>JAVMKA010000013.1:1106943-1286249 GCA_032172135.1 Glyptemys insculpta
ACAACCCCCTGCATCTCCCCCCCCACATACTCTACAGTCCTGGGCAAATCTTGACAGGCCTCTCTCCTGTCCTGCTGACCCCCCTCCCGCCAGGAGCCCATCCCCAGGGCATCAGATCCTGCCCCAACCTCCTGCACCCACCCCCCCATTTCTGGCTGCTGATGTTCATTAACCCCCTCAAGTCACTGCTGTACAGGGAGCAGCTAGACTGGGGGGGGCTGGGGGAGTGAGGGGCACCGGCAGGGCTGAGGGGGCAGGGCTGGGCTAGCAGGGGGCTGCAGGTCGGGAGTGAGGGGCGCTGGCAGGGCTGGGGGGGCAGGGCTGGGCTAGCAGGGGCTGCAGGTTGGGAGTGAGGGGCACCGGCAGGGCTGGGGGGGGCAGGGCTGGCTAGCAGGGGCTGCGAGTCGGGAGTGAGGGGCACCGGCAGAGCTGGGGGGGGGCAGGGCTGGGCTGGCAGGGGCTGCGGGTCGGGAGTGAGGGGCACCGGCAGAGCTGGGGGGCGGCAGGGCTGGGCTGGCAGGGGCTGCGAGTCGGGAGTGAGGGGCACCGGCAGAGCTGGGGGGCGGCAGGGCTGGGCTGGCAGGGGCTGCGGGTCGGGAGTGAGGGGCGCTGGGAGGGCTGGGGGGCAGGGCTGGCTAGCAGGGGCTGCGGGTCGGGAGTGAGGGGCACCGGCAGGGCTGGGGGGGCAGGGCTGGGCTAGCAGGGGCTGCGGGTCGGGAGTGAGGGGCCACCGGCAGGGCTGAGGGGGCAGGGTAGGGCTAGCAGGGGCTGCGGGTCGGGAGTGAGGGGCACCGGCAGAGCTGGGGGGGCAGGGCTGGGCTAGCAAGGGCTGCGGGTCGGGAGTGAGGGGCACCGGCAGGGCTGAGGGGGCAGGGCTGGGCTAGCAGGGGCTGCGGGTCGGGAGTGAGGGGCGCTGGCGGGAGGCAGGATTGGGCTAGCAGGGGGCTGCGGGTCGGGAGTGAGGGGGGCTGGGGGGCAGGGCTGGGCTAGCAGGGGGCTGCGGGTCGGGAGTGAGGGGCACAGACGGGGAGGCAGGGCTGGGCTAGCAGGGGGCTGCGGGTCGGGAGTGAGGGGCACCGGCAGGGCTGAGGGGGGCAGGGCTGGGGCTAGCAGGGGCTGCGGGTCGGGAGTGAGGGCACAGACGGGGAGGCAGGGGCTGGGCTAGCAGGGGGCTGCGGGTCGGGAGTGAGGGGCGCTGGCAGGGCTGCGGGGGGCAGGGCTGGGCTAGCAGGGGGCTGCGGGTCGGGAGTGAGGGGCGCTGGCGGGGCTGCGGGGGGCAGGGCTGGGCTAGCAGGGGGCTGCGGGTCGGGAGTGAGGGGCGCTGCGGGGGCTGAGGGGGGCAGGGCTGGGCTAGCAGGGGCTGCGGGTCGGGAGTGAGGGGCACAGACGGGGAGGCAGGGCTGGGCTAGCAGGGGGCTGCGCGTCGGGAGTGAGGGGCGCTGGCGGGCCGGGGGGGGTAGGGCTGGGCGAGCAGGGGGCTGCGGGTCGGGAGTGAGGGGCACTGGCAGGGCTGGGGGGCAGGGCTGGGCTAGCAGGGGGCTGCGGGTCGGGAGTGAGGGGGGCTGGGGGGCAGGGCCGGCTAGCAGGGGCTCGGGTCGGGAGTGAGGGGCACAGACGGGGAGGCAGGGCTGGGCTAGCAGGGGGCTGCGCGTCGGGAGTGAGGGGGCGCTGGCGGGCCGGGGGGGGCAGGGCTGGGCTAGCAGGGGGCTGCGGGTCGGGAGTGAGGGGGCACCGGCAGGGCTGAGGGGGGCAGGGCTGGGCTAGTAGGGGGCTGCGGGTCGGGAGTGAGGGGCACAGACGGGGAGGCAGGGCTGGGCTAGCAGGGGCTGCGGGTCGGGAGTGAGGGGCACAGACGGGGAGGCAGGGCTGGGCTAGCAGGGGCTGCGGGTCGGGAGTGAGGGGCACTGGCAGGGCTGGGGGCAGGGCTGGGCTAGCAGGGGGCTGCGGGTCGGGGGAGTGAGGGGCACAGACGGGGAGGCAGGGCTGGGCTAGCAGGGGCTGCGGGTCGGGAGTGAGGGGCGCTGGCGGGGAGCAGGATTGGGCTAGCAGGGGGCTGCGGGTCGGGAGTGAGGGGCACAGACGGGGAGGCAGGGCTGGGCTAGCAGGGGGCTGCGGGTCGGGAGTGAGGGCACCGGCAGGGCTGAGGGGGGCAGGGCTGGGCTAGCAGGGGGCTGCGGGTCGGGAGTGAGGGGCACCGGCAGGGCTGAGGGGGGCAGGGCTGGCTAGCAGGGGGCTGCGGGTCGGGAGTGAGGGGGGCTGGGGGGCAGGGCTGGGCTAGTAGGGGGCTGCGGGTCGGGAGTGAGGGGCGCTGGCGGGGGGGTTCTCTGAGCCCTGTCTCTCCCCCACACCCTCAGGCACAGGCGGGTGGGTGGTGCCAAGGCTGACAAGGTTCTTACTAGGCAGCCAGGTGGGTGAAGTCACTGCCAACACCCGGTGGAGTTAAGGTGGCATCAGGATACCAGGTAGGGCTGCAGGTCGGGCGTGAGGGGCAGCGGCAGGGCCGGGCTGACATGGGCTGCGGGTCGGGAGTGAGGGGCACCGGCAGGGCCGGGCTGACATGGGCTGCGGGTCGGGAGTGAGGGGCACCGGCAGGGAGAGACGATACCTCACCTGCCAGCCTGAATAGACAAAGGAAACTGAGGCACAGAGAAATTTGGTTGCACAGAAAACCCAGGATAGAACCCAGCCAGGCCCCCCACCCCATGGCCGGATGGGAGCCGGCGCCCCCCAGAGGGGACAGGCCCCTGCCCCATTCCCCGCCCCCCTGCCCCAGCCAGTCCCCCCAGGGCTGGCGCCTGGTTCCCTCCACCTTAAGCTGTGCTCCGGCCCGGCAGGATCCCGCCTGTTTGTGTCTCCTGGGCAGGGCCGTTGCTAAGATCTGGGATCCCAGCGCCCCCCCCCAAACTTCCCCCTTCCTGCCCCGGTCCCAGCGCTGAGAGCAGTGGGGGTGAGTGGCCCTGGGGGGGCTGGGAGCCAGGACTCCTGGGTTCTCTCCACGGCTCTGAGAGGGGAGTGGGGTCTGGTGGGTTAGACTCGGGGGGTTGGGAACCAGGACTCCTGGTTTCTCTCCCCGGCTCTGGGAGGGGAGTGGGGTCTGGTGGGTTAGACTCGGGGGGGGGCTGGGAACCAGGACTCCTGGGTTCTCTCCCCGGCTCTCAGAGGGAGTGGGGGCTGGTGGGTTAGACTCGGGGGGGGCTGGGAGCCAGGACTCCTGGGTTCTCTCCCCGGTTCTCGGAGGGGAGTGGGGTCTGGTGGGTTAGACTCGGTGGGGGGCTGGGAACCAGGACTCCTGGGTTCTCTCCCCGGCTCTCAGAGGGGAGTGGGGGCTGGTGGGTTAGAGAGCGGGGTGGGGGGGGGAAGGGCTGGGAGCCTGGACGCCTGGGTCCCCTGTTCCACCCTTCCTAAAGTTCCAGCCGTTTTCTCCTCTGCTCCTTTGACCTTTGTCCCCCCCGGGCGAGGGGTGCGCCGTGGGTGGGGGAGGGGAGCTCCGCAGCAGCTGGAGGGGGGTTGGAACCTACTGGGGGGACCCCGCTAAGGGGCCGGTGGGGCTGTGGAGAGGTGGGGGAGGGGGAATTGCAGGGGGGGCGCTGGCGGGGGATGGGCAGGGCATACTTGTGGCAGGGGATGGGGGGCAGAAGGACCCCCCAGCCCCCTCTAACCCAGCCACCCCCCTTCTCTCTTCCAGGCCCCCCAGGCCAGGGCTCCCGGTTGCTGGTCAAGAGTCTGTCCCTGGAGCCGCGAAGCGAACCCTGGCGCCCGGAGACTGCCCAGCGCCTCCGCTCAGACCCGGGCCCCACAGCGACGGGGGGGAGCCCCGAACCGCCCTGCCCAGGCGGGCCCCGGGCCCCCAAACCACAGGGTGAGTCCCACAGCGTGGGGGCGGGGTGCTGGGGGAGGTGCTGCGGGGACATTGGGGGTGGGGTATTGGGGGGAGGGGGCAGGGGCTGGGGAGGTGCTGGGGGGGCATTGGGGGTGGGGTATTGGGGGAGGGGGACAGGGGGCTGGGGGAGGGGCTGGGGGGGCATTGGGGCAGGGGCTGGGGCAGGGGCTGGGGGTACATTGGGGTGGGGTATTGGGGGGAGGGTGCAGGGGGCTGGGGGAGGGGGCTGGGGGCTTGGCGCTGGGGGGGCCACATTAACCTTTCCTTACTTTCCTTTTCCAGTTTCCTCCCAAGCCAGGTCACCTCCAGAGCACCCATCCCCCGCGGCCCCCCGCCCCCCATCCCCCCACCCCCCTCGCGCCCCCTCCCGGCCAACCCCCGCCTGGCCCCCGGAGCCCCCGACGCTGCGCCCCGAGGGCCAGGATGGAGCTGGCTCCACCGGCCGTCTTGTCCTCATCGAGAAGTTTGAGAGGTGAGTGCTCCCCTCCCAGAGAACCCAGGAGTCCGGGCTCCCCCACCCCCGCTCCAACCCACCAGACCCCTCCCCCTCCCAGAGAACCCAGGAGTCCAGGCTCCCCCCCCCACTCCCGCTCTAACCCACCAGACCCCTCCCGCTCCCAGAGAACCCAGGAGTCCGAGGTTCCATCCCACCCCCGCTCTAACCCACCAGACCCCTCCCCCTCCCAGAGAACCCAGGAGTCTGGGCTCCCCCCCCACCCCCCACCCCCCGCTCTAACCCGCCAGACCCCTCCCCCTCCCAGAGAACCCAGGAGTCCGGGCACCCCCCACCCCCTGCTCCAACCCACCAGACCCCGCTCCCCTCCCAGAGAACCCAGGAGTCCTGACTCAGTTTCCCTTCCTCCCGCAGGGACCCTGTAATCCTGACCCCGGAGCAGCCACCCCCCACCCCCAGCCCGGACCCCCCGAGCCCTGGGGAGGCTGGCGCGGCCGATGTACCTCCCCAAGCTGCTGGCGCTCTTGGATCTGCCAGGGGGGGAGGACTTGGGGTCAGCCGGGCGGGGGGACCAGGCCCCCTGCCTGCCCCCCCCGGCCCCCAGCGGGAAACTGGCCAACCGGGACAGCGGCTTTGACAGCACCAGCTCCCCCTCCACCAGCGAGGAGCTGGGCTTCGGGGGGGACGAGGGGCCGGGCGTCCCGGGGTCCCCCCCCTGCCCTGGACTCCGAGGTGGACAGCGACCTGGACGAGGGGAGCGGGGACGACGGGGAGCTGGGGCCGGGCACGGCGTCCCCCCAGGGCGAGGGAGACAACGCGCCGGAGGTGAGATCTGAGATATCCGGCGCCCCCCAGCGCCCGGCCCCACTGGCGGGGCAGAGCCCCCCTGCCCAGCCCCCACCATGCTCCCTGCCCCACGGCGCCCCCCAGCGCCCGGCCCCACTGCCAGGGGAGAGCGCCTCCTGCCCAGCCCCCTGCCCCACGGTGCCCCCCAGCGCTCAGCCCCACTGCCAGGGGAGAGCCCCCTGCCCAGCCCCCTGCCCCACGGCACCCCCCAGCGCCCGGCCGCACTGCCAGGGGAGATCACCCCCCCTGGCCCCCAGTGCCCCCCAGCGCCCAGCCCCACTGCCAGAGGAGAGCACCTCCTGCCCAGCCCCCTGCCCCACGGCGCCCCCCAGCGCCCAGCCCCACTGCCAGGGGAGATCACCCCCCCTGCCCAGCCCCCTGGCCCCCAGTGCCCCCCAGCGCCCCCAGCGCCCGGCCCCACTGCCAGGGGAGAGCGCCTCCTGCCCCACGGCACCCCCCAGCGCCCGGCCCCACTGCCAGGGGAGATCGCCCCCCCTGCCCAGCCCCCTGGCCCCCAGTGCCCCCCAGTGCCTGGCCCCACTGCCGGGGAGAGCCCCCCTGCCCCGTTCCCTGCCCCATGGCGCCCCCCAGCGCCCGGCCCCACTGCCAGGGGAGAGCCCCCCTGCCCCATAGCACCCCACAGCGCCCGGCCCCACTGCCAGGGGAGAGTGCCTCCTGCCCAGCCCCCTGCCCCACGGTGCCCCCCAGCGCCCAGCCCCACTGCCAGGGGAGAGCCCCTGCCCAGCCCCCTGCCCCACGGCACCCCCCCAGCGCCCGGCCGCACTGCCAGGGGAGATCACCCCCCCTGGCCCCCAGTGCCCCCCAGCGCCCAGCCCCACTGCCAGGGGAGAGCACCTCCTGCCCAGCCCCCTGCCCCACGGCGCCCCCCAGCGCCCAGCCCCACTGCCAGGGAGATCACCCCCCCTGCCCAGCCCCCTGGCCCCCAGTGCCCCCAGCGCCCCCAGCGCCCGGCCCCACTGCCAGGGGAGAGCGCCTCCTGCCCCACGGCACCCCCCAGCGCCCGGCCCCACTGCCAGGGGAGATCGCCCCCCCTGCCCAGCCCCCTGGCCCCCAGTGCCCCCCAGTGCCTGGCCCCACTGCCGGGGAGAGCCCCCCTGCCCCGTTCCCTGCCCCATGGCGCCCCCCAGCGCCCGGCCCCACTGCCAGGGGAGAGCCCCCCTGCCCCATAGCACCCCACAGCGCCCGGCCCCACTGCCAGGGGAGAGTGCCTCCTGCCCAGCCCCCTGCCCCACGGTGCCCCCCAGCGCCCAGCCCCACTGCCAGGGGAGAGCCCCCTGCCCAGCCCCCTGCCCCACGGCACCCCCCAGCGCCCGGCCGCACTGCCAGGGGAGATCACCCCCCCTGGCCCCCAGTGCCCCCCAGCGCCCAGCCCCACTGCCAGGGGAGAGCCCCCTGCCCAGCCCCCTGCCCCACGGCACCCCCCAGCGCCCGGCCCCACTGCCAGGGGAGATCGCCCCCCCTGCCAGCCCCCTGGCCCCCAGTGCCCCCCCAGTGCCTGGCCCCACTGCCGGGAGAGCCCCCCTGCCCCGTTCCCTGCCCCATGGCGCCCCCCAGCGCCCGGCCCCACTGCCAGGGGAGAGCCCCCCTGCCCCATTCCCTGCCCCACAGCACCCCACAGCGCCCGGCCCCACTGCCAGGGGAGAGCGTCCCCTGCCCTGCCCCACGGTGTCCCCCAGCGCCCAACTCTGACCGCCAGGGGAGAGCACCCCCGCCCAATCCCCTGCCCTGCCCCACTCCCCGCCCCATGGCCCCCACAGCTCCCACCCCTGACTGCCAGGGGAGAGAGCTGGTGGTGGGGGCTTGGGGCAGGGCAGGTCTGTGTGTGTGAGGTGGGAACATGGGGGGCAGAGGCTTGGGGCAGGGGTGTATGGGGTTGATAACTCTCTCTCCCCTCTGCACCCCCAGCTCACAGCCCCCCAGAAAGCCTTCCACATCGCCAATGAGCTGCTTCAGACAGAAAGGCTTACGTCGCCCGGCTGCACCTGCTGGATCAGGTACCAGGAACTGGGGGGCTGGGAACCAGGACTCCTGGGTTCTCCCCAGCTCTGGGAGGGGAGTGGGGGCTGGTGGGTTAGGGCAGGGGACTGGGAGCCAGGACACCTGGGTTCTCTCCCCAGCTCTGGGAGGGGAGTGGGGGCTGGTGGGTTAGGGCAGGGGGCTGGGAGCCAGGACACCTGGGTTCTCTCCCCGGCTCTGGGAGGGGAGGGGGTCTGGTGGTTAGAGCGGGGAGGCTGGGAGCCAGGACACCTGGGTTCTCTCCCTGGCTCTGGGAGGGGAGGGGGTCTAGTGGTTAGAGCGGAGGGGCTGGGAGCCAGGACTCCTGGGTTCTCTCCCAGCTCGGGGAGGGGAGGGGGCGCTGGTGGCTAGAGCAGTAGTGGCTGGGAGCCCGGACTCCTGGGTTCTCTCCCGGCTCGGGGAGGGGAGGGGGCTGGTGGGTTAGGGCAGCGGTGGCTGGGAGCCCGGACTCCTGGGTTCTCTCCCGGCTCGGGGAGGGGAGGGGGCTGGTGGGTTAGGGCAGGGGTGGCTGGAGCCCGGACTCCTGGGTTCACTCGAGGAGGGGGAGGGGGCTGGTGGTGCTCACTGGTTCCCCCCCGCAGGTGTTCTGTGCCCGTCTCCTGGAGGAAGCGCGCAGCAGAAGCTCTTTCCCCGGCGACGTGGTGATGGGGATTTTCTCCAACATCTGTTCCATCTACTGTTTCCATCAGCAATTCCTGCTGCCGGAGCTGGAGAAGCGCATGCAGGAATGGTGAGCGAGCTACGGGCCGGGGGGTGAGACGTCGCCGAGATGCAGCCATCTCTGGGGTGGGGCGGCTGGGGAACCGCCGCACATAACGCCGCATGGGGGACTGGCTGGCTCCGGGAGTGGGAACTAGGACAACGGGGTGCCAGCTCTGATCCCCCCCATGCCTCCCCCAGGGACAGGCACCCCCGCAATCGGGACATATTGCAGAAGCTGGCGCCGTTTCTCAAGATGTACGGGGAGTACGTTAAGAACTTCGACCGCGCCATGGAGCTCGTCAACACCTGGATGGAGCGATCCGCCCACTTCAAGCTGATCGTCCACCAGATCCAGGTGAGGAACCCAGGCGTCCGGGCTCCCAGCCCCACTCCTCTAACCCAGAGCCAGGCAGAGAAACCCAGGAGTCCTGGCTCCCAGCCCCCCCTGCTCTAACCCACCAACCCCCACTCCCCTCCCGGAGCCGGGGAGGGAACCCAGGCGTCCGGGCTCACAGCCCCCCCTTTGCAGATGGAGGAGGCCTGCGGGAATCTCACCCTGCAGCACCACATGCTGGAACCCGTCCAGAGGGATTCCCCGTTACGAGCTTCTGCTCAAGGATTATTTGCAGCGCCTGCCCCCCGGCGCCCCGGACAGCCGGGACGCAGAGAGTGAGTGGGGCGCTGGGGTGTCCGGGGGCCTGGCTGGGGGGCTCTGTGGGTGTCGGGGGGGGCATGCTGGGCTGAGGGCTCTGTGTGTGTGTCTGGGGGCAGGCTGGGCTGGGGGCCTGGCGGGGGGCTCTGTCGGTGTCCGGAGCCTGGGGGCTCTGTGGGTATCGGGGGAGACCAGGCAGGGGGCTGGGGGAGGGGCTCTGTGGGTATCGGTGGGACAGCCTGGATGGGGGGCTCTGTGGGTGTCTGTGGGGGCAGGCTGGGTGGGGGGCTTGGGGGTGTTTGGGGGGCTGGGGGCTCTGGGGATGTCTGGGGGGCAGGCTGGGTGGGGGGCTCTGGGGGTGTCTGGGGGCTGGGGGCTCTGGGGGTGTCTGGGGGGCAGGCTGGGTGGGGGGCTCTGGGGGTGTCTGGGGGGCCTGGGGGGCTCTGGGGGTGTCTGGGGGGCAGGCTGGGTGGGGGGCTCTGGGGGTGTCTGGGGGCTGGGGGCTCTGGGGGTGTCTGGGGGCAGGCTGGGTGGGGGGCTCTGGTGGTGTCTGGGGGGCTGGGGGCTCTGGGGGTGTCTGGGGGGCAGGCTGGCTGGGGGGCTGGGGGCTCTGGGGGTGTCTGGGGGGCAGGCTGGCTGGGGGGCTGGGTGGGGGCCTCTCTCCTGGACTCACCCCGTCTCTCCGCCCCGATCGCAGAGTCCCTGCAGCTGATCGCGACAGCAGCGGAGCATTCGAACGCCGCCATCTGCAAAATGGTATGATGGGGTCCGAGTGCGAGTCCCGGCCTGGGCACTAGGGGGCGCTGTGCTGCGGGGAACGGGGCAGGGCTGCGTAGGGAGATGACTGGGTACCACGGGACGGCTTGTCCAGCACTGAGATGCAGCCACCTCTGGGGCGGGGCAGCTGGGAACAGCCACACACAACGCTGCAAGGGGACGGCTTGTGAGATGCAGCCACCTCTGGGGAGGGGCAGCTGGGAACAGCCACACACAACACTGCCAAGGGGACGGCTCGCGAGATGCACCCACCTCTGGGGCGGGGCGGGGCGGCTGGGAACAGCCCCACATAACGCCGCACAGGAGGCTCCCCCTGGCCCCGAGATGCCAGCTGCTGGGCTGTGGGTCAGGACCGACCCCCGTTCTCGCCCCCAGGAACGGATGCACTCCTTGCTGAAGGTGTACGAGCTGCTGGGCGGGGAGGAGGACATCGTTAGCCCCACTAACGAGCTCATTAAGGAAGGCCACATCCTCAAGCTGTCGGCCAAGAACGGGACCACACAGGACCGGTACCTGATCCTGGTGAGAGACCCCTGGGCAGGCTGCCCGGGGCTGGGAGGGGGCCTCTGACCCCTGGGTGGTTGGGGGGGGGGGGGGCTGGCTGACCTCTGACCCCATGGTGGTTGGTGGGGGCTGGGTGACCTCTTACTCCCTTTCTACCCCCTTCTCCCCAGTTCAACGACCGGCTGTTGTGCTGCGTCCCGAAACTGCGCCTCCTTGGCCAGAAATTCGGGGTCCGGGCCCGGATCGACGTGGAGGGGATGGAGGTGCGTGGGGAGCACGGCCCCCAGACCCCTGGGCCCCTCTGCCCCGGCATACCCCCTCCCCCAGGCCCCTGTATCCCCCCAGATCCCCCTGCCCTGGTACCCGCCTCCCTGGGCCCCTGTATCCCCCCCTGCCCCAGGCCCCTCTGCCCGGCATCTCCCCTCCCCTGGGCCCCTGTCCCCGGTATCCCCCTCCCTGGGCCCCTGTCCCCCAGTATCCCCCCTCCCCCAAGTCCCTCTCCCCCTGGGCCCCTCTGCCCCAGCATCCCCCCCCGGGCCCCTGTATCGCCCCTCTGCCCCGGCATCCCCCCCTCCCCCGGGCCCCTCTGCCCTGTCCCCCAGTATACCCCCTCCCCTGGGCCCCACTGCCCCGGTATTCCCCCCCCGCCTCAGTGCCCCGGTATCCTGCTCCCCGGATCGGGGGGTTGGTGGGGGGTTTCTGACCCGGCCGCTCCCGTCCCAGCGTCTCTGTCCCGCAGGTGAAGGAGTCGAGTGGCGTCAACCTGCCCCGGACCTTCCTGGTGTCGGGGAAGCAGCGTTCGCTGGAGCTGCAGGCGAGGTAGGGAGACCCCCCCCCGATATCCCCTCTGCCCCCCCTGGGAGTCCCCCCCCACCCTGCCTCATCTCCCCCCCGCCCCTTCCCACAGTATCTGCCCTGCCCCCCCCCCCCCCCGGTCTCCACCCCGCCTGGCATCCCCCCTGCCCTCCCGCCTGGTATCTCCCCACGGTCCCCCCAGCCTGGTGTCCCCTCTGCCTCCCTCCACAGCCTGGTTATCCCCTCCCCCCCCGTCTACCCCACCCCCCATTAACGCCCCCCCGTGTTCCTGTTTCTGCCCTTTAGGACGGAGGAGGAGAAACATGACTGGATCCAGGTACGTGGGGGGCTTTGGGACCGTCCCCCCTCCCCCAGCATGGGGTCGATCCGGGGGGGGGCAGGGGGAGGGGGGAATTCAGCTCAGGGTCACCTCTCTCCTGCCGCCCCCATCAGTGGGGAGGGTCCTGGGCTCCGGGGGGGACAGGCGGAGGGGAGCTGCTGGGGAAGGGGCACCTCCCTCCCCTTCTCATTCCCCTGCCCCCCAGGCGATTCGGGCCACGATCCTGAAGCTGGAGCAGATGCCGGTGGGAGCTGCCCCCCGGGAAGAGGAAGAGCCCTGGGCTGGATCGCCGGTGAGCGCACACACGTGTGTACGTGTGTCTGTGCGCACGTTGGTGTGTGTACGTGCGTCTCTGTGTGTTTGCGTGTGTGGATGGCTGAGTGTGGGCGGGACCTGTCTGCATCTGAGGGCAGGACCTGTGTGCACACATGCGAGGGCGGGATTTGTGCATGCGGAGGTGTGACCTGTGTGTGCACGTGCAAGGGCAGGACCTGGGTGTGTGTGCGAGGGCGAGACCTGTGTGCGAGGGCGGGACCTGGGTGTGCACGTGCAAGGGTGGGACCTGGGGGTGCACGTGCGAGGGTGGGACCTGGGGGTGCGTGCGAGGGCGGGACCTGTGTGTGCACATGTGAGGGTGGGACCAGTGTACATGTGCAAGGACGGGACCTGGGGGTGCGCGTGCGAGGGCGAGACCTGTGTGCGAGGGCGGGACCTGGGTGTGCACGTGCAAGGGTGGGACCTGGGGTGCACGTGCAAGGACGGGACCTGGGGGTGCGCGTGCGAGGGTGGGACCTGGGGGTGCGAGGGCGGGACCAGTGTCCACGTGCGAGGGCAGGACCAGTGTGCGCGCGCAAGGCCCCCGTGACACTGTCCCCGTGACGCTGTCCCCGTGCAGGGCCGGGAGCTGGGGCGCCGGGCTCCGACGCCGATCCGGGAGAAGGAGGTGACGCTCTGCATGCGGTGCCAGGAGCCCTTCGCCGCCCTCACCAGAACGCCGCCACCACTGCCGGGCCTGCGGCCGCGTGAGTCCAGGGGCTGGGAACGGGATGGGGGGCTGGCCTGGGGGAGGGGCCCGGGGAGCCTGGGACCCCCTGGCTGGGCTGTCCCCGCCTCGGGGTCCCCCCCCAGTCTCATGCTGCCCCCCGACCCCCCAGGTGGTCTGCGGGAAATGCTCCGAGTTCCGGGCCCGGCTTCTCTACGACAACAACCGGCCCAACCGAGTCTGCGGGGGCTGCTTTGCCGCGCTGCACGGCCCCCCCGGAACCCCCGGCCCCCCGCCCCGCCGCCGCTCCATCCTCGAGGGTGAGTCCCCCCCACAGCTTCCTGCCCCAGGCCCCCCCCGCCACGCCCCCCAGCTCCATCCCCGAGGTGAGTCCCCGCCGCCGCTCCATCCCCGCCCCGCCCCCCAGCTCCATCCCCGAGGTGAGTCCCCGCCGCCGCTCCATCCTTGAGGTGAGTCCCCCCCCAGACTCCCCACCCCGCCGCTCCCTCCCAGCCCCCCGCCGCTCCATCCTCGAGGTGAGTCCCCCCCACAGCTTCCTGCCCCAGGCCCCCCCGCCCCCGCCCCCCAGCTCCATCCTCGAGGTGAGTCCCTCCCCCAGCTTCCTGCCCCAGGCCCCCCCGCCCCGCCCCCCAGCTCCATCCCCGAGGTGAGTCCCCGCCGCCGCTCCATCCTCGAGGTGAGTCCCCCCCCAGACTCCCCACCCCGCCGCTCCCTCCCAGCCCCCCGCCGCTCCATCCTCGAGGTGAGTCCCCCCGCCACGCCCCCCAGCTCCCTCCCAGCCCCCCGCCGCTCCATCCTCGAGGTGAGTCCCTCCCCCAGCTTCCTGCCCCAGGCCCCCCGCCCCCGCCCCCCAGCTCCATCCCCGAGGTGAGTCCCCGCCGCCGCTCCATCCTCGAGGTGAGTCCCCCCCCAGACTTCCCACCCCGCCGCTCCCTCCCAGCCCCCCGCCGCTCCATCCTCGAGGTGAGTCCCCCCCGCCACGCCCCCCAGCTCCCTCCCAGCCCCCCGCCGCTCCATCCTCGAGGTGAGTCCCTCCCCCCAGCTTCCTGCCCCAGGCCCCCCCGCCCCGCCCCCCAGCTCCATCCCCGAGGTGAGTCCCCGCCGCCGCTCCATCCCCGAGGTGAGTCCCCGCCGCCGCTCCATCCTCGAGGTGAGTCCCCCCCCAGACTCCCCACCCCGCCGCTCCCTCCCAGCCCCCCGCCGCTCCATCCTCGAGGTGAGTCCCCCCCGCCACGCCCCCAGCTCCCTCCCAGCCCCCCGCCGCTCCATCCTCGAGGTGAGTCCCCCCACAGCTTCCTGCCCCAGGCCCCCCCGCCCCGCCCCCCAGCTCCATCCTCGAGGTGAGTCCCCCCCCCCAGCTTCCTGCCCCAGGCCCCCCGCCCCGCCCCCCAGCTCCATCCTCGAGGTGAGTCCCTCCCCCAGCTTCCTGCCCCAGGCCGCCCCGCCCCCCAGCTCCATCCTCGGTGAGTCCCCCCCCCAGGTCCCCCACCCCGCCGCTCCCTCCCAGCTCCCCGCCGCTCCATCCTCGAGGTGAGTCCCCCCCAACTCCCCCCGCCGTGCCCCCCAGCGCCCCGCCACTCCATCCTCGAGGTGAGTCCCCCCCAGCTCCCCACCCCTGCCACGCCCCCCAGGCCCCTGCTGCTCCATCCTCGAGGTGAGTCCCCCCGTCACGCCCCCCAGCTCCCCACCGCTCCATCCTCGAGGTGAGTCCCCCCAACTCCCCCCGCCGTGCCCCCCAGCGCCCCGCCGCTCCATCCTCGAGGTGAGTCCCCCCCAACTCCCCCCGCCGTGGCCCCCCAGCGCTCCATCCTCGAGGTGAGTCCCCCCCAACTCCCCCCGCCGTGCCCCCAGCGCTCCATCCTCGAGGTGAGTCCCCCCCAACTCCCCCCGCCGTGCCCCCCTGCGCCCCGCCGCTCCATCCTCGAGGTGAGTCCCCCCCGTCACGCCCCCCCAGCTCCCCGCCGCTCCATCCTCGAGGTGAGTCCCCCCGTCACGCCCCCCAGCTGCCCGCCGCTCCATCCTCGAGGTGAGTCCCCCCCAACTCCCCCCACCGTGCCCCCCAGCTCCCCCTCCGCTCCATCCTCGAGCTGAGCCCCCCCCAGCCCCCCACCCCGCCGCCGCTCCATCCTCGAGGTGAGCCCCCCCCTCGCAGCGAACCCCCGGGCACTACTGGCTGTTTCTGCCCCCACAGAAGCAGGCGTCGGAGGCGGCCGAGCGCAGCGTCGTCTGCAGCTTCCTGCACTACATGGAGCCGGGCGCCAAGGCCTGGCACAGAGGCTGGTTCGTCGTCCCGCAGAGCGAGCCCCTGGTGCTCTACGTCTACGGGGCCCCCCAGGTAGGGCCCCGCCCCCCCTGCTCTGCCGCCTCCCCCGCCCCCCAGCCCCTCCCGGGACCCCACAGCCCCTGCCGGGACCCCCACGCTCAACCCGCAGCCCGTTCCCCCCACGCAGCCCCTGCCGGTGCCCCCACGCCCGCCCCGCAGCCCCCGCCCCCACTCCCGACCCACAGCCCCCGCCCCCCACACCCGACCACAGCCCCTGCCCGTGCCCCCCACTCCCGACCCGCAGCCCCTGCTAGCCCAGCCCAGCTGTGCCCCCCGCCCCTGACCCCCGTCTCTCCGCCCCCCAGGACGTGAAGGCCCAGCGCAGCCTCCCGCTGATCGGCTTCGAGGTGACGGCCCCGGAGCCGGGGCCGCGGCTCGACCGGCGTCACTCGTTCGCCATCCGCCAGAGCCAGCTGCGGCACTTCAGTGCCGAGTCCGAGGGGCTGCAGCGGCGCTGGATGGAGGCCCTGGGCCGGGCCGGGCGGGGGGAGCCGCCCGCCTCCCCCGGGCCCATCCCCGAGGCCGAGGAGGGGGCCGAGGGCACCTGACGGCGCCGGGGGGCTGGACTGGACCCGACCCCCCCAACGAACGATACTTGAACGGTCCTCAGGCACTTTGAGACGCCCCCTCGCGGGGCATCGCCTCAGCGCTTGGCCCCCGGACGTCTGGGCTCCTGGCAAGCCCCCCCAGGGGGCACCGGCTCCCATCCCGCCCCTGGGCAGGGATTGGCTGACTCAGGGGGCAGGGAATGGGGCCTGTCCCTCCCCCCAAGTACAGGCCGAGCCGGTACCGGTGTAACCCCCCCGCGGGATCTACGGGCCGGCTCCCTCCCGTCCTGTCCACTCGTCTCACACCACTCGCCAGGGATGGACACGCTTAGCAGACATTATTTTATTGTTGCTGACATGCAGTGGCTGGCCACTAGGGGGCGGCCTCGCATCCACGGGGGCGCCCCAATCCACCCCCCCCCCCCCGAGATTTTCTAGCATCCTTGGGAGCCGGGCAGGCGTTGTTAAAGCTCCCTCAGCGGATTTCGTAATACAGGTTTCCTTTTCTTCGGGTCGTTTCGTTTTCAACCAAAGTGCGGGGAATTGGGGGAGGGGGGGGGCGCCAGCTCCCACCCGGCCCCAGGGCAGGGACTGGCTGGTTCAGGGGGTGGGGGGTGGGGAATGGGGCAGGGGCCTGTCCCCTCTGGGGGGGGGCCGGCTCCCACCCGACCCCAGGGCGGGGACTGGCTGGTTCAGGGGGTGGGGGGGTGGGGAATGGGGCAGGGGCCTGTCCCCTCTGGGGGGCGCCGGCTCCCACCCGACCCCAGGGCAGGGACTGGCTGACTGGCTCAGGGGGGCGGGGAATGGGGCGGGGGGGTCCATCCCCTCTGGGGGGCACCAGCTCCCATCCGGCCCCAGGGCAGGGACTTGCTGCCTCAGGGGGGCAGGGAATGGGGCACATCCCCTCTGGGGGGCGCTGGCTTCCCCCCCTGCACACCAGACTAACACTCCCCCTCCACTCCAGGGATTCCACCCCAGCTGTTGCCATAGCAACACATTGTGGCTACACCGGGTTTATTCCCCTGACCAGATCCCTGCCGCGAAGCCCCCTCGTGCCATGGGGGGGGGTGTCCCTCCTCATTTCTTTTTCTTCCGTACGACCGTCCAGCCGTCCTCTGCGGGGGGAGGGGCCGGGGGGGGGCCGGGGCTGCTGCAGTCCATCACCTGCAGGGACGGGGTGCAGGAGTCAGAGCTGGGATCCCCCCTAAAGTGCCCCCCCAAGTCTGAGCCCAGCCAGCCCCCCACCTCCACACCCCCCGAAGATCAGCCCCACGGCTCTGCCAGCCCCGATCCCCCCCACCCCAGATCAACCCCACAGGCTCTGCCAGCCCCAATCCCCCCCCCAGATCAGCCCCACGGGCTCAGCCAGCCCCGATCCCCCCCACCCCAGATCAGCCCCACGGCTCTGCCAGCCCCGATCCCCCCCACCCCAGATCAACCCCACAGGCTCTGCCAGCCCCAATCCCCCCCCCAGATCAGCCCCACGGGCTCTACCAGCCCCCGATTTCCCCCCCAGATCAGCCCCACGGGCTCTGCCAGTCGCATATCCTGGCTCCCATCCCAGCTGCTCCAGGGTGGATAGTGGGGGGGGGGTTCCTGCCCCCCCATGACAGAGCTGGCCCTGCTCTGGGCCCCGCAGCTGGTACCTCCTCCGGCCTCTCCTCTTCCTCCTCCTCGCTGCTGCTCCCCTCCGCCGGTCGGGCCTGGGCAGCTGCCCTGCCCACCTCCTGCTGCCGCTGCGTGAGCCGGGCGATGGCTTCCGTCAGGGCCGGCCCCTCGCCACGCTGGCAGCGGGCGAAGAGCGACTGGAGCTGCTGGCTCACCTGGCGGGGGGGAAGAGATGGGATCAAAGGCCGGGGGGTGCCCCCCCTCCTTCCAAGAATCCCCCAGGGCAGGGCAACCCCCCCACATGCTCTGCCCTCCGCCCCGCCCAGAGTCCCCCGGGGCAGGGTTGAGAGATGGGTGGAGTCGCCTCCTGCCATGTGCTACGGGGGCTAGGACACATGACCGGGATACCTCAGCCAAGCTGCCATCCTCAATGATGGTGTCAAACTCGTTGTTCAGCACCTCGGCGAGGAAATCCTCCACCTCGTCCAGCTCCAGGGACGCTGCAGAGAGAAGGAGGCTCAGAGGTGGGGGGAGGGATAGCTCAGTGGTTTGAGCATTGGCCTGCTAAACCCAGGGTTGTGAGTTCAATCCTTGAGGGGGCCACTTAGGGATCTGGGGCAAAATCAGTACTTGGTCCTGCTAGTGAAGGCGGGGGCTGGACTCGATGACCTTTCAAGGTCCCTTCCAGTTCTAGGAGATAGGACATCTCCATTAATTTTAAAAGGTGGGGTGGGGGGGACTTTCGGGACCTTCTAGCCTGGAAAAGGAGTGAAGGATTCTGGGATCGGGGGCAGACTCCAAGCCCCCTCCCCACCCCACCACTAACCACTAGACCCCACTCCCCTCCCAGAGCCAGGGAGAGAACCCAGGAGTCCTGGCTCCCAGCCCCTCTGCTCTAACCCACCAGCCCCCACTCCCCTCCCAGAGCCGGGGAGAGAACCCAGGAGTCCTGGCTCCCAGCCCCCCTGCTCTAACCCACCAGCCCCCACTCCCCTCCCAGAGCCGGGGAGAGAACCCAGGAGTCCTGGCTCCCAGCCCCCCTGCTCTAACCCACCAGCCCCCACTCCCCTCCCAGAGCCGGGGAGAGAACCCAGGAGTCCTGGCTCCCAGCCCCCCTGCTCTAACCCACCAGCCCCCACTCCCCTCCCAGAGCCGGGGAGAGAACCCAGGAGTCCTGGCTCCCAGCCCCCCTGCTCTAACCCACCAGCCCCCACTCCCCTCCCAGAGCCGGGGAGAGAACCCAGGAGTCCTGGCTCCCAGCCCCCCGCTCTAACCACTAGCCCCCATGATCTCGGGGGTGCCGTCGGTCAGTGGGTCTCACCGTTGCTGTGGAAATACTGCTCCACCGCGCCCACCATCCACTCGGCCTTCTCCTGGCCGTGCGCCCCGCCGAAGCCATGCTCCACCGCGATCTGCGCCGGGGAGAGAAGAGACGACGTCACCCCGCGCCCGCGAACGGGCACGGGATCGCTCGGCTCCGGCACGCCGACCGTTCTAGACGGGACCTTGCCGTGTTTCTGTGGCAGGGCTTGGGGGTGGGGACTATGGGGGGCCTCCCCACCCCCCTGTGTTCCTATAGAGACAGGGAGGGAGAATTCCTATAGGGGACCTCACCTTTGCGGTGTGTTTCTGTAGGGACGGGGGCTTTCTACAGGGGCCCTTGAGACCTGTTTCTATACAGGACCCTGCCACCTCTCTGTTTCTGGAAGGGGTGTCTATAGGGGACCTGCCCCTTTCTCTATTTTTCTATAGAGCCTGGCGGTGTTTCTAGGGTGACCTGGCAATCTCTCTATATTTCTATGGGGTCTGGAGGGTCCTTGCCCTTTCTGCATCTTTCTATAGGGTGCGGGAGGATTTATAGGGGGCCTTGACCCCTTCTACAGGGTCAGCTAAATCTATAGGGAGTTCTTTCCACTTCTATCTGTTTCTATAGGGTCGGGGAGGTTTATAGGGGGCCTTGCCCTTTCTGCGTGTTCTACAGGGTCGGGGCGGTGGTCTATAGGGGGCCTGGCCCATGCTTCGTGTTTCTATAGGGGGCCTGGTCGCCCCGCCCCCTAGCTGCGGGGGATTGCTCCGCTCCCCTCCCCCATCGCCCCCCGCTCTCACCTGCAGCGCGGCCCAGCTGCCCAGCACCGCACGGACCCCCTGGCCGAACAGGCCACGTGTCTCCTCCCTGGGCGCCGCCATGACAGGGGCCGTCAGGGCGGGCGGCAGAAACGGAGCGCGGAAAGCATCGATTCCCCCCCGCGCCCGCCGTCAACAATCGCACGCCGGGCTCGTCGATCGATCGGTGGCTCCGCGCTCGGGCCGCGGGTTCGAATCCGGCTCTCCCGCCCTGGGGCCGGAGACCGCCCCCGCCCCGCCGGGCTCCCGTGGGGCGCTGCCCTGGGTTGCAAACACTGCAGCGAGGGGCTCAGGCTAGATCATCTCCCAGCCCCTTCCGGGGACTCTCCCCCCCTTTCCCCGATTCCGTGCCGCCCACATCTCAGTCTGGGGGGTCCATGCAGCGCCCGGCACAATGGGCGTCCCTGATCTCGCATGGGGTTTGTAGGTGATACCATGACGCAAATGATAGTGGACGATAGACGGTTCTAACTGGAATCGTAACATAACCCGCGTCTTCCTCCCTATGGCTCTCCGGGGTCTGTTCTCTTGGGTCCTGCCCAGGTTGGGATGGCAGGTGGTCTCGGCAGAATTGCTCCCTGGGAAATGGGCACTGGTACAAGGGTGGCTATTCCAGAGGGTTCGCCCTCCATGCTGTTTGACCCCTCTCTGTCCCAGGCTTGGTGTGTCTGGGTCAATGACACACGTCACAGATCTGGTTTCTCCTTTGCAGGGCCTGCGAGGCCCCGGATACATGGCTACCATTCCACAAAGGCACGACTCTGGTGGATGCGGTGGGATACCAGTGTTGGAAGAATGGGCGATCTCCACCCACTTTCTATCGCTCCACTGGGTTGAGTCCTACTCTGGGGATGGGGGGAAAGCAAGACACAATTGGGACGGATCTCACCTAGGCAGGGATGCAATGGGAGGGAGGCAGGGGACACCCCCATACACACACCTGGAAATTTGTCCTAGATACCCCTCCCATTTGGCCCAATTACAGGGGGTGGCCAGACCAAATTTGAGTGGTGCTGCGACCCCATGTATCTGCTTTAACACACCCACACACACACACCTTTGCAGTCCTTCCGGTGGGCACCAGCAACCCCTGGGGCAAAGCAGAGCCGGGGGCACCAGAAAGGTTTGAACTTTCAGTGCTTCCTGGGGCAGCAGAGATGCAGGGGAGGAGGAGGGGGTCTGGAGCTCCCAGACCTGCCTGGCCCCTGGTGGGGTGGTGATCGCCTGTCTGGGGGAGAGCTTGGAGCTGGGTGTGGGGGCAGCAGGGTGGAGGGGGAGTGTGTGGGGCTGGGGGCAGGGAGAGAAATTTGGGCCTCTGGTACATCATTTGTTGGGGCTCTGCCCTGTCATTTCATCCCAGTTAAGACATTTGGGGGCAGCCCCTGAGTCCAGGACCCCAGTACGATTGTCCCCCCCCATCAGCCTGGCCTCTCTCCTTAGGACAAGTCTGGTAGCACCCCTCCACCTGGCTGAGTCGGACCCTAAAGCCCAGCCTGGACTCAGTGTGGCGGACTGGAAGAGCCAGTCTTTCATCAGGGAAGCGGAGTGGGAACTTTGTGACACACGCTGGAACTCAGAACCGGAGAGATCCAAGCTGGACTAGTGGGGCTACAGACTCTGTCTGATGCTTGGGAGCACACGGGGAGAAAACACGTAGCCAGCTCTTGGGAAAAGCGTAGGGACCCTGTAAAGGCTGGGGCGTAGCACATTCCGGGACGCCCTTGAACTTGGCCCCCGGGGCGGAGAATGGAGACAACTCGGGAGATGTGGGCCCGATGTGCATAACTGGTGGAAAGACTGGCCTGGAAGTGTCGTTATCAAGGATTCCCTGCCAAACTGGGAGGGCATCTCTAGTGGGGTCCTGCAGGGGTCAGTCCTGGGCCTGGCGCTGTTCAACACTGTCATGAATGACTTGGAGAATGGAGTGGAGAGCGGGCTTGTCAGACGTGCAGGTGACACCAGGCTGGGGTAGGTTGCCAGCGCTCTGGAGGACAGGATTTGAATTCAAAACGACCTCGCCAATTTGGAGAATCAGTCTGAGCTCCGCAAGAGGAGAGTCGGTGAAGAGAAGTGCAAAGAACTTCACTTAGGATGGAAAACTCACACGCACGAGTACAAAATGCGGAGTACCTGGCTAGGTTAGAAACTGGGCATGTTTAGTCTGGAGAGCAGAAGACTGGAGGGGCGGGGCAGACCTGATAACAGGGTTTAAATCTGCGAAGGGCTGTTTTGGAGAGGCCATGTCTGCTGACGGCAGAAGTAAGGGGCTTCATCTGGAGAAAGGGAGATTGGGGCTAGAGATCAAGAAAAACTTTCTAACTTGAAGGGGAGCT
Organism: Glyptemys insculpta; assembly: GCA_032172135.1. Lineage (NCBI taxonomy): Eukaryota > Metazoa > Chordata > Testudines > Emydidae > Glyptemys > Glyptemys insculpta. Next base: position 1,127,870 of record JAVMKA010000013.1, read on the forward strand.
AAGCTCTGGAAATGGTTTCCAAGGCGGGTTGTGGAATCTACGTAGTTGGTCAAAGACCTGTCAAGGAACGGTCTAGGTTTACTTAGTCCTGGATCAGCACCAGGGGTCTGGACTGGGCTCTCAAGATCCATCTTGGATGGGGAGCAAATTGGCCATGCTGGTAGGTTGGCTGCTCGTGGAAGCCATGTTGGTTGGCAGCCATGTTGGGTGAGGAGTGAATTGGCCATACCCGGCCTCTCCATAAAGCCACGTGGAGGATGAGGTGGGAGTGAATTAGTGGATGACTGTGACTGGGTTGGCTGAACCAAGTGGCCATGTTGGTTGGGCTTGTGGGTTGGCCACTCTGATCAGCCGTGTCAGTTGGCAGCCATGTTGGGTGAGCAGTGAATTGGCCACTCAGGCCATGTTGGTTGTCAGCCATGTTGGATGGGGAGTCAATTGGTCATGCCGGTGGGTTGGCTGATCTTGGCAGCCATGTTGGGTGTGGAGCAAATATGGCCATGCCTGCAGGTTGGGGTGGCTGAACCATCTGGCCATGTTGGTTGGCAGCCATGCTGCGTGGGGAATGAATTGGCGCCGGCTGGCGGCCATCTTGGGCTGCCCCCTTGGCGTGAGTTGGCTTGTTGTGCCCCTCCCCCCTTACGGTGGCGCTGCATGGAAAGGGGGCAGCGCGCCAGATGCAGTAACAGGCCCTGTGTGTGGGGGGGGGCACGGAGGTGTGGGGGGGCCCTGGGGGTGTAAGGGGCCCCTCCCCACTATTTCACAGGGCTGGCAAAATGGCTGCCTGAAGCGAGTCCCTGAGCCCCTCTCCCCTACAGAGTCCATGGAAGACTACAACTCCCACGAGGCTTTGCGCTCAGACGGTGCGGGGGGCCGGGAGAGGGGAGCCGCGGCTGGACCAATGAGTCTCGAGCTCGCAACAGCTCGGGGAGCACGCGCCCGCTCCCCCCCTCCCCTGCCCAGGGGCGCCTCGTGCCGGAGACGGTGCGTCTCGCGCCTTCCCCCTCTCCCCCTCCCTTCGCCCCTCCCCTGCCTGTGGGGGAAGGGGTGGGGGTGAGTGGGGGAGGGGGTGAATGAGGAAAGGGGTGGGGGTGAGTGGGGGGGAAGAGGATGGAGGGGATGAGTGGGGGAGGGGAAGGGGGAAAGAGGATGGAGGGGGGAAGGGGGATGGGGTGAGTGGGGGAGGGGGGGAGTGAGGGGGAAGAGGATGGAGGGGATGAGTGGGGGAGGGGGTGACTGGGGAAAGGGGTGGGGGTGAGTGAGGGGGAAGAGGATGGAGGGGATGAGTGGGGGAGGGGGTGACTGGGGAAAGGGGTTGGGGTGACTAAGGGGGAAGAGGATGGAGGCGATGAGTGGGGGAGGGGTGACTGGGGAAAGGGGTTGGGGTGACTGAGGGGGAAGAGGATGGAGGGGGTGAGTGGGGGAGGGGGTGACTGGGGAAAGGGGTGGGGGTGACTGAGGGGGAAGAGGATGGAGGGGATGAGTGGGGGAGGGAGTGACTGGGGAAAGGGGTGGGGGTGAGTGAGGGGGAAGAGGATGGAGGGGATGAGTGGGGGAGGGGGTGACTGGGGAAAGGGGTGGGGGTGAGTGAGGGGGAAGAGGATGGAGGGGATGAGTGGGGGAGGGGGTGACTGGGGAAAGGGGTGGGGGTGAGTGAGGGGGAAGAGGATGGAGGGGATGAGTGGGGGAGGGGGTGACTGGGGAAGGGTGGGGGTGAGTGAGGGGGAAGAGGATGGAGGGGATGAGTGGGGGAGGGGGTGACTGGGGAAAGGGGTTGGGGTGACTGAGGGGGAAGAGGATGGAGGGGATGAGTGGGGGAGGGGTGACTGGGGAAAGGGGTTGGGGTGACTAAGGGGGAAGAGGATGGAGGCGATGAGTGGGGGAGGGGTGACTGGGGAAAGGGGTTGGGGTGACTGAGGGGGAAGAGGATGGAGGGGGTGAGTGGGGGAGGGGGTGACTGGGGAAAGGGGTTGGGGTGACTGAGGGGGAAGAGGATGGAGGGGGTGAGTGGAGGAGGGAGTGAATGGGGAAAGGGGTTGGGGTGACAGGGGGAAAGAGGATGGAGGGGTGAATGGAGAAAGGGGTGGGGGTGAGTGAGGGGGAAGAGGATGGAGGGGATGAGTGGGGGAGGGGGTGACTGGGGAAAGGGGTGGGGGTGAGTGAGGGGGAAGAGGATGGAGGGGATGAGTGGGGGAGGGGGTGACTGGGGAAAGGGGTTGGGGTGACTAAGGGGGAAGAGGATGGAGGCGATGAGTGGGGGAGGGGTGACTGGGGAAAGGGGTTGGGGTGACTGAGGGGGAAGAGGATGGAGGGGGTGAGTGGGGGAGGGGGTGACTGGGGAAAGGGGTTGGGGTGACTGAGGGGGAAGAGGATGGAGGGGGTGAGTGGAGGAGGGAGTGAATGGGGAAAGGGGTTGGGGTGACAGGGGGAAAGAGGATGGAGGGGTGAATGGAGAAAGGGGTGGGGGTGAGTGAGGGGGAAGAGGATGGAGGGGATGAGTGGGGGAGGGGGTGACTGGGGAAAGGGGTGGGGGTGAGTGAGGGGGAAGAGGATGGAGGGGATGAGTGGGGGAGGGGGTGACTGGGGAAGGGTGGGGGTGAGTGAGGGGGAAGAGGATGGAGGGGATGAGTGGGGGAGGGGTGACTGGGGAAAGGGGTTGGGGTGACTGAGGGGGAAGAGGATGGAGGGGGTGAGTGGGGGAGGGGGTGACTGGGGAAAGGGGTGGGGGTGAGTGAGGGGGAAGAGGATGGAGGGGATGAGTGGGGGAGGGGGTGACTGGGGAAGGGTGGGGGTGAGTGAGGGGGAAGAGGATGGAGGGGATGAGTGGGGGAGGGGTGACTGGGGAAAGGGGTTGGGGTGACTGAGGGGGAAGAGGATGGAGGGGGTGAGTGGGGGAGGGGGTGACTGGGGAAAGGGGTTGGGGTGACTGAGGGGGAAGAGGATGGAGGGGGTGAGTGGAGGAGGGAGTGAATGGGGAAAGGGGTTGGAGTGACAGGGGGAAAGAGGATGGAGGGGTGAATGGAGAAAGGGGTGGGGGTGAGTGGGGGAGGGGAAGCGGGAAAGAGGATGGAGGGGAATGGGGGAAGGGGGATGGGGTGAGTGGGGGAGGGGAAGGGGGTGAGCGGGTGACAGTGACATCATGGGGTACCGGGATTCCGGGAAAGATGGGTAAATGGTGGGGAAGGGGTAAACGGGGTCACATGCAGATGGGAATGGGGTAAATGGGGGAGGAGAAACAAGGCCTATGGAGGAGGGCGAATGTGGGGGACATGGGGGATTTAGGGTGAATGAGGAAGGGGAATGGGGTACGCGGGGGAGGAAGAGAGTGGAATAAAGGGGCTGAATGGGGGAGGGGGTAATTGGGATGGGGAGGGGCCTGGGAGGGAATTGGGGTGCAGGGAGGGGGTGGGGAAGGAAGAAGTGGGGACACGTGTCTGGGGAGGATTGGGTGGAGGGTCAGAAGCTGGGGGCAATTATTTGGAGGGGGTGAATGAAGAGAACCGCCCCCCAGCTCCACGTATGCAGGAATCAATATGATGGGACCATGTGTCCGTGGCGGTTGGCGGTGGGGTGTAGGTTGTGGGAACAACGGGAGAGAGGGGTGTAGGGTTGCAAGTGGCAAGGTGTTGCCCGGGGCATAGTAGCTGATGGTCAGAACAATAGGGAGACCCTGGGAATTTAGAGCTGTTGGGGAGGGGCCTGGGAGCCAGGACGCCTGGGTTCTCTCCCTGGCTCTGGGAGGGGAGTGGGGTCTAGTGGTTAGAGCGGGGGGGCTGGGAGCCAGGACTCCTGGGTTCTCTCCCCGGCTCTGGGAGGTGAGTGGGGTCTAGTGGTTAGAGCGGGGGGGCTGGGAGCCAGGACGCCTGGGTTCTCTCCCCGGCTCTGGGAGGTGAGTGGGTTCTGGTGGGTTAGAGCATGGGGGGCTGGGAGCCAGGACTCCTGGGTTCCATCTTCAGCTCTGGGAGGGGAGTGGGGTCTGGTGGGTTAGAACGGGGGGGGGGGGGGCTGGGAGCAGGACTCCTGGATTCTCTCCCCGGCTCTGGGAGGGGAATGGGGTCTAGTGGGTTAGAACGGGGGGTGGGGGCTGGGAGCAGGACTCCTGGGTTCTTTTCCCCACATCTGGGAGGGAATGGCACACCGTACATCTTTTTGTTACGTGTGTGCACAGTCCCTTGCACAACCCTGGCTCTTAGACGCCCCCTCAGTACCGGTATCAAGCATGTGCGGAGCTGTGCACTGAATCAGGTTGTGTGTGTGAGTGGGAGCCGATGGGGTGTTGTGTGCGTGGCTACCAAGAGTCTGGGAATCCTGTGTGTGCGTGTGTGCGCGCCTCTCACACTTTGGCATCTCGCCATGCCCATAAAGCATTAGCGGGCTGAGTTAAATGCAGCCGGGGAAAAGTCGCTATTGACAGATTCTCTCTTAACTTTGCAGGGGTTTGACACCACTGAGGTATCACAGCCCAATTCTCCCCGAGGGAGGAGACATCCGGGTAATCTGCCTTTATCTCCCCCCCCCCCATCTCCATCCTTCTCCCCCTGGGCTGGGGCAGATGGTCCACCCCACCTACAAACTCCTTCCTCTGTGGCAGAGGCTCTGCTGCCAATAGCACAGCCCAGACAGAGGGTGGAGGAGAAAGAATTGCTTCTTCACCTGCTCGGCAGACTGGTTTTGCTGTCCCCCGGAAGTTCTTCCTTGGGAGGAAGAGTGTGTGTGTCTGTGTGGGTGGGTGGGTGGGGGGGTCTTCTCCCCAGATGCACTGCCCCTCCTTTGGCTGCCTTGTTGGGGGGAGCCTGGGCACAGAGATGGAGGGATGGAGCAGTCCACCCCCTTAAGGATGTAATTGAAGTCCTGCAATCTTGGTAGGAGGGGGGGGAGGTTCGTGAGGGAAAGGGGAGGAGGGGTGGGTGTGTGTAGTCTGGGGGGTGCATTGTGCATGGGACTCCATGCTGTCTGCAATGCTTCTCTTTCTGCTGAACGTGGTTAGAAATTGGGGCCAAACGGATACAGCCAGGGATTTGGGGTGGGGGTGGCGGCTTTATGGGTCTCCGTTTGTGAGCTGGGGTGGGTGGGTGGGATGTGTTTGCAGGATGATTCATTAGTGTGCATAGTGTGTGAGTGTGTGCGCGCTATTGGTGAAGGATACTTATTTAGCGTGTGTTGGGGAAACAGGTGTATTTACTGATGGTGTGTGTAGGTGCGTTATTTGCCGGGAGATGCCTGTGGAAATCCGGTGTTACCCTTACGGTGGTGGGGAGGGAGGGAAAGACTTTTTGCTTCAATTTTCTAACCCCTGCCTCTAAACGTTGCCACGGAGTCACTGGCTGGAGAGTTAACTCCCCCCCACCTCGTTTTTTGTAATGTGGTTTCTGTCTTTCGCTGGCTGTACCCTATGGCGCCTCGTTCTGCAGCTTTTTGTGAGACCTTTTGTGGGGGGCTTGGTAGCTTTCTTCCTCCACCTCCTCGGGATTTTAAAAATGTTTTATAGCAACCCGGATTCATCTGATCTGGGGAGGTGGGGTTTTCCTGTTTAAAAACAATTTCCGTTCGCTCGGGTTTGTCGTTCACGTAGATTTATTTTGGGGGTGAAGGAAGTGGATTGCAATTCCCTGCTCAGCTGATCTGTGAAACGAAATACCGGTTTATGAATGGCTGCTTGGAACCATTCTTTGTAACTGTTCCTTCCTCTTGTAATGTATACCGTGCTCCCAAGCCAGGGTTTGTGTAGGGGATCCCTGCTAGATTTTTAGGGGACAGGGTTTTGTAAGAACGAGGCTTGCTTTACAATTAAGCTGTGTCGTACCGCAGAAAAGAAATTGATTTGTCTATTTCTTGCTTCTGCATAAAAGATTTAAAGTGCCAGGCGTTCTCCTTTATTCTCGCAGTGATATTTGTCTTACGTGTTTGCTTTTGGGTTGTTCTTTTTTTTTTTTTTTTGGTCCCTTAAGTTGTGCAAGTCATGTCCTGTAAAAAAACGCTGATTGAGGCCATCCTTGTGGTCCCCCGTTTTATTTCTTGTTGCCAGTGGTGAGGTCAGGACTCCACAGATGTCGGTATCTGGGTCACGTTAGTGAAGACGAAATCTCCCACGGCTTGGAATTTCGGTTGCTTGGTAGCCGCCGGCCTTGGAAAGACGCAGCGGGAAGCCGGGAAGGTATTGTGGTTTGTGCAGTGCCGCGGGGAGTCTGGGTAAAGTGGCTTCGCCAGTAGGGGTGACAGCCACATATCAGATGACCAAGATGGAAAGAATTTGAAACCAGGAATACAAATGTGTTAGTGCAAAGAAATAAATTCATATTGAGCTGGATGCTTTGTGTGTGTGTGTGTGTCACAATTGCGTAAGTGTTATACCAGTACAGGGAAGCTGTTCTACTGGTGTAGAGATGCCTTATACTGGTCCCTTCCCATCCGTTTGTACTGATATAACCGCTTCCTCCATAGGGGCAAGAGTAGTACTGCTTGAACTATAGTTAAACCGGTACAACTGTTGTGTGTAGACAAGCCTGTCCTTATTTATTAGGTGTATTATGGTAGTACCTGAGGGCCCCTGTCCTCCATTGTGCTGGTTGCTGTATGTTGTTATTAGGTGTATTACGGTATCAGCTCGGAATCCCCATCCTGCACCAGGACCCTATGATGCTAGGTTCTGTCCATTATATATTAGAGGTATTACGGTATCAGCTCAGCGTCTCAGTCCTGGACCAGGATCCCATTGTGCTGGGCGCTGTACATTATATGTTAGGTGTATTACAGTAGAGCCTGAGATCCCAAGTCCTGGATGAGGACTCCATTTTGTTGGTCTCTGTACATGATATTTTAGGTGTATTATGGTAGCACATCAGGGTCCCAGTGATGGGTAGTGTGTGCTATATATTAGGTGTATTATGGTAGCAACTGAGAGCCCCAGTCCTGGACCAGGACCCCTTTGTGTTGGGTGCTGTACATTATATATTAGGTGTATTTTACGGTAGCAGCTCAGCGCTCCAGTCCTGGCCCAAGACCCCATTGTGCTAGGTACTGTAAGCTATATATTAGGTGTATTATGGTAGGGCCTGAGAGCCCAAGTCCTGGACCAGGACTCTATTGTGCTGGGCGCTGTATTTTATATATTAGATGTATTACGGTAGCAGCTCAGCACCCCAGGGATCGACCAGGACCCCATTGTGCTGAGCGTTGTATGTTTTATATTAAGTGCCTTACGGTAGCAGCTCACAGCCCCAGGCAGGGACCTGGGACCATTGTGTCTAATAGTTACACCAGTACAAAAACTGCAGGCGGCTCTGCTCGCCTCGAGTTAGGTGGGAAGGCTGTGGCTGAGCAGGGAATTCAACGCGCCAGCCCAGCGCTCTGGTGCCTGGAGCAACCGTCCTCTTTCCCTGTATTTCCGTCATTAGCGGTAGGTTCCCATGGGGATCGGGTACAGGACGGGGGGACATGGCTTGTGCTATACAGGAAGTCAGACTCACTAGAGGATCAATGGGCTCTTCTGGACCTCTGCTCTACCAAGCGATGGTGAGCGATAGGTTGCTCGAGACATCGCTAGACCGCAAAGTGAAAGCAGAAGTTATTTGCATTGCATGTCGCTGGCTGTGTCAGTGCTCTGACATCTCGAAAAGGAGGAGGGGAAATTGCTAGTCAGCCTTTTTTGTTTTTCTGTGCGCGTGCTTTTGACTGTCCAGAAAACAGCCCCTGTATCTCCCAGCAGGCAGGGTTGACTGGGGGAGGAACGTCGGGTAAGTTCCCTTGGAAAGGGCTGGCAAGGTGAGGTTTCCAATGTGATGGTAGCGTTAGTGGGAATTATATTCATGGGGATGTAAAGGGGAATTAAGAGGAAGGATTTGACCAAGTCCTTTGTGAACTTTTTTATATTTTGGGGGGGGGGGGGTTCATTTGGGTCATGGCATGTTTTCTAAAGAAGGGAAAAAAACCTTTGCAGAAAATGGATACAATCTTGTCGTTAAAGAAGGGAAGGTTCAGAATTTGGGTGGGATTTAGTAGTGTTGTGGGGAGTCAGGACCCCTGGGTTCTACTCCTGGCTCTGGGAGGGGAGTGGGTCCAGTGGGTTTGAGGTGGGGGGCTGGGAGCCGTGACACCTGAGTTCCATCCCTAACTCTGCGGTGGGTATCTAGTCAATTAGAGCTGGGGACCTGGCCTCCTGGGTTCTATCCCTGGCTCTATGAAGGGAGTGGGGTCTAGTGGTTAGAGCGGCAAGGTAGAGTCTGGGAGTCAGGACTCCTGGGTTCAATCCTTGGCTCTGGGGTGGGTGTGCGTTCTAATGGGTTAGAGCACGGGGGAGGTGGGAGCCAGGACTCCTGGGTTCTGTCCCTAACTTGGAGGTGGGGGGTAGTGTTATTTAGATCTTTTCATTATGTGTTTGTACAGTGCTCAGCAAGATGGGATCTCGATCCATGCTTAGGGCCCCCAGGCAGTGTCCCGATACAAATTCATAATAATAATGGTACGGTGTTTAGGTCAGTAGCATTGGGAGCCAGGACGCCTGGGTTCTCTTTCTGCCACTGATGAGCTCTGTTATTTTGGCCAAATCACTTAATCTCTCTGTGCTTCATTCCCCCCCTCCCCAAACTGGGACTGAATACAACTTCCTGAATGTATAAGGTCCTGTTTACACGTGCAAGTTACCCTGCTTTAACTATACCTAAGTATACTGGGAGGGTTAAAGTGGTGCACCACCCTTAGGGAGGATGTGGTTATATCAGCATAGCTTCTTCCTATACAAGAAATGGAACGAGGGAGACCAGTGTAAGGTGTCTTTACGCAGGTATAACCACCCACACCTGACCTCCTGTCTAACCCAGGTCAGAGAACTCCCTTGAATGAATTTCTGGCTGAACAAGAGCAGAGCTTTGAGAAAAGCATCCCATCTTGATTTAAAAATTGTCAGTGATGAAGACTCCACTATGCCCCTTGTTAAATTGGTCTAATGGTTAATTCCTCTAATTGTTCAAAATTAGCGGCTTGTTCCCAGTCAGAATTTGTCTAGCTTCAATTCCCAACCCGTGTACAAAAAGTCCATCTCGACCCCACTTCCCCTCTGTGGAGAAATGTCCCCCCAAGTACTGGTGAACGTTGCTGTTCCCATTTGAGAAACGTGCCCACATGATGTATTTCTGACTTACAAAAAGCACCTCATTTTGAGGAGTGGTGTTAAAACAAATGCGCGCTGATGTCTCTCTGCCTTTATCCAGGCTGAAATGTTTGTTTAAAGTGAAAGAAAATGGCTTAGTCTGTAAGAACCTTTTGACTTTGCCAGAAATGACAGCTCGTAGTCAAAACCCCGTTGTGCTGATGCAGTCCATGGCTTTTGATTGTTCAGCCATGGAAAGGATTCAAGGATCTGGGGCTAGCTCTTTAAACACAAAGTCATAGCAGTCGGCACTTTCATTTGCAATGTGAATTCTTGGATTCGTCACTGTTTTGCTTCTGAGTGGTGACCGCTTTGTAAATTTGTAGACTCCTCGGTTCCAAGATCATCTCGTCTCACCTGTATAACGCAGGCCATAGACCTTCCCCATAATAATTCCTTTTGAACTAGAGCATGGCTTAAAAAAAAATCCAGTCAGTCATCTTATCTCGAGTTTGTCCTTTGGGTCTAACTGATGGTGGTATGTGGTAGATTGACTGTGAGGACTTACTCATCACTGTAGGATAGGACGGATTTTTAAGGGACTGGTGTTGTTCTCTTGTGTGTAATGCAGGCTCGTGACTCCTGGATGTTTAGAAATAATAGTGACCAAGCAAGATGAGGACCAACTTGGTAAAATCCAAATGGCGATTGTTTGTCTTTGAACTGGGTGACTTGTCACTGAGAGAGAGTTCAGTACAGCTTGGTTTGGCTTGAAGGCCAAGCAGTTGAGCATGTGGTGTGTGCCGACATCTGTTTGTGTATCGTTTCAGCACCATACGAACGGCCAGACTGGGTCAGACCAATGGTCCATCTCGCCCAGCATCCTGTCTTCTGACAATGGCCAGTGCCAGGTGCCCCAGAGGGAATGAGCAGAACAATCATCGAGTGATCCATCCCCTGTCGCCCATTCCCAGCGTCTGGCTCAGAGGCTCGGGATACTCAGAGCATGGGCTTGCAGCCCTGCCCATCTTGGCTGATAGCCATTGCTGGACCTGTCCTCCCTGAACGCGGCTAGTTCTTTTTTCAACCCCATCTTTTATTGTTGGCCTTGGCAGAGAACACATTTTCCCTGTCGCCTGTTCCGTTTGCCATGGTGGTTGATAATAACAACGTGTTGCATTTTGAAGCGCTGTGCGGAATAATTAGAATTTCTTCCCTGCAAATTTTTAGAGCATTTTTGTGGTGTTCTCTCCTGCCCCCCCCTTATTTGTTCCTGTGCCTAGCGTTTGATAGAATGGCTTTCATTTGCTTTGGTTTTCCATTTAGTATATTTCAGATGTTCCTGTCTGCAGGGTGGTTGTGTGTGTGTGTGTGTGTGTGTGTGTGTGTGTGTGTGTGTGTGTGTGTGTGTAGAGAATGCAGTGTTCTACTTGAGTATATCTTCTCCCGTTAGCCTTGGTAATCTGTTCCAATGGTGAAGTCCCCTCGCTGTTAAAAATGCACACCTTCTCTCCAGTCGGAATTTGTCTAGCTTCAACTTCCAGCCATTGGATTGTGTTAGACCTTTGAGTGCTAGATCGAAGAGCCCGTTATTAAATATTTGTTCCCTGTGGAGGTACTTAGACTGCAGTCGGGTCTACCTTTAACCTTCTCTTGGTTAAACTAAATAGATTCAGTCCCTGGAGTCTCCCTCTTGAATCATCTTCACGGCTCTTCTCTGAACCCTCCCCAATTTGCCAACATCCTTCTTGAATCACGGACACCAGAACTGGACACAGGATTCGCACCCGGGCCAAATCCAGAGGTCATAGAACCTCCCTGTTGCTACTCGAGATTCCCCGGTTTATACATCCCGGGATCGTATTTGCCTTTTTGGCCCCAGTGTCACATTGGGAGCTCATGTTCTGCTGATTCTCCACCATGACCCCCAAGTCTTTTTCAGAGTCACGGCTTCCCAGGGGAGAGTCCCCCATCCCGCCAGTACGGCCTACAATCTTTGTTCCCAGATGGGAGTCTATATCTCGTTTGACTACAGCGCGAAGTGTCTACAGCACCGCACTGTACTCCTGGGTTCTGTCACTGGCCTGTTGCGTGTACCTGTCTCCGATCCTGTCCCCTACCCAATAGATCACACTGCTTTTCTCAGAGCACGAGAACCCCACTCTGATCTGGATGAGTTGCTATGGCCTATGCTATATGTGGTCTTGGAAGGCTTAGATTTTTATCAGTAAGTGTTCTTAGACATCGATTTCTCTGGCCACACGCACACCCAGGAAGCTAGTAATTGAAACGTACCGATAGGCAAAGGAAGACAAATGCTGCTTGAGAACTTTGATTTACGCATATTTACTTTATGTATTTTGACGGGTGTTGTTGACAGTTGGCATTCTAATGGCTATCAAGTGTTGACTTTTTGAATTTCAACATCTACTGTCATTAAATAATTATTGTCTGGCCCCTCCCCCATTAATTTCCAGCAACTGTGAAAATTTAAATCGATAAATATAGGGAAAAAATGCTTAAAATGAATAAATTTGCACAACTTTGCAAATTTAAATAGATGAAAATAGGAAAACAATGCTTAAAATGAACACCCATGATATCCGTCAAAATAATAATGAAAAAGGAATTCTGTCAAGTTTAGTTACACGTGAGGTCGGAGTAGATGATCGTAGTAGTGCATTGCGGTCTTAAAACCTATGAATCCTGTGTTGTTGTTGTTGTCTTCCCCCTCCTCCCCACCTTCCCGCATCATTAGCAGAGCTTGGATCTTTCTAGCCAGATGAAGTTGGCTGGTGTGCTTTCTGGCTCCTTGTCTTCTGTGTTGTGGTATATCTTTTCCTCCCTCAGGGAGGTGATATCCCGGGTATATTTATTTTTGGTCACTGCTCTGTGAATGAGGATTGAGCTAAGAGAGGAAAGATGAGCTTGTGACGTAGTTTAAGGTTCATCTTTTGAACAGGGCGGGGAATTCATGCCTGGAACACCTTACCAAAGGCTGTGCTGCGTTCTCCATCACTGGCCATTTTTGAATGAAGATGGGGTGGTTTTTTTTCTCAGAGATCTGCTCTGGTTCAACCAGGTGTGTATTCTGGGCTACCGGTGGTCCGAGGAGAGGATCCCAGTGGTCATGTCTGGCTTTATAATCTATGACTCGGTGAACAATTATATTGCAGTAGCGGCACAAGGCCAGCGAGGCCAGGGTCCCCGTTGTGTGAGAAGCTGTACAAATGTGCCCTGCTCTGGCTCTGAAGAGTTTATAATCTTCTTATGTGTTGGTCCAGTTCCTGGCCAAATGAGACCCTGATCTCAGCTGGACTACTTCAATGTGAATAATAAAATACATCTAAGTTGAAAACCACCGGGCTGGAATTTTTTTGTCGTTGCCACCGGTGGAATGGGGTGGCCCTTTGAAGTCAAGCCCTTTCGTGGAAATTGTGCTCTTCTGTTTCATTGCATGGTGCTGTAGTTCCCCGTTGGACGTATTTCCTCGTTTTCAGTCTGTTGGCGTGTGGGCAATTCCATTGAAGTAGAAAAAGCCCCCCGTGAGGTACCAGTGCTTTTGTCTTTAATGTGGGCAAGGGAATCTGTCCTGGGTCCGGTTCTGTTCAATATCTTCATGTGTGATTTGGATAACGGAGTAGAGTACACTGATAGAGTTTGCGGACGATACCAAGCTGGGAGGGGTGGCAAGCGCTTTGGAGGACAGGATTAGAATTCAAAATGATCTTGACAAACTGGAGAAATGGTCAGAAGTAAATAGGATGAAATTCAATAAGGAGAAGTGCAAAGTACTCCACTTCGGAAGGAACAATCAGTCGCACACACACACAAAACGGGTAATGACTGCCTAGGAAGGAGTACCGTGGAAAAGGATCTGGGGGTTATAGTGGACCACAAGCTAAATATGAGTCAACAATATAATACTGTTGCCAAAAAAAAAAAAAAAGCGAACATCATTCTGGGTTGTTTTAGCAAGAGTGTTGTAAGCAAGACACGAGATGTAATTCTTCTGCTCTACTCACCACTGAGGAGACCTCAGCTGCAGTACTGTGGCCAGTTGTGAGCACCCCGCTTTGGGAAAGATGTGGACACGCTGGGGACAGTCCAGAGGAGAGCAGCACAAATGATGAAAGGTCTAGAAAACATGACTTCCGACTGGTAAGATTAAAAAAAAAAAGGGGGGGGGGGTTGTTTAATCTGGAGAAGAGAAGACTGAGGGGGGACATGTTGACAGTTTTTAAGTACATAAAAAGTGGTTTTAAAGAGGAGGGTGATAAATTGTTCTCCTTATCCGCTGAGGACAGGACAAGAAGCAATGGGTTTAAATAGCAGCAAGGGAGATTTAGGTTGGACACTAAGAAAAACTTCCTGACTGTCAGGGTAGCTAAGCACGGGAACAAATTCCCTACGGAGGTGGTGGAGTCTCCATCACTGGAGGTTGTTAAGAGCAGGTTGGACAAACCCCTGTCGTGGATGGGCTCGATAACACATAGTCCTGCCTCAGTGCAGGGGACTGGACCAGGTGACCTCGAGGTCCCTGCCAGGCCTGCACTCCCAGGATTTCTCAGGGACAGCCATGTTTAAATAGAGGCCAGCTGGTCCTGGGCCCCCCGAAGTTCCCCTGATTTCGAACATGATGCATGTTCCCAGCAGAGAAGAGGCCTGAGGCAGGGGAGGGTGGGGGCGGTTGCAGATTGTAAAGAAATAGAAGATGACAAAAAGCCCTAGTTCGGTCCCTTAGTTCGTCTTCCCGCCTGCTAACGATGCCGTGGAAACGGGGATACTCCTGATCACTGTCCCCTTCTCATTCTACATCTTTGAAGATCCTTATTGTGTCCCTCCTCCCCGCTTCACCTCTCTGGGCCCAGCAGGCCCAGTGCTCTCTACCTGGCCTCGTGTTTTCTAAGCCGCTGATTGGTTTTGTTGCTCGCCTCTGGACTCCAATTCGTTCACATCTCTCTGAAGGTACAGTGCCGCAAACCAGGCACCGGACTCCAGCTGAGGCCTGAGTCGAGCGGGACAATTACTCCCCGTGACGTCCGTACGACTCTCCTGTTCGTACGTCCCAGGATGACGTTTCCCTTGTTTGCATCACACTGTTAACACATGTTCAATTTACGACCCAGTAAAACCCCCGGGCCCTTTTCTGCAGTACTGCTGCCTGACCGTGGTGGATTGACTTGGTAGTACTTTGCGCTTGTCTTTACAGTAATTCCGCCTGATTGAATTCAGACTGGTTCTCCAGTTTAGGGTTGTGACGAAGTGGGAGAGTGGACCCCCGAGAAGGGCTGTCTCACTGAAAGGGGCACCCCCCACGGACCGCACGGGGCCAAGAGTAGGCCCGACCTGGGAGTCGGTGACAAGGTTGTAAGCGCTTTGGGCTGGGGGCTGGCTATTACTACAGGAATTTTTACCAGGGAGGGTAATTAACCACTGGGACAACTTCCCAGGGGTCATGGTGGCAATATTAAATTCAAGATGGGGTGTTTTTCTGAAAGATCGACTGTAGTTCAAGCACGAATTAGTCTGGGGAAGTTCAGGGACCTGTGTTGTACAGGAGATCAGACTAGACGGTGTCAGTTTTTCCTTCTGGCCTCCTCGTCTACGAATAAGAAGGGGCATGATAAAAGGAGATGAAATTATGACTGGGATATGGAAGGTAGGCATAGAGCTTCTGCTCTCCCTGTGTCCTAACACCAGAAGAGACATGAAAGGTGGCGAAAAGCCTTCTTCCACGCAGCACATGACTGTGGAACTCCTTGCCACAGGAAAGTGATGAGGCTGAGAAAGTGATGAGGTTCAGAAAAGAGACCGGTCACTTATGTGGCTATCGAGACTATTCAGCGTCGTTATAAGGAGTAGTAACAAATTCTGGAAGGGGTATTGAGCTGACTTTTGTGGTACGGTCATATGAGTAAGTATTGCAGTAACCCCTGTCGGGCCCTGTTCGGCGAGAGGCTATATGAACACATAATGAAACTTTGCAATCTGAGTAGTCGTAAGTGTCCCATGAGAGCACTTTCCACAGTCAGAGCAGCTCTTGCTGTGAGCCAGTTTCCCTGATCTTCAGTCCTACGCTTCCTCTTTCTTAATTTCACCCTGTGTACATAGCGGAATTGGTGCAGCAGGGGCCTCTGTGCCCGGCTTCTCGGTGGCAGGGGGCTGCTGTCGGTGCCCGTGCCGTGCTCAGCGGTTGGGGTGTAGTGCCTCCTGCGCTGAAACTGACCCCCTTTCCTAAGTTGCCGGGATCTGCGCTGATAAGGTGGCAGCATGGGCCCTGGCTTGGGAAATTTCAGAAGTGAATCGTAGCTGCAAAAAACAACCCCCATTGGAGCACTTGGCTCCAGAGTGCAAGGGGTGGCTTCCGGGGCATGTGGCAGCTAAGTAGATTCACAGATTTTAAGACCTTGAGGAACCATTAGATCCTTAGTCTGATGATCTCCTGTGTAACACAAACCAGGGAAATTATTTCTGTTACCTAGGAGCCAGGACTCCTGGGTTCTCTCCCTGGCTCTGGGAGGGGAGTGGGGTCTAGTGGTTAGAGCGGGGGGCTGGGAGCCAGGACTCCTGGGTTCTCTCCCCGGCTCTGGGAGGGGAGTGGGGGCTGGTGGTTAGAGCGGGGGGGCTGGGAGCCAGGACTCCTGGGTTCTCTCCCCGGCTCTGGGAAAGGGAGGGGGGGGCTGGGAGCCAGGACTTCTAGGTTTTATCCCCGGCTCTGGGAGGGGAGTGGGGCTGGTGGTTAGAGCGGGGGGGCTGGGAGCCAGGACTTCTAGGTTTTATCCTTGGCTCTGGGAGGGGAGTGGGGTCTAGTGGTTAGAGCAGGGGGCTGGGAGCCAGGACTCCTGGGTTCTCTCCCTGGCTCTGGGAAAGGGGTGGTGTCTAGTGGTTAGAGCACGTTTGAGCGGGGTGGGGCTGGGAACCGAGACTCATGGGTTCTATCCCCAGCTCTGGGATCCTTTCCAAAAGGCAGCCCCCAGAAGTGAGCCTGGTGTTCCCGTCGGGGTGTTGGCGTAACGCAGTGTTCACTCCCTTGACACGGCAGCGGTATCCGTAGAGATCAGAGTGGAGTCCATTAATTCATCTCTCCATTTCACATTTCCTTGCTCCGGCGTTCTCAGTGATTAAATGCACTTTCATTGAGCAGCGAAATTTACGCGTGCGTGGGAGCTCTTTAAAAATTCAAACGTCCAAAACCGCATCCAGACCCTTGCGTATTGCAGTGGCTGTGCTTTCCTCTTGGCTGGAAACCCAGGTTTCACTGGGCTTGGTTAGAAATGATTAATTAAAGACCCATAATGTGCTCAAGACAGAAAATAAATACAGCCCCTTGGCCACGAGAACTTACAAGCTAAGAGGCCGGCATGTCTGAGCCAGCGCATTTTAGCAAATCCAGAGGGAAGAGACATTTACTGAGTTATGGGGGACTGGGAGTTTCTCTTC
Source organism: Glyptemys insculpta (assembly GCA_032172135.1). NCBI lineage: Eukaryota > Metazoa > Chordata > Testudines > Emydidae > Glyptemys > Glyptemys insculpta. Next base: position 1,144,398 of record JAVMKA010000013.1, read on the forward strand.
CTGGCTCCACTGCTGATGCGCAGGGCATACCACCTTCCGCCTTTGTGCCTCAGTTTCCCCTCCCACCTTTTGTTTGTTCTTCTGGGCCTGGGCCATCTCTTGCTATGGGTTTGTCCAGCATCTGGTGCAGAGGGGCCCCCATGTCTGTCAGGGCTTGTCCGGTCCCACAAGGCCCTGTATGGTGCCCCATGGAACAAAAGACCTTGGTATCGATTCAGTGACCCTGTACCATGAGGGGGCTGTGGTTTCCGCTGGGGTGCGGGTGGGGAACGCTGCATACAGCACAGTGATGGCCTTCATCTCGGGCAGGGAGCCGGGTTAGTATTGCCAAGCGACTCCCCGGTTCGTTCCTTCGCTGGCTGGGGGGCTGGGGGAGAAAAGAAGCCCCCAGAGATTTTGCACTTCTGGCGGCTGCTTCGTGATTTACCTTCTGAAACGATCCTATTCTTGCCCCCCCCCCGGTCTCCTTTCAGGTTGCTATGGGGATGCTCTGAGAGGAAGTAAGTCCTAGTAACGTCCTGCCGGGTGTGAGGAGGGAGGACACAGGCGAAAGGTACCAATGGCTACAGATTCCGGCGAGCCGGCCAGCACGGACGATCCGGAAAAACCTGATGGAGTTTCTCTGGAGGGCAGGATCCCGACCATCGAAGCCGCTTTGATCATGGAACCCGCCGGTGCCCCGGCCTCTGGGGGCACCACGGAACGGAAGCGGTTCTTCCGCAAGAGCGTGGAGATCATGGAGGAGGACAGAACCGCTGAGCCGTCTCCCAGGGATGAGCGGGAGCAGCTGGCCGCGGGCAGTCGCCGAGTGGACCAGCTCTCTGCCAGCATGCTGGGGCAGGAGGCCCGGAATGAGCTGGGTTCCAAGGCAATTTCGGAGGCCTCCAAGGAGAAGACCAAGAAGGAGATCGAAGAGGAGGCGGAGATGAAAGCAGTGGCCACCTCGCCCAGCGGCCGCTTCCTGAAATTCGATATTGAGTTGGGTCGAGGGGCCTTTAAAACCGTCTTCAAAGGGCTCGACACAGAGACGTGGGTCGAGGTAGCCTGGTGTGAACTGCAGGTTAGTACAGCAGATCTCATTCTGTGCAGTAATTGGTGTGTTTTCTCTTAAATCTCCAGCTCCTGGAGTCCTGGGATTATGTAAAAACCAGGTGAAAGCCTGGGCTGTAAAACCTGTGGCAGCTGGGACAAGTAATCTGCCATCTGTGCAGTCACCAATGAAAATTGTTGCGTGCAAATTAGCTGTAGAGTAAAGGGGACGCTTGGTTGAGTTACCGCTGATAACGCTGATATATTCCTGGCATGGGTAACAGGCTGTGGGTTTTGAAACCCAGATCTGCCCTAGGAATTATGGTGGGGAAGTTGTCTGGCCTGTGAATCTCAGGGGTGATTGAACCTGCTTGTGGCTGTTTGCATCGCTTCACCCTGACTCCACAGACATTCTAGGCTTCAGAGTGACACACAGACAAAGCGACACTCCTTGAATCTTCTTATACACATAGGCTTGGAATATAATCCTCCTCCTCTAAGACTTGGGAGACCCGGGTTTGATTCTCTGGTTCACCATAAACTTCCTTGCGTGGTCATATCATGTAGCCTGTCCGGGCTTCACTTTGCCCATCTGTCTAGGGCTGCCCTGCCTCGCACTGGTGTCGTCACGAGTCGAGATTGGGAAATGCTTTGAGCGCTGCAGGTAAAACGTGCTGGGTAATTGTATTTGGGGGAAGTCCTACAGATGGCGTCAGACTCGATGACCGTGGTCCCTTCTGGCTTTGGCATCTGTAAGAGCCCGTGACTTTTTCCCCCTTGTATTATGATTATTCAAAAACTCTGCTCATGCTCGCTTTTAAAATCTGGAACATCAGTCGACTGCCAGACTCTCGTCTGTTGTGGGGACGGCTGCAGAATCACTCCACCCCCCTGTGCTGAGGCAAGCCCCGAGGGACGTGGGGGCAGAGAAGCTATGTCCTGTGCCCCCACCAGCTTGCTGAAAGTGTTGGAATGACTTTGTCTTGTGACAGCGAAGCCAGCCCTGAGGACTGTGAAATGGGTTATCTGCCTGCTGGTCTATGGTACATTTCTAGTCCTTAAAGCCCCAGCACCTGGATTCATGTGATGTGAGAGTCTCAGCTTTCTTTCTTTTTTTTTAAAGAAGTAAGTTTCTAGCCAGGAAAAGCTTTGAATCATGACCCATGAAAGGCTCAGAAGTCAGAAGGCCAATAACCCCTTCTGTCCCTGACACTTGACATCTGGTGAGATCCTTGTCATTGTTTTAGGTTGGACAAACCCCGTGAGGGATGGTACGGGTTTACTTGGGTCTTCCTCAGCCCCGGGGCCTGGCCTGGCTGACCTCTGAGGTCCCTTCCAGCCCTGCGTTTCTGTGTTTGCCTGACGTTTAAGCCAATCTTGTGAATTTTTGCCTCGGGGGTTTGTGGACGCTTGGGGCCAGCAGATGCATGAGGCGTGTGTGGCTGCAGCCCCCTGTGGCAAGTTTTCTGGTACTTCTGCTGTCGGCTCTTCCAGCGATCACCTGGCCAGGCTCAGCCCTGCCCGGGATTGGATCCTTGTTTCCTTGTGTCTGTCTGTCTCTGTATCTGTCTCCACCTGTTTTCTTTTTATTTGAATGGGAAGCTCTGTGGGGCAGGGACCACTTTTTTGTTCTGTCTTTGTATAGCGCCTGGCGCAGCGGGGTCTTGGTCTGTGGTAGGTGCTACCGTAATACACCTAATAAATAGCAATAATGATGTACAGCACCTAGCACCATGGGCTTCTAGGCCACCACTGGGGTTCCTAGGTGCTACCGTAATACACCTAATAAATAATACCGTGGGGTCGCACTCTTCACCGAGCTCACTGTACACACTCTCCATTCCCCCCACAAACTGCTTTGGATGCCAGCCTCCCATCCCGCTCTAGTGCGGAGATCCCCTGCCCCCCCGATCTCCTCCTATGCCAAGGGCCCCCAGGTCCCTCATCTCCCATACCAAGGCCCCCGTTTCCCCGCATTCCAGTGGTTCTGTGTGGGGCTCGGGGCTCTTCACTAAGCAAACCGTGCAGTCTGTGGGGATGTTAGGGGATATGCTCTGCACAAGGAAAGCCCAAGCTCTGTAATCTAGCAGAAGCAGCCGCCGCTGGAAGCTAAAGCCAGACAATTGGAAATCAGGCACCAATGTTTCCCAGTGCGGGTGATTAACCATTGGAACGAACTCCTGAGAGAAGTGTTTGGATTCTCCATCTCTTAATGCCTTCGAGCCCAGCTGGGCCGCCTTCTGGAAGAGGCCGGAGTCAAACACAAGTTATTAGGCTCAGTAATGGGGGAGCTGGGTGAAATCCACCGGCCTGTGCTGCGTGGGGAGAATAAATGATCTAATGGCCTTAAACAGTAGGACTATCAGGATGACCCAGGCCACTCCTTCGTGACTGGGCGTGTCTAGGCAGTGCCTCAGTTTAGGACAGGAAGTGGAAGAAGATGCTGTATCCAGTGAAACCGCAAGGGAGAATTTTGGGACTGCAGACTAGGGGTTGAGATTTGACCAGGACATATGTGGTCCATCAGGGTGGGGATTGTAATGACTCTTAGCCCAGATTGCAGCCCCTCGGAGGCATTGGGCTGCTGCCTTTAATAACCACAGGAGCTTTGATCTTACCTTACCATGGTAAGCTCTTCTGTGTCTGGGCAGCGCCTGGTCCCACGGGGCCCTGATCTCAGCTGGGGCAGGGCCTGTCTCTCGCTGTGTCTCTGGGCAGTGCCTGGTCCCATGGGCCCTGATCTCAGCTGGGGCAGGGTCTGTCTCTCGCTGTGTGTCTGGGCAGCGCCGGGCACGACGGGGCCCTGATCTCAGCTGGGGCAGGGCCTGTCTCTCGCCGTGTGTCTGGGCAGTGCCTGGTCTCACGGGCCCTGATCTCAGCTGGGGCAGGGCCTGTCTCTCGCTGTGTGTCTGGGCAGCGCCTGGTCTCACGGGCCCTGATCTCAGCTGGGGCAGGGCCTGTCTCTCGCTGTGTGTCTGGGCAGCGCCGGGCACGACGGGGCCCTGATCTCAGCTGGGGCAGGTCCTGTCTCTCGCTGTGTGTCTGGGCAGCGCCCGGCATGACGGGGCCCTGATCTCAGTCGAGGTCATTCAGCACTACCGTATTATGGGTAACTATAACATCATAATCTAGAATAACGTCTCTGTCACCTAGATCTGTGAGCATCTTTTCAGCACAGCTCCCAGCTGCAGCCTTATTGCTTATGGATTTTTCCCCCTGCAGGAGCTTGCTAGGTTCTCCATGGCTGGCCTGTCCAATAGACATAATCCCCCCCCAAATCTGTCATCTCTACCTCCTTCTCTGGGGGTAGCGTACCTGTAATAATGCTAGAGGGGTGAACCGAACAAAGATCGATGGGGAAAGCCGGCGGGGAGGGAAATGTGCTATTTTAGAGCAAGTCAGACCTTTGCCAGTGAAAATCCTCTTTGTTTCCAGGGAACATTGAGCATCTGAACGGTTCTGATTCAGAAGCCAGTGTGTTGCTGGTTGTGGGTTTAGTTTCCCCTCAGTGGGAGGCAGAATAGTTACCACAGACATAATAATTAGTTTAATCTTCTGCGCAGGGAGTTTGAGCTGCCGAGCCTGGTCAGAATTTTCCACTCCTCACGCATCCGCGTTCAGCCGGGGATGAGTTCAGGGCAGTTTGGTCTTGGACTCTGCAAATCCGGAGAGCTCCGGGGCGGGGGTGTCAGCTCGCAGCCGGGCTAGTTGTATACACGGGAGCCAACTGTGGCCACCTGATCCGTTCCCGCAGTCATTGATCCGGCCGCCAATCAATACGCTTCGCCCCCTGTGCCAGCATGCTGGGGGAGCTAACGGGGGGCCCTGAGCTGGCGGGTTTGCGAGCAGAATGTTATGGAACAGGACCCCGTGGCGGACTGTCATGCTGGATGGGGGAACTCCTGCCCGTGCCCCTCTGCAGCTCACTTTATGGCAGGAATAAGGTTGCCAGCCCTCCAGGATTGGCCTGGAGTCTCCAGGAATTAAAGATTATGTCATGTGATGAAATCTCCAGGACTACATCCGACCAAAATTGACAACCCTCGGCCTGAAGCCCACCACCCCGCCACGGCCGCAAACTCCCCGGCTGGCCGCCTTCGCGCGTGTGTGTAGAAACAGCTTGGCTGGGTGGCCCCATCTGTCTGTGATGGGTCGTCATCCCGTGAGACAACGGCAGAACCAGGCCCAGAGCCGGTCTAATAACGCGTTCGCACCGTTAGCTTTCTCCTCTGAGCACCTCCCAATCGGTGGACTTTGGATCTCACTATGGGTAGCTGAGATAAAGAATCCTTGTCTCCGTTCAATAGAGTGGGTGCGTGGGTGGGGAACTGAGTCATGGAGGGGCAAAAGTGACTTGACCAAGGTTGCACGGAAAGTCTGTGGCGAAGGCAGAAAGTAGACCAGAGGGAGGTTGGCTCAGTGGGTTGTAGCCCCTGGCCAGGCCCGGATTAACAAGTCTGCAGTTGTTGCACTTGCAGAAGACCCTGGCCAGATGGATCACAACACCAGTTGCTGAGATTTGGCCTGGGCAACCAGGCCAAACCTGAGCGGGGCAGGGCCCTGCGAATGCAGGGTGGGCGACGGGAGCGAGCCGGGATTGGGAAAAGCCGCCCTGCCCTGGGACGGGAGGGAGTGGTGCGCTGAGCTGACGGGAGGAGGAGGTGCCGTGAGTGGCCCGGAAGGTCTTGGGGGCGGTGGATGGGTGGGGGGTGATGGGGTTGGAGGCTGCAGTGTGGGTGGGCATGTTTGCATGGGGACAAAGGACTCTCCATTGAGGAGGGGCTGGCCAGGGGTTCAGGGGCCATGGTGATTAGCAATCGGAAAAGCAGGCCAATCCAGCAAGGATTTCCTGTGTTTGAACCGTCAGCATGGCTCCTGTCCGTGCCAGACTCAAACAAACGCTTCTCAGTCTCCACAAACCTTCAGCTGCTTCTCATTCCTGAGCCAGGGCCCTTTGTTTACCTTTGTGTCTGTTTGACAGAGATTTGCATCTCAAATCCAGTGTGCTGGGGCAGTCCTCCCTCCCGCCCTCCCTCCAGCGTGGGAAGTGGACGGGCATTTAACAAGTCCCCGGAGCCCTGCATAGCGTATCCAGTTGGTAGCGGCACAAAGATTCATTGGTCTTTTTTAGCTATTGCTAAAGTGATATTTGGCCTTGGGGAATGAAAATCAACCCTTTTAAACTGTAGCAGGGAAGGTAATCTGGTCCTACACGCCTGCCTCTTTTCATCAGCGAGCCTCCCCCTTTCAAAGCTCCCAGCTATCAGCAGATCTAAGTGCCACTTAGATGGCTGTTTATTTTGGCTTATGAAAGGGTAAGAGGTTATGTTGGAAGGGCTGGGCCTTTGTAAAGCCACCCGCAAGAGGAAACTCTGAATGTGAGCTACCCCCAGAAACCGGGTTAGGGAGAGGAACAAACTTCCTGGTAAGTCCTGGAAAGCGGTCAGGCCAGTTCTGAACCTGCTGTAATGGCTACGAGACAACACCACAAAAAGGGGCGCTGGTAGCAGAAACCTCTGCAGCCTTGTGACTGGGCGTCCTGATTTCTGTCTCCGGAAGGGCTCCGTTGCTAGACTCCTGGGTCTAGTTCTGGGGTCCGCAGTTCAGAAAGGAGGTTGACCAATTAGAGAGGGCTCAGAGAAGAGCCTCGAGAATGATTAAAGGGTTGGAAACGGCGCCTGAGAGTGAGAGCCGCCAGGAATTCGGTCTGTTTCGATAAGTCCCTGGGTGCGGAGCAGGAATTAGTTGAGAAGGGCTCTCCGGCCTGGCAGAGAGAGTCTAGCCCAGCTCCAACGGCTGGAAGCTGAAGCTGGACAAGTGCAGACTGGAAACGTGGCATGAATTTGAATGAATCGTTGGAACGGCTTCCCGAGGGCTGGGGCAGATTCTCCGCCACTGGCAACGGTCAAAGCCAGATGGGAAGTTTTTCGAAAAGCTCGGCTCTAGTTCCGTGGGAATGAATTGAGGGCAGTTCTCGGGCCTGGCTTATACAGGAGGTCAGACTAGATAGACGGTCACAGTTGTCCCTTCTGGCCCTGAAATGGAGGAATTTACCTGCAGGTGGAAAACCTCTTGCGCGTGTAGGGCAGCAGGGGAGACAGCGCAAAGGGACCCGAGTTTCCGTGTCAGTCCTTTAGGATCCAACCTGATCCCGAGAGAGTCGAGTCACTTCCTGACCTGAGCCTGATCCCATGGCCAGGAGGGGGACCTGAGCCCAAGGGGGTCTGGCTGTTTTCCCGCCCGACCCCGGCCGGGAGCTGACGCTTGTAGCCCGACCTGAACCCGGGTACAGGGCTCTCCACCCGTCATGGAGCGCCGTTTCATCAGGCTGTGTCCGGGGCTCTCCCAACCACTGGACCCCGCCCGATGGTCTGAGGCTGAATGTCCAAACGGGCGCAATTAGATCCCAGCGATGAGGTTGAAGCTCGCTGGATGCGCCGTCGCAGACCTGCTTTGGAACGATTGTAAGAGTGGTTCCCGCCGCTTCCCCGATGTTCGCACAACAAAGCCTCAGGCGGTCGCCGCTCCGATCCCTTTGTCCCTTAATCCAAGAAGGGTCCTGTCTAGCCTGCTCCGCTGCAGCCCTGGCCTTTAATCCCGCACTTCCCGACAGCTGTTGAATGGCAGAAGTGGGCTGGCCAGGGTGGCTATTGAGAGGGAGCAGCTGGTTATCTCGGACCCGCCTGCTGGGTTCAGTGCCTGTTGGGAGGAAAAGCCTTGGGGTGAACTCCTGGGACATCCCAGTCGCTGGGAGCGGCTCCCTGCCCCCGCCTGGAGTGTGCAAGCCGAGAGTTTGGCTCTGGCCTGGGGTTAAGGCCAGATGGGAACCAGAGGGTCTGGTCTGCCCACACACACACAGCCACGGGATATAGTATACACACAGAGACATAGAGGATACGGGCTACACACACACAGACAGATGCACATAATGGACAGGGGCTGCAGATACACACACGGCGGATATGGGCTGCGTACACACACACAGATGCACAAACATACACAGAGGATAGGGGCTGCATACACAGACACACACAGGACACAGTCTGCGTATGCGCACACAGATGCACAAACATACACAGAGGATAGGGGCTGCATACACAGACACACACAGGACACAGTCTGCGTATACGCACACAGATGCACAAACATACACAGAGGATGGGGGCTGCATACACAGACACACACAGGACACAGTCTGCGTATGCGCACACAGATGCACAAACATACACAGAGGATGGGGCTGCATACACAGACACACACAGGACACAGTCTGCGTATACGCACACAGATGCACAAACATACACAGAGGATAGGGGCTGCATACACAGACACACACAGGACACAGTCTGCGTATACGCACACAGATGCACAAACATACACAGAGGATAGGGGCTGCATACACAGACACACACAGGACACAGTCTGCGTATACGCACACAGATGCACAAACATACACAGAGGATAGGGGCTGCATACACAGACACACACAGGACACAGTCTGCGTATATGCACACAGATGTACAAACATACACAGAGGATAGGGGCTGCATACACAGACACACACAGGACACAGTCTGCGTATGCGCACGCAGATGTACAAACATACACAGAGGATAGGGGCTGCATACACAGACACAGAGAGGACACAGTCTGCGTATATGCACACAGATGCACAAACATACACAGAGGATAGGGGCTGCATACACAGACACACAGAGGACACAGTCTGCGTATATGCACACAGATTCACAAACATACACAGAGGATGGGGCTGCATACACAGACACACAGAGGACACAGTCTTCGTGTACGCACGCAGATGCACAAACATACACAGAGGATAGGGGCTGCATACACAGACACACACAGGACACAGTCTGCGTATATGCACACAGATGCACAAACATACACAGAGGATAGGGGCTGCATACACAGACACACACAGGACACAGTCTGCGTATACGCACGCAGATGCACAAACATACACAGAGGATAGGGGCTGCATACACAGACACACACAGGACACAGTCTGCGTATATGCACGCAGATGCACAAACATACACAGAGGATAGGGGCTGCATACACAGACACACACAGGACACAGTCTGCATATGCGCACACAGATGCACACAGAGGAGGGGCTGCATGTACACCCAGATACCCGCACACACAGGATACGACCTGTGGATGTGGGCACACACACAAGAACATAAGACTGGCCAGCCTGGGTCAGACCAAGGGTCCAGCTAGCCCAGTATCCCGTCTTCTGACAGTGGCCAGTGCCAGGTGCCCCAGAGGGAATGAACAGAACAGGGAATCATCAAGTGATCCATCCCCTGTCGTCCAGTCCAGCTCCTGGCACTCAGAGGTTTAGGGACACCCAGAGCATTGAGTGGAGGTTGTGGCCATCTTGGCTAGCAGCCATTGGTGGACCTCCTCTCCATGAACGAGGCTAATTCTTTTTTGAACCTTTTTTTGAACTTTTTTGAAGTTAGACTTTTGGCCTTCACGACCCCCCCCCCCAGCAGCGAGTTCCACAGGTTGACTGTGCGTTGGGTGAAGAAGTCTTTCCTTCTGTTTGTTTTAAACCTGCTCCTGTTCATTTCATTGGGTGACCCCTGGTCCTTGTGTTACGTGAAGGAGAAAATTCCATTTCTTTATTCGCTTTCTCCCCACCATTTTTTCATGATTTTGTGTGTGTGCGCACGGGTGTGCAGACCATAACCTCCGAGAATGAATTTCCAAACGGAGAGAACTAAACACAGCCGCTGAAGTCGAACCGCACCGTGAACGTTGTCCAGAAGACTGCCCCGATTTGTCACCGCCATTAAGTCAGAATTAGCAATGCCAACACCCCCCCTGTTCTGTTTGAAAAGTGTCCTTTTATCTCTTGAAAAGACTTGATCACAGTCTAGACATACATAACTGGGGAAAGAAATTTGACGGGGAGCTCTTCAGCACAGCAGACGAAGGTCTACCCAAGTCCGGTGGCTGGAAGTTGCCGCTAAACAAATTCAGGCTAGAAATCAGGCCTGTATTTTGAACAGGGTGGGGAATGAATAATTGGAAGAGCTTACCAAGGGCTGCGGTGGATTCGCCATTACTGGACATTTTAAAATCAAGATGAGCAGATCTTTTAGAAAAAATCCCCGGGAATTAATTCGGGGAAGTCCTGTGGCCTGGGTCACACAAAAGGACAGACTAGATGCTATGAATCTATTTTATGACCCTAAAACTGTTGCCTAAAAAGCATAACCCTGGTTGTGATTTTATGGGCACTTTACATGTAGGTAGATGTGGTTCCCCCGCCTTAAAGAGCCGAGTTTGTCGCCTACGGTGGCAAAAACGTATTCCCTGAAGCCTTGTCTGTACTAAAAAACTGTAACGTTTTCACTCGCCCAGTCTAGCTAGTCCCATTACTCTACCAGTATAACTGCCTACGCATTAGGGCTTCTACTGGTACAAGGATATCAGTAACACCCCCCCGCCCCCGCTCACACAGGTACACTGATAAACTTTCAAGGGTAGAAGAAACTCAACATAGGGATTCGTAGACCAAAAGGAACAAACAGATGACTAGAGCCCTATGCCAGAGGGACCACTATGGTTGTCTAATCTGACCTCCTGGATAACGCAGCCAATAGAACTGCCCTGAAATAATCCCTTTTTAAAAAAAAAAATCCCATCTTGATTTAAAAATTGCTGGTGCTGGAGACTCCACTACCACCCTGGGTAATCTCCCTCCAGTGGTGGATTCCATGGGGTTAAATATTTATGTCTTCTTCCCAATCTGAATTTGTCTAGCTTCAACTTCCAGCTGTTGAACTGTCTTAGGCCTTTGTCTGGCAGAGTGAAGAGCCCATTCGAAATGTTGTGTTCCCCACGTAACCTCGCCGTGGCTAAGTCAAATAGATTGAGCTCCTGGAGCCTATCTCAGCGGAGTTAAACGTCTAAATACCTTTGCGGCTCTGCGCCGAGGTGCGGCCACATATTAATAGCTAAACAATAATTCAGCTGTGACTGTCGGGAGTAACAAGAGTGAATCTGTTTTATTCCCCCTTCCCCAAATGTTCTCCCTGTTCCAGGACAGGAAGCTAACCAAAGCCGAACAGCAGAGGTTTAAGGAAGAAGCAGAGATGCTAAAAGGCCTGCAGCATCCGAACATCGTCCGGTTTTACGATTCCTGGGAGTCCACGGTGAAGGGGAAGAAATGCATCGTGTTGGTCACTGAGCTGATGACGTCTGGCACCTTAAAGACGTAAGTCTGTCTGTCCCCTCTCCCTGCCCCCGGTCAGACTTGGTGCAGGCATGCTGAGTTTGAATATGGTTGCCCCTTGTTCTTGTGTTCTGCGCAGGGGTAAAGAACACTTCCGCACTCACGTTCTCCGTACCAGTCCTGGTTTTACAGACCTCTGTCAACCCCCACCTCAGTTGTCTCTTCTCTAACTGAACAGTCCCAGGCTTTGTAATCTCTCCTCATATGGTGGCCCCAAATCTTTTTTGTTGCCCTTCTCTGGACCCTTTCTAATTCGAATCTGTTGTTTTTGAGATGGGGCGGCCAGAAGTGCGCACAGTATTCCAGGTGTGGGCGTGCCGTGGATTTCTATAGTGGCATTATGATAGTCTCTGGTTTACTCTCTATCCCTTTCCTCATGGTTCCTAACATTCGGTTAGCTACTTTGACTGCCGCTGCACATGGAGTGGATGTTTTCAGAGAGCTAGCCACAATCACGCCAAGATCTCTTTCGTGAGAGGCAACAGCCGATTTAGACCCCTTCCTTTTTATGTATGGTTGGGATGATTTTTTCCGTTGCTTACCAACATTGAAAATTTCATCTGCCGTGAGTCGTACTTCAGTCTGGTCTTTTTAAACCCTGCCGGAGTTCTGGCCTGGTCTACACTACAGAGTTAGATTGATGCAAGGCAGCTTATGTCGGCTAACTCCGTAAGTGTCTTTCACTCCCGCTGCCCTGACTTGCCCGTGAGCGGCGTAGAGTCAAGGCTGATGTAGTTAGGTTGACGCGGAGTCAGTGTAAACGCTGCGTTGCGTACATCGGCTGTGGCCAGCTTTCGGAAGCCATCCCACGATGCCCCACACCGACAGTTCGATCGAGACAAGTGCTGTGGTGAGGACGCGCCCCGCCGACACGAGGAGCGAAGTGTCGACACGCACAAGTGATGTAATTACTGCGGCGGCTCTGGGCCGACGTGAGTTAGGCCGACTTAATTTTGTGGTGTTTAGACATGGCCTCTGTGTCCTTCAGTGTCAGCCTTCCTGAGCCAGAGTCGGCAGCGCCGATGGTTTTAGCATTATCCCTTAATGACTCTGAAGTGCAGACGATGAGTGAGCCGACGCCTGCTTGCAGAGAGACCCCCTAGGGAGTCAAACCCAGGTACCCAACGGTTATTACCGGCTTGCTGGCTAGTCCAGGCTTTGGGAAGGGTTGGCGTGAAGAAGAGAGACTTTGTCTTGGACACAGGTGGGTTTTTCCAGCGTCTTGCAGTGAGGCCCGAAGCTCCTTTCCCAGACCGAGAGCAGGTATTACCGCACTGACTTGTCTCAGCAGGTCGCTAGGCGCTGGGCGGGCACCCCCCTCTCCTCCTTTCTCATCAATCCATGGTTCTCCCCCTGCCCAGGTACTTAAAGCGATTCAAAGTCATGAAGCCGAAGGTCCTGAGGAGCTGGTGCCGACAGATCTTGAAAGGGTTGCAGTTCCTCCACACCCGGACCCCGCCCATCATCCACCGGGACTTGAAATGCGACAACATCTTTATCACGGGACCCACGGGTTCGGTGAAGATCGGCGACCTGGGCCTGGCCACCTTGATGCGCACGTCGTTTGCCAAGAGCGTCATTGGTACGTCAACGGCGCACTCCCTGCTCAAGCAGCCGGCCCGGGGTGACTTGGCATGGTGGGAGGAATCATTTCCCCACTCCCTGCCTCAGTTTCCCCCTCTATAAAATGGGGATAACCACACTGACCTCCTTTCTAAATCGCTATCTGTGTGGCGGACGTTCTTTGTTCCTAGCTGTATGCATCTACTGTTAGCCGTATTAAAACAGCCGCGAACCCCGCAATGTATCCCCCACGTCACGTCCGATCTCAGGTGTCCTTTTCCGAATCGTCCCGAATTACTTAGCCACCTTTCTGGCTCTTCTCCTCCGCTCGCGCTGCAGCACGCCAAAATAAAATCCTCACGGATCACCGGCAAATTGCACCCACAAGCCTGTGTTCTTGCAACCAATTTTGGCTGGGCCAGGCTTTGAACTTGCAGCGTCTGTGGCACTCAGCTAGTTCAAAGCTTAGCTGCTGTATGTCTCCGCATGCTGTGTAGAGATCCCCTCTGAAGCGATCAGCAAGGCGGTACCTTGCACCTCTTTTGTTCCTGCTGACGGGAGCTGGAATTCAAGACGAGCTATGTCTAGGAGGAGTTTGATGCATGGGATGTGATGTGGCAGCTTGTCTTGCCCGACTAAAGGCTTGCAGAACCTTTTGAAAGACGTCCCTCTTTCCCTCCGCAGGCACCCCCGAGTTCATGGCCCCGGAGATGTATGAAGAGCATTACGACGAGTCGGTGGACGTGTATGCTTTCGGGATGTGCATGCTGGAAATGGCCACCTCCGAGTACCCCTACTCCGAGTGCCAGAACGCCGCCCAGATCTATCGCAAAGTCACCAGCGTAGGTGTAAATTTAACTTCCTCGTTAGCAGAAACTTGTACATTGGCAGATTAGGGCGGGTAAGCCTATTACTCGGTACTAGCCTCGCGGTGCAAATCGGAGGCTAAACTTAGTCTGTTTGGAGCCGCCGGCCGAGCGGTACCCTTTCCGCGTCGGTCTCAGGGCACAACACGCCAGTGTCTTCCGAAATTGCGCACCGAACGTAACGTGCCGGGCTCGGGTTCAGTCTGTGGAAGCTGAGCGGCGTCCTTCCCTCAGCCTAAGCGCCCCAAAGGCTAGTCAGTGGGAAACCTTGACCCACAGGCGAGAATGTGTGAAAAAATGGGGACCCTGATCGTAGTTGAGGTGTGCGTGTGTGTGTGTGGGGTGCCTGGCACAACGGGGTCCCCGATCTCAGTCAGGGGCCTGTGCAGCTCCCAGTGAAACAGGCCCCAAGCTTGGTCTGGGGGAAGGAGGGGCGGATCGCTGCGGTGTCCGGCACGAGAGGGAACGAACACACACACACACACACTCACACACACACACACACACACACACACACACACACGTCACGCCTCTCCTTAATATGCATGAAAAGGTGGAAGGATGCTAACGTGACTCTGTGTTAGAAAGAGTTTTAAGCAGAGGCGTATCAAAGTTGCTTTTCTAGAACCGGGGAATGGAAGCTGCCAATTCTTTCCGTGCTTTCTGAAGCCCTGTTTACTGAACCTGTCCAGAGCAGGAGAAAATGACATCAGCGGACAAACAGACCCAGTTAATTCTCCGCAAAGTCACGCGTAATTATTGTGACAGAGGGAGGAAGGGCTGGCAAGTGTGGATGAAAGGATAAATCAAATAGATTAGAATGGATTTGGCCCCGGTTCCACATTATATAAAGCTCGGACGTTCTGCTTAGCATTTTAAAGTAGAGGCTGGAAGTTTCAGAGTGGGATAAGGGAGTTAACCGAAGGGGCTGGCCGGATCCTACCCTCTGTGTGACGCAGCTCAGACTAGGTGACCATAATGGTCTCTTCTGGCTTTAAAGAGTTGGCAGCGATCTCCTCCTGGCTGATGCTAATTTTTAATGCATCTTTGAATCATAGAGATGTCGGGCTGGAAGGGATCTTGAGAAGTCGTCAAGTCCAGCCTCCTGCGCTGAGGTGGGACCAAGTAAAGCTAGACCATGCCTGACGGGTTTGTCCAGCCTGCCTTAAAAACGTCCAGCGACGCCTTTCCAGATCTGAACTACCTTTATAATGAGAGTTTTCCTAATATCTAACCTCAGTCTCCTTTGGTCACTGTCCGCTTTATAACAGCCCTTAAAAGGTCTGAAGCCTGGTATCAGGTCCCCCTGAGTCTTCTTTGCTCAAGACTAAACATGTCTAATTTTTGTAACCGTTCCTCAGAGGCCAGGTTTTCTAAACCTTTGTTCATTTTTGTTGCTCTCCTCTGGCCTGTCTCCAGTTTGTCCAGGTCTTTCCTAAGGAGCGGCACCCAGAACCCCACCCAGGACTCCAGCTTGGGCGCAGTAGGGCCACTTCTTGTTCATACCCCAGACCCTTTTCAGCAGCACGACCGCCCAGCCACTTAGTCCCTGTCTCGTAGTTGTGCATTTGATTTTTCCTTCCTCAGTGACGTTCTCTGCACTTGTCTTTAGTGAATTCTCCAATTTGTCCAGGTCGTTTTGAATTCTAATCCTGCCCTCCAAAGGGCCAGCAACCCCTCCCAGCCTGGTGTCATCTGCAGGTTTTATAAACACACTCTCCACTCTGTTATCCATGTTATTAATGACAGTATTGCATAGCCCCGGCCCTGGGGCTGACCCACGAGATACCTCCTCCAGTTTGAGAATAGCCGGGAAGTTCAAGAAGACTGAGAAAGTGCTGCTGTCCTGCCGATATTCCAGAAGGACCAGTGGGATGACCTGGGTAACTCTAGCCTGGCATCAGTCCCTGATACGGGATTCAGTCGATAAAGAATGAAAGGATCGGAATAGAATTAGTGCCGGCCCCAGGGTTTTATGGACAATGGGGCTTGTCAAAGAAAGCTGGTTTTATTCCTGCTGAGATTTATAAGGTTGGTTGATTGAGGTAGCGGCACAGATACAATATACCTTTGATTTCCCCTATGGAATCGCAGTAACTGGAGCCACACTTTAACTGTCCCAGTACAGTGATTGTATTATAGGTCGTTATTAACCCCCCGTTACTGGACTCACGGCAGGAGTAACTGGATGAAATTCTACAGCCCGTGCTGTACAGAAGGTCAGGCTAGACTGTCTGATGGCCAGGCTGGGAGATGGGTCTCGCACAGTCTACAGGAGAGGTGATTTTACCTCTGTATACAGCATCGCTGAGACCGACATTGGGACGATACATGTCCCCATTTTTAAAAAGGATGTTGAGAAATTGGAGAGGGTGCAGAAAGCCATTGGAGGGCTGGAAGAAATGCTGCACAGTCAGAGAGGGAGAGAAAGCTTAGCTCCTCGAGAGGAGAGTGCCAGGTGACTCGATTACCATGTGTGAGTGCGTGGGGAGACGAGCGTTCTTTGAGCTAGCGGAGAACAAGACCCAAGGGGCTGTGAGCTGAACCCAGACGTGTTCCAGGTGCAAATGGTGCACGTTTTACCAGTGAGGGTGACTGGCCATTGGAACAAACGGCCAAGGAGTCGTTTGCAAGAAGGTTCTGTTACCACTGGTGTGCCCGCTGCTGGGATCCTGTGTCCAGATCTGGTGCCCACAGTTCAAGGAGGACGTGGATAAATTGGGGAGGGCTCAGAGAAGAGCCATGAGAATGACTGAAGGGTTGGAAGTGAGAGATTCAAGGAGCTGGAGCTCTTTGGCTGAACCGAGAGAAGGGGCTGGGGAGACTCGGTCACATAAGTGCCGACGTCGGGAACAAAGTTATGAATGGCCTCGTCAGTCTGGCAGAGAAAGGTCTAACGCGATCCAGGGATCTAGGAAACTTCTGAGTGCGGACAGAACCCTTTGGGAGTGGATCATAGAAGCCCTGCTCCCAGCTCGCTGGCTCAAAGGAAGGGGCTGGTGCCGCTCGGCACACCATAACAATTCCCTTCTCTTCCAGGGCATCAAACCCGCCAGCTTCAACAAGGTGACCGACCCGGAGGTGAAAGAGATCATCGAGGGCTGCATCCGGCAGAACAAATCCGAAAGGTGCGTCCCGCTGCGAGGCACTGGCTCAGAGATCCCCGGCGCCGGCGCCAATGGGGTGGCGTCGGCCGTGGCCTCTGAGTCTGATTCGGGAAGTCCCCAGGACTCGAGCACGGGCTCGAAGCAAAGCGTGTGCTCGTGTGCGTTCCAGAGTCAGTGGCCGAGCAGCTGCCGTGCTGTGTGTGGGGGGGCATCGGACTCTTTGAAATAAAGTTAAAAAGGAAAAGCTGCGGGATCTCCCGACCACAATGGCAGTGCTGTGTAGAGACGTCTGGATTCTATTACCTGCACCTGGTGTGTGTGTGGGGGGGCGCAGTGGTTAGAGCCGGCTGGGGGGCTGGGAGCCAGGACTCCTGGGTTCTCTCCCCGCTCTGTGAGGGGATTGGGGGCTGGTGGTTAGAGCAGGGGGACTGGGAGCCAGGACTCCTGGGTTCTCTCCCCGCTCTGGGAGGGGAGTGGGGGCTGGTGGGTTAGAGCAGGCGGGACTGGGAGCCAGGACTCCTGGGTTCTCTCCCCGCTCTGGGAGGGGAGTGGGTCTGGTGGATTAGAGCAGGGGGGCTGGGAGCCAGGACTCCTGGGTCCTGTTCCTGGTTCCGCTGGTGATTTGCTCTGAGACCCTGAGGCAGATCACTCGAGCGCTCTGGCTCCAGTTTAGCAAAGCCTCTGAGGCCACAGTCAGACACCCCCCCCCCCCGTCGGCCGAGTGGTTCTGTGCTTTACCCGGGTGCCAGGCTTGGGGCAGGGACAGACAGGGGTGGAGCGTCTGTAACTCGTGGCCCAAAAGAGGCTAGAAATGGTGTGGTTGAGGGGGTCACCGACCAGGTGGTCAATATCCTGTTGGCGATGGGCCCCTAATACACCCGCCCCTCCCCCCCACCTCTCACCACCAGGTTGTCCATCAAAGACCTTTTGAACCACGCCTTCTTCGCGGAGGACACGGGGCTGCGGGTGGAGCTGGCGGAGGACGATGACGGGCTGAGCTCTTCTCTGGCCTTGAGGCTTTGGGTGGAAGACCCCAAGAAGCTGAAGGGGAAGCACAAGGACAACGAAGCCATCGAGTTCAGTTTCAACCTGGAGTCGGACGTCCCCGAGGAAGTGGCGTGCGAGATGGTGAGCGTGTCGCACGGACTGTGCCGCTTCCTCTCCTCCCTCCCTTCGGCTGCGTGTGAGCTCGTCGGGGCAGGGGTTGTCTCTGTGTTCGCACAGTCGGGCTGGAGGGGATCCAGCTGCTTTTTGAGTTCCCGTAAATAACTCAGAAGGCCTGGAGGCGTTACCGTTGTTCGGCTCCGCTTGTATTTTCCATGACGAAGCCGTGTCTCGCCTGTCCCTCCTGGGCGACTCCTAGGTCTTTGCCTCTCCAAGATATGCAGAGCGTCCAAGGGCTGGGTATCTGTGTACCCGGCACTGGGAATTGGCTTTAATCACCCTCCTAGTGAATCCTGGTTCAGGAGGATCACGAACACAAAGGTACATAGACCGCTTGTCGATACAATACCCTACCGCCCGGCACTTGGGGATCGATTCGGACTTCCACTCCTCCAACGCCTTGTGTCTGTCACAGGTGTAACATGGTGTGAATTTAAACCCACTCCGGGCATGCCTACGCTGCCGTGAGTATCAAAGCTAGCTCAGGTATGCGGCAGCCAAGACATACGCTTAGTTAAACTGAAACAGGAGAATCCACCCCGAAGGCTGCTCCAGCTACAGACTGGGTGTTGGGTTTTTTTAGGTCACTTGGGAAGAGGTTTAAATTCAGCCAAAATAAGAGCGCTTTCCCTTAACCAACTGGCTGAATGTGTGTTGACAAAGCCTCTGTTAAAGATGGCGCTGCCAATCCCAAAGGTTCTGAAATTATAAATTAGGCCTCCCCCCAAAATCGTGAGACGTGGCTTGAAAAATCTCTTTTGAAATGTGCGGTCTTGGTATTTGTTTTCTAGCTTTTGAGCCTTTAGAAGGTCCCGTTTGCAAGATTTTCTCCTCAGTCCCGAGGGCTAGCAAGTTTTTCTTGTAAAAAGAGAGGTGACATTCTCCCCCAAATCACATGACTCCGGCAGCTGGGTCTTTATGAAGAAACATCGAGGTGAAATCCTGGTTCCGTCAGGGGTCCAATATCATGAGAGTCACCAATGCCTCTTACCTGAGGACGGGGAGAGTGGTTGATCCACATCTCTGAGCCCTCCAAGGAGTCCTCCAGTAAAAGGGTGGGGCGCTAAGAGCTGTGTGCTTTTCCGAAAGAGGCTTTCACGGGGTATCCGGAGAGCAGGCGCGATTCCTCATCTTTCCCATCTTGATCCCCCTTCTGCAGGTGAAATCCGGATTCTTCCACGAAAGCGACTCCAAAGCGGTGGCCAAGTCCATCCGGGACCGTGTGGCCCTGATCAAGAAGACCCGAGAGCGGCGGCAAGCCAGCTGCCTGGAGGAACAGCTGGAGGCCCAGTGCAAGGCAGCCGGCGGGGCCCTGCTGCCCCAGGGCGTCTCGCTGACCGGCCCGGCCCAGCCGGCGGGCGCCGAGTGGGAGGAGACGGAGGTGGACCAGCACGTCCGGCAGCAGCTGCTGCAGCAGACTCAGCAACAGTCTTCCTTGGCGGGTACGTGGCGCGACGGGGTAGCTAGTCAATTTCACCAGCCCCCCGCCCCCTTTAGTCTCCTCGGGAGAGACCGAAACGTCACCCACTCGCCTGCTCTGGAAGGGAATCCGTTCGCTGAGATGTGCCCCGATGATCCCATGCTGCAGGGCGACCCCACATCCCTGCCTCCCCCGTCCCACGTCTGGCCACCCTGAGCCTGGGAGCCAGACCCGCCAACCGGGCAGCTGCAAAGAGCCCCCCCGGCCCCTCAGTCCGGTGTCCCGTCTCCAGCTGAGGCCCATCCCTGATGCTTTGGGGGAGGGTGAAAAAACCACCCTCAGAACACAGCTGCCTCCCCCTTTGAGCCAGCGCAGGCCGTGCTGGGGCCGCGTTCACGCTACAGGGGCGCCCTGGTTTAGGGTAGCCCCGGCCTGAGGTAGAGGAGGCAGGGGCTGCGGACTCAGAACGGCCCTTGGGGTGATCTGTCGTCCCAGGTGGGGCTAACTCCCGGCCCAGACTCTCGGCCATACCGAGGCAGAAGGGGTATCAGGGTCTCTTCCCACCTCCTGATGACGGCGCGCTCCACGCCCCCCTATGCTGTGACTTGGCCCCCACGCCGCCGCGGTCCTGCCCCCTCCTCGGGGTAGCAGGGAAGTGTTTCGGAGGGGCGAGGGTTGGGGCAGTTGGTGCCTCTTGGAGTCCCTGCAGACTGGTGATAATTGCCCTGGTTTTTCCGAGCAGCCATCGTTTACTGTCATGCTGAGCAGCCTTAGATGGGAGTCTGTAGGCAGTGTGGCCTAGTGGATAGTGCACTGCCCAGGGCCCCAGGACACCCGGCTTCTAGTCCCTGCCGGTCTCAGTGGCACGGTTTCCCTGCTCGGTAAAGCACTTGGAGACGCGTGCTAGACAGGAACTTGGTGGTGTTGGTGAGGAGGACGTAGGTCTGGAGCGGGACCTAGTGAGTCTTTGGTTCCCGTGTCCTCCCCCGCCCTGTTTGCAGCTGCTAGGAAAGGCCACACCTGCCCATGCTCTGAGTGGCTGACAGGGCTCTCCTGCCTTCCCATACAGCTGAGAGCCTGTTGGAGAAGAGCGTCGGGTCGGTGATTCTATCGGATGCCCCCAGACAGCACAGCCTGGCCTACTCGGAGCAGGCGATGGGCGGCCCCCCGCAGGCCTCCATCCTCCCACCGGTGGAAGCCGGCCTTCAGGGACATCTCTACCCATCGCAGCCGCTGATGGGACACTATCAGCAGATTGCCGGGGTAAGGCGCAGCCTCGGATCACCAGCCGTCGTCCTAGGGTCAGTGACAGCAAGGGCGTCCTTAGCCACGCGCAGCGCGTAAGGCCACAGAACGGTGTCTCCAGCACCCGGCTTGTCCCACGCCCCAGAAACCCTGCCGATCTGACCCCTGGGGAAATCCCCTCCCTCCCCCGAATCTGCTGACCCTGAGCAAGGCCCACGGGCCAGGCCGTTAAAGGTATGTCTACCCAGACCGCTGCAGCGAATCCCAGAGCCAGGGTTGGCAGCCTTGGGCTGGTGCTGCGGCGTTATAGATCGCAGTGTAGACGGCCCTGCTTGGGCTCTGAGACCCACTCGCTTTGCCAGGTTTCGGAGCCCGAGTGGGAACGTCTACACTGCTGTTCCCCGCGCTGGCTCACTGGGACTCGGGCTCTGACCCACCCTCCTAGCAGGGTCCTAGGATCCGGCTCCTGAGTCGTGAGGGGCCACGAGGGGGGAACGTAGGGGACAGGGATGGGGGTGTTGGGGAGTGGGTCAGAGTTGGGGGCGTTGCAGGGGGCAGAGTTGGAGGTTAACCATTATCTTTGGTGCGAGGTATCCCCGGCTCGTTACTGAACCGCCTCCCTCGAGTTCAGAACCACACTGTGCCCTGGGGGGCAGGGCGGCAGGGACTCCTACGCCGTGTCTGCACCAAACCCAGGCTCTGAGCCCAGGCTGAGCTCAAGCCCCACTTCCATCCACACACAAATCAGTCTGGCTCGGGTCAGCGAATGCTCAGGGCCCGGGCCGTAGGGCCCTGCCAGTGGGGTGGGTCAGGCCCGTGGCCCGGATCCAAGCCCTGTCCTTCGGCCGTGTGAACGCAGCTCAGAAGGTCTGCGTAGCCGGCGCATTCGCTCAGCTGCGAGACACCGATCCAGCAATTGTAAACCTGGGCTAAAAGAGGAGCCAAGCGTCTAAAGAGACCCAGCTAGGAGGGTGCAGCAGATCCGAGCTGGGGAGAGCACAGGTGGGGTCCGGAGGTGCTTTGTCATTAACGAGCTTCTTTATTCGTCGCCATCGTTAATTAAGCAGGTGCAGCAGCAGAACCTGGGCCACCCGCGGATCTTACCCCCAACCCTACCCACCCACAGCTTAGCTCCGCCGGCAGCTCCCCAGCCCCAGGTCTCGCCTGTTGCGGTCCCGCAGCTCACACAGATGATGGTACGTCTGTTGTGCTGTGTGCGGCGCGGCTGACACACAAGGGGTGGCTGGGGCAGGCGGGGAAAGCACTGAACAGGGATGTGTGACCTCCAGGGTCAAGTCCTTCCTGGTTCAGGGACTTGAATCTGGGATCCCACATTCTAGGTGATTCCCTGACCATGGGGCTGCTGGCTCTTGTGGGGTGGGACTCTGTCTGGCCCCGAGGGTCCTTCCCCTCGGAAAGTTTGAGTTTCCCTGAATCTGGCAAAGTTTGCGGGGAAATTCCTGACCGGCCCCGATTGCCGTTAAAGTCAGAAGAGGGACGGGCTGTCCCCAGCTGTTCCTGCTTCAGCTCACTACTTGCAGAGTCTCCTCTCCCACTTGGCGTTTTCGTGGGCAGGGAACTCCAGGCCCAGCACCAACCCGCTTCCACCCTGATTAATCAAGATCGGAGCCTCCGGGGCGCTGGACCAAAAGCAACTTATTTTGGGGGAATATAATTGGCCCAAGGGCTGGACAGACGGAGGATCCGCGCAAGGGGATCCAAAGAGAGAGCCCCGTTACTACGAGGGATCTGAGGCATTTGAACAGGGCTCTGTTGAATCCAATTTCTGGGCACCCCCAGGCAGCCGTTCCTTTCCCCAGGTTTCCAGCTGGGGGCCTGAGCCGTTTGCTTTTGTAAACTGAAGATGTTGAACCAGACAATATCTGGCAGAAGGGTTCCTGTCCCCACATACCTTGATATTGCCTGTGTCACTCCCAGAATGCATTGGCTTTCCCAGAGTGCCTTGCTCTCCTCATTCCTGCCGATGAGTTCTAGATAAGAACTAGCTACGTTCATGGAGGATCGGTCCACCAATGGCTACTAGCCAGGCTGGGCAGGGATGGTGTCCCTAGCCTCTGTTTGCCAGGAGCTGGGAATGGGCGACAGGGGATGGATCACTTGGTGATTCCCTGTTCTGTTCATTCCCTCTGGGGCACCTGGCATTGGCCACTGTTGGAAGACTTGGCTAGATAGACCTTTGGACTGACTTAGTGTGGCCGTCGCGCATGTCTCACCCCCAGAATGCATTGCTGCTGGAGACGCTCTGGGAATGCCTCCTACTGCTCTATGGGGTATCCGCTCAGATTGTTCTTCCCAGAATGCATTCGTGCGTACCTGGGCAGAGCCTAGATTTTTTTGGGGTGGGGCTGGGGTGTGACTAGTTTGTGTTTCCGCACCTGTAACCCCCGTGCTTTCTTTGCCCCCAGCACCTCGAGTCGCAGCTGCCCTACGGGGCCGAGGGGCAGGCGCTGGAGCCGTCGGTCATGGCGCTGCCCCAGGCCATCCTGGCAGCTGCCTCTCCCCAGGCCATGCCGGGGGCCAGCGCCCAGCTGGACTCCACCACCAGGACCGGGAGTCAGCCGGCCACCGCCGCTGCAGCCGAGGTCGACCCGGCGTCTGGCTTCCTGACCCTCGCTCACAGCCTGGCACCGCAGAACCAGCCCTCGGCCCAGTTTGTTGGGAATGTGCAGGGGATGGCCCAACTCCTGCCTGCTTCCTTGGCTGCGCAGCCAGGGGCACCCATGCAGCAGCCGCAGCAGATCCCAGCCATGCAGCAACTGCAGCAAGTCGCATCGATGCAGCAGGTTCCCGGCATGCAGCAGCCGCAGCAGGTGGTGTCCATGCAGCAACCGCAGCAAATTCCTCAACAGACTCCACCGATGCAGCAGGTTCCCGGCATGCAGCAGCCGCAGCAGGTGGTGTCTATGCAGCAACCGCAGCAAATTCCTCAACAGACTACACCGATGCAGCAGGTTCCTGCCATGCAGCAGCTACAGCAGGTTGCATCGATGCAGCAGGTTCCTGCCATGCAGCAGCCGCAGCAGGTTGCACCGATGCAGCAACCCCAGCCGGTTGTGCCCATGCAGCAGCCCCAGCAGGTTCCCGCCATGCAACAGCCCCAGCAGGTGCTGCCCATGCAACAGCCGCAGCAAATTCCTCAACAGACGGTGCCCATGCAGCAGGTTCCT
Source organism: Glyptemys insculpta (assembly GCA_032172135.1). Taxonomy (NCBI): domain Eukaryota; kingdom Metazoa; phylum Chordata; order Testudines; family Emydidae; genus Glyptemys; species Glyptemys insculpta. The sequence continues at coordinate 1,168,256 of JAVMKA010000013.1, forward strand.
GCGATGCAGCCGCCCCAGCAGTATGCCGTAATTCAGCCAGACTCCTTACTGCAGCCTTCCCTGGCCCAGCCACCGGGTTACCCGCAGCCGCCGCAGTTTGTGCTGCACGGGGGTGCCCTAGAGCAGACGCAGGGGCTACTGGCGCAGGAGCCGGAGCAGCAGGTGGAAAGTGTGTGTCCTGTCCCGGCCCCGGAGCAGCTGCAGCCAGCGTACCCCCTGCAGGCTCCTTACGCTGACCAGCCCCCCTACCCAGCCCAGCCGGCAGAGCCGGCGGTGTACGCGTACCCGGGGCAGCCTCCGTTCCGGGTGGAGCCGGTGGCGTTTCGGAGCCAGCTGGCAGATCTGCAGCAGCCAGCCTTCGCGCCGTCTCCCGGGGCGCTGAGCCAGGAGGCCAGCAGCGAGCAGATGCCCCCGGCGCTCTGCCAGCAGGACGGCAGTGGCTTGGGGCACGCCCTGGCACAAGGGCCGGGCGATGGGCAACAAGCAGCGCTGCCGCCGGTCCCGTTCCTCCCGCCGCAGCCCTCGGCTTTCGCGCCTCCCCCGATGCCGCCGGCTCCGCTCCTGGCCACGGTCCCCGCCTTGCTCCAGACCCTGTCGCCCAGGCCGGAGCAGCTGCAGCCGCCCTCCTCGGAACAAGCCTATGGAGCGCAGCAGCCGGCGGTGCAGATCCCCGAGCAGCCAGCCTATGTCCTGTTAGCGGCAGAGTCGGGGGCGTACCAGAGTCCGGCGGCCAGCCCTCTGCTCACCGCCTCCCCGCAGCCCGCCCTGAGCCCCCAGCCGCACCAGCAGCACAGGCCGGGGCTGGAGCAGGTATGTGAGCTGGCCTCAGCCTGGGCTGGGAACTCTGGGGGAGAGCCGCAGAGAGCACTTCCCTGGGGCTGGGGGATGGTAAGAGGTGACGTGGTCACAGGCTGCAGGTGTCAGCGGGAGGAACAGATATTTAATAATGGGCTCTTCGGGGTAGCAAAGAAAGGTCTCACTGCTGGCCGTCGAACTAGACGGACTCAGACGAGCAATAAGGCGCACGATTTTAATGGTGCGCGTAATTAACCATTGGACGCTTACCAAGGGTCATGGTGGACTCTCCGTCACTGGCCATTTTCAAATGGAGATGGGAGGTTTGTATAGAAGCTCTGCTGTAGGTCAGAAGGAAGGATTGGGGGCAGGTCTCTGGCCTGGGTTATACAGGATCCCTTCTGGCCTTGGGATCTCTGAACTCCCGGGCCAGTGTGAAGTAGCAAGGCTGAGAGCTTGCGAGCAGTCCCTGCTGTGTCCGACGGCTCGTGGACATGGGGAAGTGCCGTGGTAATTCCACTATTGGAATCACGGAAGCCTTTTTCCAGCTGAGATTTTGCCAGTCAGTTTCCTGCCCTAGACAAGCCCGAAGATTGACTCCGAAAGCCTCCTCCCTCGCGGGTGACCCTTTCTGAGTTTTCATCCAGGCTCCAGGTTTAGCCACTGTCCTGGAGAATGGTTCCTTGTGGGGTCATCCTCTGAAAGTGGGGTCCCTACCGTGCTCAACCCTGGGTCACCCTTTCACCCCTCCACGCTTCCTCCGCCTGGGAATAGCTGGCGAGCCCGGCTGCTTTGCCTAGCCCTGTTTGGAAGGCTCTGCAGCTCGCCGGTTTGCCTCCCTCGCAACAGCTTGGTTTGAAAACCCGCCGAACTCGTACCTACCCGGCAGCGTTCAGTAACCTGGCGGCTGCTTCTTGCTCCCAGAGGGAATTTCTAGCCTTGTAAGAGCCTGGCAATTGCCTCTTGTTCTCCCGCGCCCCGTCTGTGATCCTGCTCCTCTGCTCCGAAGCCAAATTCGGTCCCCCCCGAGTTTTGATTTCCAGCCTGACTCGATCCCTGATCCCAGTAGTCCTTGTGCCGGCACTGCCCTTTCTTTAGCTCTGTCTTATGTTCGTCTGGCCTTTGTCCAGCCACTGTTCCGTTTCTCCTCTACCACCCCCTCTCGTAGCCGGGATAGCCCCATGTCCCTGGAGAAGGACCGACATTCCCTTCTTTCACAACTCTCTTTCCTGGCAGGTTTCCCAGCCTGCCTCGGGGCTGGAGCCCCAGATCGCTGCTCCAAAGCCAGACTTCCCGCAAGGGTGAGTCTCCGTCCTCGTTAATTCGAGAGCATGGGAACGGGGGGGTGGGGGGTGGCGGGGGGAAAGGAATTGAGCCCGGTGCAAAATCCAATCTATCTGCCCATGTGCTGTGCCTCTCGGGGGGGGAGCACATGTGAGTGGCAGTTCACAGCCCCGACAGTCGGCCGGCCAGCCTGCCAGCTGGAGGACCGCTGGGTCGGTGCCCCAGAAACCTCAGTAAACGGATCCCCTTGGATTTATTTCTCGCAGCTCACGTCCCACACAGTCCTGTCTCTTTCCCGCTGCTTGTCTAACCCCTCTGGGGCGGCTGAGCCTCTCGGCCTGCGGAACTCATTGACACAAGACTCCAGGAGAGGCCATGACAGGAAACACCAAATCAACACTCAAGACTTTGGGCAGGGAACTAAATGCGTCAGCCCGTCTCTGCCCCTGGGGGCAGATTGACTGATCCAGTTTGCCACAGCGAGTCCCGTTCTGAGAGCTCATCCATTCACGCTTTTCTTCTCTCCCTGCTCTGCTCCCAGGCTAAATCCCGAGCTGGCCGCTCTGAAGGAAAGCTCCAACGCACACGAGCCCACGAGCGGCAACGGCAAACAAGACAGAAGTAAACAGAGGCGGGCGTCCTGCCCCCGGCCGGACAAAGGGACCAAATTCCAGCTCACAGTCCTGCAGGTTGGTAGCGGCGAGGGGGGAATTCAGCCTGTGGCTTAGGCCAGCTGACCTTTCACCGCGGGAAGGGATTCGACCCCAGGCGGAGATCCGACATTCCTCAGCCCCGTGTTCTCATGGGCCGCCTAGTTCCTCCAAGCTTCTCTGCGTGGAGAAATTGACCTGATCACAGTCCAGAAGTATCTAGGTGGGGCACAAATATTTAATATTGGGCTCCTCAGTCTAAATTCCGACAGGAAATAATGCGCCAGGGGAGGTGACCGCTGGGACATCTCACCGAGAGGTGTGGGGGAGTCTGCTCGCGGGCGATTTGTATCAATCGAGATGGGCTGTTTTTCGAAAGGCTCTGTGTTAGCCAGGGGGTCGGGCCAGACGATCACAACGCTCCCTTCTGACCTTGGGATGTGTGAATCTGTGTGTTTTGAAAGCAGGTTCCTAAGTCACTTCGGTGCTTTTGAATTTTTGACTCCCCAGGTTTTGTCCCGAGTTTGCTATGGCTGGGTTTTTTTGGGGGGTCAGGGGTGATTTGGGAGCTGGGAGGTCGCTTTCCTCTGCGAGGGGGGGCAGGGCAGGCTCACCTTCCTGAGATCACCCAGCCACAGCTCACCTTATCAGTTCCCTGCCGTCGCTTGGGCCTTGCCGTTCTCATGCTCATAACAGTGTAGTCTCCCGAGGGCTGAAATGGGTCCGTCTGATTGATGCTGGTCTCCCTGGGACTGGCCTGGCGTGACGGTGCCCACGCTCAGGAGGCTGGCCGTGGAGTTAAGCAGGACTGAACGTCACGTGTGCTCGTCCTTCAAAGCCCCGTCAGTCTGTAGGACTCCATGTCCGCTCTTGGACTTTCCGACGGCTGTCTTTGGGCCTGATCCACAGGCGTTGAAATCTACGAGGGGCTTGCTTTGGCTCAGGGGAGGGACTGAAGGCCACCAGGTAGATCGGAGTCCCTAAGTCGGTCTTAAAAGCCGAATGTTCCTCCCCTCGCTCCCCGAGATTCCCTTAGCCTGCCCCACCCCCCAGGAATCGGGTCCCCCCACAAAACGCTGGCGTTCTGCTCACGTCCCCAGGTGTCCACGGCTGGGGATAACATGGTCGAGTGCCAGCTGGAGACCCACAACAACAAGATGGTCACCTTCAAGTTTGATGCCGATGGAGACGCGCCCGAGGATATTGCTGATTACATGGTGAGTTTCCCCTGCTGCAGCCCTGCTTGCTGGGGCCCTCTCCTGGGGAGCAGCGACTCTGGGAAACATTCGGGGCTCGTGGGGGAGAATCAGCCGAACATGAGGTGCCAGGGCGACGCCGGGGCCAAAAGGGCTAATGCGATCCTGGGCGGCATAAACCGGGGAATCTCGAATCGGAGCAGAGAGGTTCTTTTACCCCTGGATTTGGCCCTGGTGCGACCGCTGCTGGAATCCTGCATCCAGTTCTGGTGCCCACTGTGACGGGTTGGACCCCCCTTCTGGGATGCCACCTGATATATTGGGGTTCCACTGAGCCCACCTGAATCAGCTAGAGGATTTCCCAGCACTCAAGTGCAGCTCCCCTCTGGAGAGTACCCCCAAGATAATACTGTCTTGTACTGTAGAGAAAGATCTGCACAGCGCGAGCGCATAAAAATTCGCCCCCTCCCTCGATGTGGAGAGCGAGACGCACAGCTTCTTCCCCCCCCGCCCCCCGCCGTGAATTGCACAAACCGGGTTTTGAAATAAACAGGAAATAAATGTATTGACTACAGGGATAGCAAACAGAACAAAGCAGATTACTGAGCAAATAGAACAAAGCACGCAAGCTAAGCTTAGTACACTCAAAAGAAACAGGTTACAAAATGTAATTCCCTACTCTAAATGTTGACTTAGCAGGATGCAGCGTTTCTGTAGCTTGGTGTTCCCTTTACAGACTAGACTTCGGTCTCAGTCTGGACTCAGCCCTGGCCTTTCCTTCAGCTTAGTTCCTTTGTCTCTTGAATGACTGCGGAAAGTAACTGTTCTTGGCAGGAAGGCAGCGAGGGGAGAGCGCTGATGACCTTGCCTCCCAGCCTTGAATAGAATTTTGCACAAGGCGGGTACCTTCTGTTTCCCACGCTTGACCTCCCCCTCCTTTAGAGGAAAATCACTAGACGTTAAGATGGTGTTTAGTACCAGGTGACAGGACCACCTGACCTAGGAGTGTCACAGCAACAGAGATTAGTATCTTCAAAGTCTTATTGTTTCTTCCTACTGGCCCATCAAGGCTGATGGCCGGTTGTCTGGTGAGTGTCTCCCACGCAGGGGCGGCTCTATGTATTTTGCTGCCCCAAGCACGGCAGTCAGGCAGCCTTTGGCGGCATACCTGCGGGTGGTCCGCTGGTAACGCGGATTCGGCGGCATAGCTGCGGGAGGTCCGCCGGTCCCGTGCCTTCGGCGTACCCGCCACCGAATTGCCGCCGAAACCGCGGGACCGGCGGACCTCCCGCAGGCATGCTGCCGAAGGCAGCCTGACTGCCGTCCTCACGGCGACCAGCACGCCGCCCCCTGCGGCTTGCCGCCCCAGGCACGCGCTTGGTATGCTGGTGCCTGGAGCTGCCCCTGCTCCCACGTACACACACCCTAACTTTAGATACGGAAATGATACAGACATACAAATTGGATAATCACCTTCAGTACATCGTAACCTTTCCAATGATGCCTTACATGAGCCATCCTGCATAAAACACATCTTAGTTATGCCCGATTCGTATCACAAGCGTATTTCTCTAAAGAATACGGAGTGTCACACCTGCACTTGAAGGTGAATGTGGATAGTCGAGGGTAGGGGGGTCAGAGACGAGCCCTGAGAATGATTCAGGGGTTAGAAAACCTGACTGCAGCTGCTCCATCTGTTTAGCTTTAGAGAAGGTGCCGGGGTGACTTGATCCCGCTCTGTATGGATCCACCTGGGGAACAAATATTAATAACGGGCTCCTTCACCTAGCAGAGAACGCTCTGAGACAGCCCAATGGCAGAGACTGCAGCTAGACACATTCAGACTGGAAATAACAGTGGGGGAAATGTAACCATCGGAACAACTGATCCCCAGCTGTGGCGGATTCTCCATCCCTGACAATCTTCCAGGCAAGATGGGATGTTTGCCGAAAAGATCTGCTCTGGTTGAAGCAGGAATGATCTCGGCGCAGTTATCGGGATGCAGGAGGTTCAGACTGGATAGTCGCAATGGTCCCTTCCGGCCAGGGAAACCACGAATTTTCCTTCCACGCAGACACCCGTACCCCTTGGACTTCCTTTGTGAACGTCTTCCCACCATCCTGGGCAGCTCAGAGATTGGTCTAGCGCGTTGTGCCGCGGTGCCTGTGAGCTTTGAGGGTCTCACCTGGGCTCTGTGTCACACCTGGGCTGATTTTCCAAGGTGGAGAGTAGATGATCTTGGGAGCGGGTGATGAGGGCCCCACCTAGGGCCTGGGAGCTGACGGTTCGGTTCGCTAGGGCTTGGTTTCACTACATCTCGCTGATTGTTTTGGCCCGTTCCAAAAAAGCAGGTCAGGACGAATCTGAAAATTACGAAAAATGTCAGCGAATCAGTTTGGGGCATTGTTAAAGGGCTAGATTCACAAAATTGGGGTGTGCGGGGGGTAGTCGTTGGACTCTGTGGATTCTAGGCAGGTCTTCCATGGTGCTTTGCCTCGCTGTTGGGCTCTGTGCATTCTGGGACTTCTCTTGCTGTGCATTGTGGGACCCTGGAGTTCTGAGAGTTGGGAGTCAAACCTACAAATTCCCACGATTCCTCACCTGCCACGTCAGGGCTGTTCCCTTTTTTGGGCGAGCCAGCACTTTTTCAAACGGCTGTCAGATGGCATTGCTCCCAGTATGAGCTGTTCCTCTCTTTCCTAACATGCTTGGACCAGCAGCGAAATGGGTCAAGGTATTGTCGCTGGGCAACTGAGATAGCTAAAGGGGCCAGTTCCCACCTCTCTGCACAATCGGCTCAGGCTCTCTGCAGACTCAGGCAGACTCGGGGCACGTTATCGAAGATTCCTTTGCAGCAATACGAGCTAGAGACACTTCCTTTTGTAATAAGCGAAAGCTGAAAATCTGCTGAACGATTCGGGTACTTGTCCAGTCCCCTGGCTGTCGAGTCCCACGCTTTGGGAAACGCTGATTGAACTGTTGGGTGTTGGTTCCCCCCAATCAGGTGGAAGATAACTTTGTGCTGGAGAGCGAGAAGGAGAAGTTTGTGGAGGAGCTGAGAGCCATCGTGTGCCAAGCTCAGGAGATCCTCCGAAGCCTGCCGGTGGAAGAGCGAGCATCTGGCAACGATTCCGTTCCCTCCGAGTCCAACAGCAGCCAAGTAAGAACGGTGCTTTATCTCGGGCATGTCTTCTCGGCTACGTGGGCACCTCCGAAGCTTCATTGTTTATTGACTTGTCGGTTTTTAATTCAGACAGGGTCGTCCGAGCAAGTTCAGATAAACCCTGCCTCCACTCAGACCGGCAGTAAGTACCTTTAAAGAACCTTGAAACACAGGGGTGTTGGCTCGGCTTTGTGCCCCGGAGAGCTGGATTTAAGGGAGACCTCCTTGGGTTCTCTGTTGAAATGAATCTTATTGACCCTCTGCTTTCTCCACCCTCCTCCCAAATTTTTTTGAGAGGGGGACATGCTGTCACCGATTCCCAGACCCTGCTAGCGATTGCAAGATCAACCTGTGTTATTCTGGGGTGAGGTTCATAGTAGGGTTTCATGTTTCTCTATTTCATGCTGTTTCTCTCCGGGGCGCAGAATGACCTTGGGGATTCTGGGGTTAACTCAAGGAGCTCGATTTCTTTAGCTTACCAAAGAGAAGGTGAAGGGGTGGCTTGATCCCAATCTGTAAATATCTACATCAGGAACAGATGTTTAATAACGGGCTCTTCCGTCGAGCAGAGGAAGATCTAACACCATCCAGTGGGTAGAGGTTGAAATCAGACCGGAAACGAGGCGCGTTTTAATGTTGAGAGTCATTAACCACTGCAACCATCTCCCGAGGGTCATGGTGGATTCTCCGTCACTGACCCTGGGGAAATCAAGAGGGGATGTTTTCCTAAAAGATCTGCCCTAGGAATTTTTCTGGGGCCGTTCTCCGGCCCGTGCTCTGCAGGGGGCCAGGTGAATGATCACAACGCCCCCTTCCGGCCTCGGAACGTATGAATCTGTGACTCCATTAATGGAGAGATGTCCTTGTTTTTCACTGTCGTGTATTTCACTGTTTGAATTCACTTCCTCTTAAGTCTGTCCTTCAGCACGGTACAAAACAGCACCGTTGTCCGACACAGCAACCGCACGTGTTATTTAAACCAGTCGTCAGGGCGAATTCAGCAAGCGACGCTGGCGCCAAGCAAAGCAGTTAGCTTCGCCTCGGCGTCCCCCTGCCCTGCGTACACGAGCCATTCGCCGGGCCCGACCCACGTGGCTGATATTCCAAGGCAGGCGAACCAGACCCACAGAGTGGGAGGCGGAGGGGTGTGCTTTGGCCGGCCGATAAGCTAGGACAGAAACGCACTAGACTTACCTGCTGGTAGGTACAAGTGACGCTTCCCCTTTCGACTTTCCCCAGACGAGTGCGCTCCTCAGTCCTCTCCAGTCGGCCGCTGGCGATTCTGCATCAATCAGACAATAAGGAACAGAGAGGGGCAGACGCCGGCTGTTCCCGGTGAGCAGAGACTTCCACCATGGGTGATGGGAGGTCAGAGAGCAGAGGGAGCCGAACAATTCAGAGCGAGGGCCCGAGTCAAAACCGGCCAGAGGCTTTCTCTTAGCTTTGGCACAAGCCTTTGTAGCCCACGCAGTAGGGCTTCTGTGAAGGGCCCAGGTTTGGATTCTGGTCTCAGCTGGGGTAAGATGGGGCACTGGACAGGGTGGGCCAATGCTCTGAGACAGTCCAGAGAATCCTCCGGCTGCATGCCTGGCCGGTGGGTCTTTCTCCCCTGCTCATGGTCAAACCAAGAGCCAGATTTAGGGTCAGGAAGGAATGGGTCAAGAGCCAGTTGCTCTGAGAAGGGGGAATTACCCCGAGTGTGACCTTGCCTGAGTCTGCAGAGAGCCTGAGCCAGTTGCTCCGAGAGGGGTGAACTGCTGTTAGTGTCCCTGATAGTCACGCAGCCTGAGTCTGCTGAGACCTGGGTCTCTGTGAAGATCCTTCGGCCACAGAAATTCCCAACAGCTCCCTTCACCTTCCAGCCCCTCCCTCTTAGGCCCTTTGCTTGGGGAGACCCCCACAGCTGTCTTTACTGACGATGTGTCTGGGAGGGGCCGAGCGTCTCCGTCGGGGTGTAACGTTTCTCCCCGGCGGTAGTTACAGGTCCGGACAAGGAGAACGCTAAGGAGACGTGTCCCCAGGGTGGGCCACTGGCTGCCGAGAGCCAGGGTCCCAACGCCAGCCCAAAGGACAGCGCGGCACCGGAGTGCCCCGGCTTGAAATCCGAGGGGCTGGCGGAAGGAGACGCAGAGAAGCTAGCGCCTCTCTCTGCCAACGACAGCTGGGCCGGGCCGGAGACGGGAGAGCCCCCTGCCCCACAGCCTGGTGACTGCCCTGTCGGCTTGGCGGTGGCGCCCGCTGGCGAGCCACCCCTCCTGACCGAGGTCCCGGCGTCCGAGCGCCAGTCCCAGCACACTCCACAAGAAGGAGACGCCTCTCCGAGCTCCAAGGCTGGGCAGGCCCAAACGCCCGGCTCGGAACCGGCCCCGCTGCCCCCCTCGGTGCCAGAATCTGATGGCGAGGGGCCGCCCAAGATGGATTTTGTCGACAACCGAATCAAAACCCTGGACGAGAAGCTAAGGACGCTGCTCTACCAAGAGCACAGCTACTCCGAGAGCCAGAAGGACACGCAGAGCACGGAGTCCCCACTCTCCTCGGCCGAGGATACGCTGTCCTGTGCCGGGCCGGAAGCGCCAACCGCCGACCCCTCCCCGGGAGCGCCAGGGAGCCCGGCGGAGTCCCAGGGGACCGACGCCTCTGAGGGGTCTCCGCTGCCCCCCCCTGAGCCTGCCAGCCAGCCCGCCGGCTCGCCCGCGCTGAGCCAGGACCCCGACATCATCACAGTCGCACCCAGGGAACTCTGTCTGCATGTGAGTATGGGGGCGCGGGGGGCCGGCGGGGTATGGTACCCGGGACGCAACGCTAGCATTGGGGGCTGGGGCCCAGGTGTTCCGACCCCCGGCCGAGATCAGGGCCCCCCCGTGCCGGGCGCCGCGCGGACCCCTCCCCCGGCCGAGAGCGGGGCCCCCCGTGCCGGGCGTCGCGCGGACCCCTCCCCCGGCCAAGAGCGGGGGCCCCCGATGCGCCAGCCCGTTGGAAAGTCCTTTAGACGCACATGGCGGAGCGACAAGGGGGCCTGGTACGGTTTGGAAAGTTGGGTTGGGGCAGGATGGTGGTTTCTGAGCCCCCTCTCGGTAGTGACCAGACAGCAAGTGTGAAAAATCGGGACGGGGGTGGGGTGGGTAACAGGCGCCTATATAAGAAAAAGACCCCAAAATCAGGACTGTCCCTATAAATCGGGACATCTGGTCACACTACCTCCCGGTGGCTCTAGGGCACCCAGCCATTAATTCAGGGAAGTCTGATGCGGGGGGTCCCAGGGGTCCCCTTTGCCTTGCGAATCTGCAGCTGCCCCGTCCCACTCAGGCGCTGCGGTTTTCTCTTTCCCTCCCCTTTGTCTCTTTCAGGAGCCGTCCCCGGAGCCTTCCTCCCCGCCGAACCCCGAGGCCTGCCCCGCTGCGGTGGCCAGCGTCGGAGCCGTTCATCTGCAGACAGGAGGTGGATATTTTGGCCTAAGCTTTACTTGCCCTAGTCTCAAAAACCCTATTAGCAAGAAATCCTGGACTCGCAAATTAAAAAGCTGGGCATTCAGGCTCCGGCAATCCACCAGCTTTTTCAAGAGATCCAAAGTCCGTCAAGGTAGTGTGCTTAGAGACAGGGATCTACCATAGGTAAAGCATCCGTTCTGATTTCTTTCCCCGCCGCGCCCCTTTGTTTCCATCCGCGTCATTTCACCCCGCAGCCGTCGCCACTTTCCTTTTCTCGGGCTCCCCCCCGCTTCCCCCCATTGTTTTCCATTCCACCTAGAAGTGTCAGTCTCGGGCGGGGGCGGGGTGTCAGACGCGGCGTCACTCTTGGGAGGCGCGGCCCCCGCGGCCCGGTTCTAACCCGCGATGCCCTCCCTTGTTTCTGCTCTTTTCTTCCCGCTGTGGCGCCCCTCGGCAGCGGAGGCAGAGGAGACGAGGACAGAGGGGCCTGCCGAGCAGGCCGGGCAGAACGAAGCCAGTGGGAGATGGAGATCGGCTTCGGTGTCCTATCAGCGAGGCCGCTTCCAGGTGGGCCTTGCCAGCCATTGCCTGGCTCCTTCCCCATGCCCCTGGCTCTAACCAGCCGGACCCCGCTCTCCTCCCAGAGCCAGGGAGAGAACCCAGGAGTCCTGGCTCCCAGCCCCCCCCCGCTCTAACCCGCCAGACCCCACTCCCCTCCCAGAGCCAGGGGGAGAACCCAAGAGTCCTGGCTCCCAGCCCCCCCAGCTCTAACCCATCAGACCCCACTCCCCTCCCAGAGCTGGGGAGAGAACCCAGGAGTCCTGGCTCCCAGATCCCCTGCTCTAACCACCAGCCCCCACTCCCCTCCCAGAGCTGGGGAGAGAACCCAGGAGTCCTGGCTCCCAACCCCTCCCATCACCTCTAGGCATGACCTCTTCATGGCCGGGGCCTGCCCTTCCCAGCTAACGCTGTCCATCCCAGGTCACCGCCGTGCCGCAGCAGCCAGCTCCCCGCGCAGCAGACGCCGGGCCTGACGCAGCTGGGGCGGAGGAGCGTCAGACGGACGATCCAGGCACCCCCCCGCCGGGAGAGTCACTCCCATGGGCCAGCCCGGCCTGCGAGACAGACTCCTCTTCCCTCACCCCGGAGCGGGAGCCGGAGGAGCTGTCGGCCACGGGGAGCAGCACGGAGCCGTGGGCCGAGGGGCCCGTCCGGAGGCAGCCCAGCTCCGACAGCGAGCTGGGCCCCGAGGAGTCGGGGGAGACCCTGGGGTCTGGCAGGGAGCGGCGCCCCCCGGCGCCCGAGGACCGCGCCTGCCACGGGGCCAAGCGCCGCAGCTCCCTCTTCCTCTCGGCCTCCTCGCCCATGAGCAGCGACGACGAGTCCGAGCTGGAGGACGAGGACCTGAAGGTGGAGCTGCAGCGGCTGCGGGAGAAGTAAGGGGGCCGTCTCCGGCCCTGGCCAGCCCAACCCTCTTCCCCCAACCTGCAGCAGGACCAGGGCTCTCCTCGCCCAGGGTTTCTCCTGCCACACGTCCAGCCCGCGGCTGGGGGCAGGGTGGCCTGGCCCCCCGAGCAGCGGGGCTTGGGCTGGAGGTACAGGGCAGCTGCTGGTCAGGCAGGGTCACGGAGCGATCGGCGCAGGCTCTCTGCAGACTCGGGCCAGTCCTGCTTTGTCCTTTCAGAGCCAGCCGGGAGCGTGTCGTCAGGACCCTTCGCTGTTCCTCCTCGAATGCCTAGAGTCAGGATTGGGGTCCCGCTGGGCAAGAGCTCAGTCGAAATATGCTAGACAGACCAGGGGAAACAGAGGCATAGGCCGGGGAAGTGGCAGAGCCAAGAAAAGAACCCAGGAGTCCTGGCTCCCAGCCCCTCCCTGCTCTAACCACTAGACCCCACTCCCCTCCCAGAGCTGGGGGAGAACCCCGGAGTCCTGCCTCCTGCCTGCCTGAATCTAAGCACTAGACTCCACTCCGCTCCCAGAGCCAGGGAGAGAACCCAGGAGTCCTGGCTCCCAGCCCCCCCTGCTCTAACCACCAGCCCCCACTCCCCTCCCAGAGCCGGGGAGAGAACCCAGGAGTCCTGGCTCCCAGCCCCCCCAGCTCTAACCACTAGACCCCACTGCCCTCCCAGAGCCGGGGAGAGAACCCAGGAGTCCTGGCTCCCAGCCCCCCCAGCTCTAACCCACCAGGCCCCACTCCCCTCCCAGAGCTGGGGAGAGAACCCAGGAGTCCTGGCTCCCAGCCCCCCCAGCTCTAACCACTAGAGCCCACTCCCCTCCCAGAGCCGGGGAGAGAACCCAGGAGTCCTGGCTCCCAGCCCCCCCCAGCTCTAACCACTAGACCCCGCTCCCCTCCCAGAGCCGGGGAGAGAACCCAGGTCCCCCTCACGGAGCAGTGCCAGTTCCGCTGGGTTTGGGGGTGCCGTGCTGACGGCTTTTCCTGCCCCACAGACACGTCCAGGAGGTGGTGACGCTCCAGGCCCAGCAGAGCCGGGAGCTGCAGGAGCTGTACAAACGCCTGCATGCCCTCAAAGACAGCAAGCCCGAGCTGTCGGAGCGGTCCCTGCAGCCCGCCTCCCCCCGCCGGCCTCGCTCCTTCAAAAGCAAACTGCGCGTCCGGCCCCAGGTCCTGACACACGCCGAGAACTGTATCGTCGCCACTGGTAAGCCAGGAAACGAGCCCCGGCCGGCGTGGGGCTGCCCCCATCCCTTCTGGCCTTCCGGGGGGGATCGCAAGGGACTGGGCGTTGCACGGGGGAGCTAGAAGGGGAGCGGCCAGAGACGAGTCTTGGGGATGAGCCGAGGGTTGAAACCGGGCTTTAGCGTGAGAGACTCCGGGAGCTCGGTCCCTCTGGCTCGATGCCGCCTGCGTGGGAAACAAATACAGCTTACGGGCTCTTCGGTGGAGCAGGCGAACGTCTCCCGCAGGCCAGGGCTGGAAGTTGAAGCAGCCAAACCTATGAACAGTGGCCCCCGGCTCCTAGCGAGGTGCATGGATTTCAGAGCAGATCATCCATCCCAGGGGCTCTCAACCGTTCCAGACGGCCGGCCCCCACTCAGGAGGCTGATTTGGCTTGTGTCCCCCCCACGTTTCAACTCGCTTCAAATCGACTTGCTTCCAAAATCAGACCCAGAAATACCCACGCGTCCCAGCCGCAGCCGAGGCTCACATCTGTACCAGGGCGCTATGAAATAGCCCCCGGGATAGAACCGTTGCCCTGCCGGGTCAGTGTGACCAAGGCCTTGTCCGGGTGACGTTAGCGGGTACTGGCTCTGCTGGCGCTTTTCATGGAGCCCATTGTAAAACCAGGCAAATCTCGAGATGAGTTGATGGACCCCTGGAAGCCCTCTGAGTACCCCCAGGGGGACGCGTAGCCCTGGCTGAGAACCGACCCAGGCCAGGGGCTGACCCCTTAGGAAAAGGGCCCACCTGGACTGAAAAGCGCCCAGCGCTGGGGAACGTGCCGCGCCCCGTGGGGACTTGTTCCAGTGGTTAACGACTCTCACCCGTAACGACGTCCGCCCGATGTAATCTGCCAGCGTTTACAGAGGAAGCTGGGATCCGTATTCCCATTGTACAGCTGGACAAACAGGGACAGAAAGGCCGTGACTTGCCCAGGGTCACCCCAGCAGGGCTTTGGATGGAGTGGGGGTGGGGACGATTGACCCCCCAGATTAGGCTGTAGCCCAGGGTTGGTGGCGTGCAGGAGGTGACGGGTTGGAAAGCGAGAGGGTTACGTCTTGATTTTTAACTCCATCCCTCCCGTACGCACAGAGTGCTGCTGCACGACCACCGCCGCCTCCATGATTGACTATCAGCTGAGCATCCAGGCCCGCCTGCTGCATCAGAGCTGCGCCCCGGGGGAGCCCAGCCCAGGTACCTCTGGGCCCCTTAGCCAGTTCCCACGCTAAGGAGTAAAGCGCCAGGTTCGGATTTGGGAGACCTGGGTTCTGTTCCCGGCTCCTCAGATGAGTCACTCGGCCCTGCCCTGTGAAACTGGGGTGACGATACTGGCGCCCCTTTGTAAAGCACCTTGAGACGCTTTGTGTGAGCGAGGCGCCCTTATGAAGAGACCCTGCTAGCCTGGCCCGGGGGAAATTTCCTCTAGCTGGCGGGTTGGTCTGTCCGTCCGATTTACTCCTCTGGCCCCTCTTGGGTCTGCGTAATCGACGTCTCTGGCCACAATTGGTTCTGTCTGTCTAACCCACTTCTCAGAGCCCCGTTGGTTCGGGCTCGGGGACGCGTCTGGGCCCTGCCCCCTGCCTTGGGGCTGCCAGGCGGGGCGTTGGATGCTGCGGTCTGGCCCCTGCCCAGCCCCGCGAGTTCCGCCTGGCACCGAGCCCAGAGGCATTAATTGAAAGTGGGGCTGAGCTGCTGTTTGAGCACGAGAGACCCCAGGACCCTGCCGTGGCAGCACTGATCACCTGAGCCGGGCGCTGTACAGTATCTATTAGGTGTAATACGGTACCTCCTAGGCGCCCAGCCACGGCCCGGGACCCCACCGCGCCAGGCGCTGTACAGTATCTATTAGGTGTAATACGGTACCTCCTAGGCGCCCAGCCACGGCCCGGGATCCCACCGCGCCAGGCGCTGCACAGTATCTATTAGGTGTAATACGGTACCTCCTAGGCGCCCAGCCACGGCCCGGGACCCCACCGCGCCAGGCGCTGTACAGTATCTATTAGGTGTAATACGGTACCTCCTAGGCACCCCAGCCACGGCCCGGGACCCCACCGCGCCGGGCGCTGTACAAACCCACAACAAAAAACCCTGCCCCCGCAGAGCTTCCCGTCTGAGCGCTAGGGCCCTCGCTATTGCCCTTGATTTCTCGTGGAAGGTGCCCAGATACTGTGGGGATGGGCGTCAGCATCAAACTCTTGGGTGGCTGGATGGGGATGCGAGGGATGGATACAGGGGTTGGGGGGGGATGGAAGAGGTGTCGGGGGGATGGATGGAGGAATTATAGAATCTTGGGGTTGGAAGGGACCTCAGGAGGTATCTAGTCCAACCCCCTGCTCAAAGCAGGGCCAATCCCCAGCCAGCAGGGGGAGCTGTGTGCGCCCTGCCCCTCGCCCCCCTAACTCCCCCCCGCCCCTCTCCCCGACAGAGCAGCTGTGCGTCGTCAGCGGCGCCGCCTCCTGCCAGCAGTCCCCGGCCAACAAGAAGGGGATGTTCACCGACGACCTGCACAAGCTGGTGGACGACTGGACTAAGGAGGCCGTCGGGAATGCGCTCCTGAAACCCAGCCTGAACCAGATCAAACAGAACCAGCACCGGCTGGACGGGGACAGCTGGAGCAAAGCCTGTGAGGTGAGGGGGGCCTGGGGCCAGGACGCCTGGGTTCTCTCCCTGGTTCTGGGAAGGGGGGTCTAGTGCTTAGAGGGAGGTGGCTGGGAGCCCAGACTCCTGGGTTCTCTCCCCGGCTCTAGGAGAGGAGTGGGGGCTGGTGGTTAGAGCAGGGGGGCTGGGAGCCAGGACTCCTGGGTTCTCTCCCCGGCTCTGGAAGGGGAGTGGAGGATGGTGGGTTAGAGCAGCGGGGTCTGGGAGCCAGGACTCCTGGGTTCTCTCCCTGGCTCTGGGAGGGGAGTGGAGGCTGGTGGGTTAGAGCAGGGGGGTCTGGGAGCCAGGACTCCTGGGTTTTCTCCCTGGCTCTGGGAGGGGAGTGGAGGCTGGTGGGTTAGAGCAGGGGGGACTGGGAGCCAGGACTCCTGGGTTCTCTCCCCGGCTCTGGGAGGGGAGTGGGGGCTGGTGGTTAGAGCAGGGGGGGCTGGGAGCCCGGACTCCTGGGTTCTGTCCCCGGCGCTGTGGGGGGAGCGGGGTTGGAATTTGCTGACCCATCTGACTGCTCTCTCTCCCCCTCCCCTTTCAGAACACGTCGGCGTCGGTGGGCTACAGCTCCACCTGGATTTCCTCCCTCTCCCAGATCCGCGGGACTGTGCCGGCCTCCTTGCCCCCTGGCCTGGCCCTCCCGGCTTTCCCCAGCGTCCTGCCGCCCTACGGAGTGCCCCACGCCTGCCAGTACAATGCCATGGCAGGGGCGGCATACCCAGTGCAGTGGGGGGGTGTTTCGGGGATGGCTCCACAGTCGGTGGTCGTCCCCTCCCCGCCCGTCGGACCCTTCCAGCCAGGGGGCAGCATGCTGGGATTCCCGGCCTCCCCAGTCCCTAACCCAGCTACCATCCCGCCTGGTCCCAAATGAAGCCGGAGCAGGGAGCTGGAGGCAAAACTCCCCCGTCGTGGCCTGCAAACCGTGTGGAGATGCCCAGTCTGCCAGCGGAGGCGATTTGGCTCGGCTAACAATGGCTTGTGGCACGGTTCCTATCCTCCCGGAATACTTGATTTGATTTGCATTTTGTAACCAGCTTTGGAGAGCTCGGCTCCTGCGTCTCATGCCCCCGAGACGTGATGGCGTCGAAAAGAAACCTCCGTTTCACCCCTCTCTGGCGGAGAAGCTGTCCGCCTGCATCTTCTCAATGGCAGACGTGATGGTGGGGAGGAGTTTCTGATTTGGTTTTTAAGTTAGTTGATGGAAAAAGTGCTCCTAGAACTCACGTCGGTTTGAGCCGCGGCCGGGAAGTTTAGAAAGAAAAAATGTTTTGCTCAGTGCAGCTAGGTTCTGGCGAGTTCTAAAGCGCCTCCTTCCAAGCCTGAGCCAGGGGGATTGGGGTTTCCTTGATCTCACCGATACTGTCGCTGGGTCGGGAACATCCTTGAGCAATTCAGGGCAGCTCCGTGCAAAGCCAGCAGCACGCACACTTCTTTGATTTGAGCAGCTGAGAGCTGCTTGGGGAGTTGTGTGTTTGGTTATTCTTGCAGAGTGGGGGGAGGTGCTGGGAGGGGGCTATTTTAAATCTCTTCCAATCTCAGTCACCCCATCTGGGACACAGATTGGGAGGTGCAAAATTAGACATGGACACAGGGCTGTGCGCACCTCGGTGCTGCAGTGAATTGGGCCCTACCCAAACCCTGTGCTTTTCCAGCCGCCCTCGTTTTGAAAAGCCAGCCTTTCGGAAGCACATGCTCCCAATGTTTTTCTGTCTTAGGCGCATTTGAAAATACTGCCTCAAGGCCCATTTTTGAAAGGGACTTTTCCGGATTTTCAAAGGTAGAAGCAGTTTAGCGACTTAACTCATTGATTTCAATTGAATTTAGCTGCCTAACCTGCTTTGTGACTGTGCCGGTAGGCGCCTGTTTGCATCTTTACGCTCCTAAATACCTTTGAAAATCAGCTCCTATGTCTCTTTTGAAAATGACACTTCTGAAAATTTCATCCTGCGTCATCCTGGCTTTGATCTAATAGCTCATATCTTGCCCCTTTTGGGCTCTGAACTATTAAGCCCAGCAACCCGAACAACATCGGGATCCCGCACACACTCGACTTCGCTCTAAGATTTGGAGAACATTCGAAGCCGCTCACTTTCAGTGGGTTTGTTTCTTTTTACTATTCTTTCCCTTTGCAGCCGGCCTCCGAGGCCGGGGGTTGTAGACTAGCACGTCCCGATTGCCGCCCTGCTGTGGCTATGCTAGGAGGGAGCTTTCACAGCAAGAGACTAGTTGAGGCTAATGGAGATCTCCCTTCACCTGATGGGCTCGCTGACTCCGGTGCCCAGCTTGGCTTCAATTTCTTGTCGTCTTTGCGAGGATTTTAGCACGTGGGGTTGGGTTAGATTTGTGGTAGGAACAGGGACTTCAAATCATTTGCCAAAACGCATCCCGACTCCCCTCGGCGTTGCTGTCTCGTGGCCTTTTCTGCCTCCTGAGTTTCAAACAGACATTTCTTTGCCAGGTGGCTTTCGAGTCCGTTGGGCCCTTTGTCAGATAGGAACTTTTCAGGCGTGCCAAATGCTTCTGCTCCACCCTGAAAACCCCGCTTAGAATAGCATTAGACATGGACCCAGGTAGAGGTGCAAACCCGGCCCCATTAGATGCCTCCCCCCACCCCGTCTGCCCGCAGCCACTTGCATTGCCTTATATCTGCTGTCTCCTAGGATTTGGGTCAGAGTTTTACTGGGAGGGGCGCGCACCCGAGGGTGACTTGACACCAGTGGGTTTAACTTTTTTATAGCGAACACGTGCAGAAAACAAACCCACCCGCAGATAGCGAGCGGAGTTTGTGAAGACCCGAGAACAGCGTTTCTCATCTCACTGGGAGTTTTTTAAGACGTTTCAGTTGTTTCTTGGCTGGTTGTGTTCACTCCGTTAAAAACAAGACTCAAACGGCGCAGGCACTTGGACTACGAAGTCTGGTTTTGTTTTCCCCTTGGAGGAGAATGGGAGGTGCTTGGCCTTAGTTTTCTTCCTTTCCCCAAAGCACAGATCTGTGAAACAGCCATTGGTTTTCCGTCGGGAGGGGAAATCAAGGGCTTGTCTGCCCTTGCAAGGCTGCAGCAGGAGGGATTTTCTGTAGACCCAGGCCTAAGACTCTGGGACCTGATTGTAATTGACACCAAAACCGGACAGAAATCCAAGCGCTATGCAGGCAGAGTGAAAGCACACCGTAGCGTGCGTCTGTTGGTACGCCTGTTCCCTTGTAGGAAGAGGAGACCCGTGTCTACAGGAGGGGTGGGACTGGTATCGTATCTGTAACTGACACAGGTAGAGTGAAAGCTCACCGTAGCGTGTGTCTCTTGGTACGCCTGTTCCCTTGTAGGAAGAGGAGACCTGTGTCTACAGGAGGGGTGGGACTGGTATCGTATCTGTAACTGACACAGGTAGAGTGGTATAAAATCAGGTCCGGAGGATGCTTTGGGCTTTGACCCTGTTAATTTCTGCGCGCTCTGGCCCTGATCTAGCAAAGCACAAGTTGAAGTGTGTGAGTAATCAGGGACAGGAACAGTTAATTGGGAAGAGCCCATGCACAGACAAACCCTTAGTGACACTGGGAATCTAGCTTTGATTTAGGAAGGGTTTAAACAGCAACAGGGGAGGGTGTCCTAGATCAGGGCCCGACAGCAGAAATGAGTGCAGTTAGACTGGGAAAACGCCTATGTCTGTATGGACCAGTCACTTGTGTCTGTTTCCTAGGGCAAACTACAAGTCCTTGGAAGACTGCAGTCCCTCCAGATGTATCCTCCCTATCCTGAAGTGTCTGAGCAGCACGCTAGACATAGACGCTGTGAATCTGATAACAAACCAAACCGCGCCCCCACCCCCCAAAAGAGTCGGTAGCAGCGTTCGGTCTGTATTTAACGGTTCATATTTTCGTTTGCTGTAATGTAAGAAGGAGCTCTCCAGGCCCCACGTGGCGTTTTTAGTTTCTATCCAGCATGAAGGATTTGAAGGTGATAAACAAATGTGAATTTTTTTTTATTTTTTTTTAGAGACTTTTTATTTTCCTGCTGTGACTCTTTCAGGTGGAAGTGTACCGGGGTCGTCATCCACTGTAACGAATGTATCATTTTAATAACAGGCTGGTTTGGGAGACAGTCTGCTGAACCTGGCGCTTTTTACGTTTGCTCTTGGTTTTATCTACCTCATTTTTTTTTTTTTAGTGCCGTTTGAATCCAGCCTCCGATTTCCCGATGTTGCTTTATTTCCACCCCTTGTCTTATGGATTCAAAGTGACATTTGATCTTCCGTTTTCTGAGTTAATGATTTGTGTAGCGATCGCATTTGCTCTCTTGAGTGGCAGATCCCCCTGAATTCAGCTGGATGAATGAAAATACGATGTAGTGCACAGTTGACCTGGGATCTTTGGTGAAGCATGTGAAAGCTGGAGCGCCGATCCGCCTTTCAGTAGCAACCATTTGAAACACTTGTTTTGTCAACAGAAACAACCCTCATGAATTATTTGTGTCCCCAATTAAGCCATCAAAATAAGCCAAGCCACTGGCATTGTTCCGCGGGGCGTGATTCTTAACGTCCCTTTAAGGTGTTTTATTTAAAAGTCGTTAAAATGATGCATTCTGGGCTGTTTCGTTTCTGAAACCCAGCAGTCTGTCTGTCCTTCATTTTACACGTTCTTACTCTGTAAAGGTGAAATGTTTGGTGAAAACTATGTTAACCTGAAATACATTTGGATTTTCGTTTTTTAATATTTTGTTTCTTTT
This sequence comes from Glyptemys insculpta, assembly GCA_032172135.1. Classification (NCBI taxonomy): domain Eukaryota; kingdom Metazoa; phylum Chordata; order Testudines; family Emydidae; genus Glyptemys; species Glyptemys insculpta. The sequence continues at coordinate 1,188,819 of JAVMKA010000013.1, forward strand.
TGGTAGTTATAAATCTCCAATTCATCCCAGCAGCAAGCAGGAGTGTGTGGGTTGAGGGAGCGGGGGGGACGGGACACAGGGAAAAAATTCTCCACTTCCTTCGCCCACCACCTCCCCTGACCAACGTGAATAGACCCGTGTGGGATAAATAAGAGGGTCCTAATGTGAGGTTGAGCCCCCGGGAAAACGATTCGCTCAGCTGGGCCGGGCAGGACTTGCTTGTAACGCGGACGCAGCTCGTGAAGCACAGCAGCGCAGCCCCGTCCCTCCAGCTTCTCTACGGGGCCAAGCGTTGAGCTGGTGCGGAGCGGCCTCGCCCTGTCCCTGCTGTGAGCCCCGCCTGAAGCCCAGGGACGTTAGGCGCCCGAATCGAGAACCCCCCTGCTTTCCCAGAGAGGATTCTGGGTAACGTCAATGAGGCCCCTCCCCCTGTTCCCAGAGAGGATTCTGGGTAATGTCAATGAGGCCCCTTGCCCTGTTCCCAGAGAGGATTCTGGGTAATGTCAATGAGGCCCCTTGCCCTGTTCCCCAAGAGGATTCTGGGTAATGTCAATGAGGCCCCTCCCCCTTCTCAGAGAGGATTCTGGGTAATATAATCCCTTTCCCTCAGCACTGTGGGTAAGGAGGCTACTGTGAACTGTAGGCTGCTGGGTGGGGGAAGCTAGTGGACTACACCTCCCAGCATGCCCTGTGGCTAGAAAGCAGGGAGGGCAAAGGTGGCTGAGGGCAGCAATGGCCGTTGGGAGTTGTAGTCCGTGCTGGTCACGCCATTGCGGAGACTACAACTCCCATGAGGCTCTGCGACGGACACGATGGCGATCTGGGAACCGCACTACAAGTCCCATGCGGCCTTGCGACGTACAAGATGGCGTTTTGCGAGCCGCACTACAACTCCCACGATCCCTTGGGAGAGACGCGGCACCCGGCAAGATGGCGACCGTAGGGCGCACGGTAGCCTGGAAGCCGGGCACTGCAACTCCCATGAGGCCATACGCCGCCTTGCTCGATGCACCGGACAACATGGCGGAGAAGGGCTGGAGGGGGGCTCGCTCGGGCTGCCGGGAGTCGTAGTCCGAGCCCTCCCGCGCCCTCAGTGCTAACGGGCCTGCCCTGACGGAAAGGACTACAACTCCCATGAGCCCACGCGAAGGCGACCCGGACAACATGGCGGGAGGGCGCCGCGCTTCCCGCAGGGCCTGCCGGGACTTTTAGTCCCGACCCCTCCCGCCCGTCCATGGGTTCTAACGGGCGCACCCCGAGGGAGCAAACTACAACTCCCGACGTGCCCCGCGGCCGGGCGGGGGAGGGGCTGGCAGGGAGGCGGAGAAGGAGAAGAAAGCTACAACATGGCGGCCACGGCCGCCCCAAAGCGCTGGGCGCTGTGAGGGGGGGCGGGGAGGAGCCCAGGAGCCAGCCCCCGGTTAGGGGAGGGGGGCTCCCGCCCCCCGTCGCCCTGACCCCGAAGTGGGGCCCACCGCGATGGGGGTCCAGGGCTTCCAGGAGTTCGTGGAGAAGCGCTGCCCGGGCGCCGTGGTGCCCGTCGACCTGCTCAAGCTGGCCCGGGCGGCGGGGGTCCGCGGGGGGCCCCCCTACTGCGGCCTGGCCGGCTACCTCCAGCCGCTGCCCGGGCCCTACCCCCCGCCTCTCACGGCCCACTCCCAGCATGCTCCGGGGTTAGCGTCGGTAGCTCATTCCCAGCATGCTCCAGGGCTGGCGTCAGTAACTCATTCCCAGCATGCTCCGGGGTTGGCGACGGTGGCGGCCCACTCCCAGCATGCTCCGGGGCTGGCGACGGTGGCGGCCCACTCCCAGCATGCTCCGGGGCTGGCGGCCCACTCCCAGCATGTTCCGGGGCTGGCGACGATGGCGGCCCACTCCCAGCATGCTCCGGGGCTGGCGGCCCACTCCCAGCATGCTCCGGGGCTGGCGACGGTGGCGGCCCACTCCCAGCATGCTCCGGGGCTGGCGACGGTGGCGGCCCACTCTCAGCATGCTCCGGGGCTGACGTCGGCCTGCCCGGCCCGGCTGCTGGTGGACGCGGACTCGGCCCTGCAGCGGCTGTATGGCGGCTACCAGACGGACTGGGTGTGCGGCGGCCAGTGGAACGCCATGGTGGGCTACCTGGCGGCCCTGTCCCAGGCCTGCCTCTACCAGGGCGGGCTGGAGCTGGCGGTCATCTTCAACGGCGGGCTGGGCAAGGAGCGGCTGCCCGAGTGGGGCCGCAAGGCCCAGGCCGAGCGGCAGACGGCCCAGCTCATCGCCAGCCACGTGGGCAACAAGGGCACGCCGCCCCCCCGCGCCTGGTTCCTGCCCCCCGCCTGCCTGGGGCACTGCGTCCGCCTGGCCATGATCCGCTTCCGGGTCAAGGTAGGAGAGGGTGGCTGCGCGTCTGCCCCCCATGTCCGTTCACCCCACGCCTCCCCCTGGCGCCCTATGACTGTGCCTACCTGAGTCTGCCCCCTGCCCTTCCACCTATGGCCCCTTCCACCTGCATGAGCCCCGCTTCCTGCGGTCTGAGCGGTGATCCTAACCCCTTCTGCCTCCTTCCCCTGCACTTCATCGTTCTCTTTCGTCGCCTCTCCCAACCAGCTGGGCTGCCTGGCTCTGTGATTGTTCCCCAGAGGTGGCTGCATCCCAGCACCCGGCGAGCCCTTCCTATGTGGCGTTGTGTTCGGCTGTTCCCCAGCTGCCCCTGCACCTCAGCGTTGGGCGAGCCCTCACTGTGGCGTTATATGCAGCTGTTCCCCAGCTGCCCCGCCCCAGAGGTGGCTGCATTTCAGCGCTGGGAGACTCATATTCATTGCGTCTGTTGGATCTCTCTCTCCATCAACAGTGGTTCTCTTTTGACCTTTGATGTGGGCTCCTGGTACCCGAGTGCTGGATAGGAAGGGTACTTATGGGGCTAGCTGCATCGTCCGCCCTTGAGCTGTAGGTGCCAAGGGAACGCTCTGTGCCAGGCAAAGTGAAGAAATAGGACAGGGGGGTCATGGGGGAGAAGCAGCTGAACGGGAGCTCCTGGTGCGACGCCGGGGCCGAAAGGGCTAAGGCCATCCTGGGATGTATAGACCGGGGAATCTCGAGTGGGAGCAGAGAGGTGATTTCACCCTGGATTCGGCCCTGGTGTGTCCGCTGTTGGGATCCCGCGTCCAGTTCTGGTGTCTGGAATTCAAGGAGGCTGTTGATCTGTTGAAGAGGGTCCGGAGAAGAGCCAGGAGACCGATGTAAAGGGTTAGAAAACTGGCCTGCGAGAGACGCCAGGAGCGCGATCTATTGAGCTCCACAAAGGGAAGGTGAAGGGTGATGTGATCCCAGTCTCTAAACGCCTTCGGAGGGACCAAACGTTTACTGACGGGCTCGCCAGTCCAGCAGTGGAAGCTCGAACACAAGCTAGTGGCTGGAAGTTGAAGCTAAATAAATCCAGCCTGGAAATCAGGTGTAGATTTTGAACAGGGAGGGGCCCATTTCCCGAGGGACGTGTGGATTCTCCGTTGAACTCAAGGACGTCCCGTGGCCTGTGTTTAACCAGGTGCCTAGGTTGGAGGGCGTCTCTGGGAGGCATGAGACGGCCAGCGCCCCGGAGCAGCGCCCGCGTGTTGGCAGTGTGAGGCTGGGCAACCCAGCTTTAATTAAAGGGAGGGAAGGAGCAGCCAACAGGAGGGTTGTGGAATCGTGCCAGGGTCGCGATCAAAGGGAGGTGGGGTGTGGTGGGGGACAATCAAGGGATGGCAACGCTTCGAGGACAGGCAGCCGGAGCAGTTCTGGGTGGAGCTGCTTGTCCCATGCCCGAGGATAGCTCTGCCTCCGGATAAGGGCTGTGATCCACTCCCATGCTTCAGGGCTTCGCCAGCTCAGGTCAGGAAGGAAGGTTCCATCTCTCCCCAATGCAGAACTGTTGTTTCTCTGCCCTCCTCGGAAGCATCAGGGACCGGCTGCAGCTAGAGGCGTCGTGGACCGGCGAGCCAGAGCCCTCTGTCTAGCCCCCTGGTCGCCCAATGTGGGGTTGGCCTGATTAACTCTGCCTCTGCCCTGGCTGATGGCTGGTACTGAGTCCCCGGGTCCTCGGGCAGAACCACGGGTTGCGCTGACGGGGAGAGAGAAACGCAGCAAAGAGCTGCCGGCTTCCTCCGAGCCCAGAGACGGCGTCTGCCAATTGCACCCCCCAGCGCGCTGTGTTCTCTCCTTCCTTCCTCTGCGGGGGGCTCTGTCCCCCACTCCTCCCCCCTATACAGGGCCTCCCGTTCCCTCTCTACAGCAGGGGGCTCTGCGTGTGCCCCATTCCCTCCTCCCTCTATACCAGGGCCCTCCATTTCTCCCTCCCCTATACCTGGGTCCCCCATTCCCCCCTCTATGGCGGGGGGCTCCGTGCAGGCCCCATTCCTTCCCTTGTCTCACCACAGTCGAGTGTGACCGTCTTCTCCCACCCGCAGGTCTTCCAGAGCCTGGAGGACCATCACCTGGAGGTGGTGTCCTTCTTCCGGGAGCGCGGCTTCCACGGGCTGCTGGCCCACGACTCGGAGTTCGCCCTGGCCAGCCTGCCCTGCTACTTCAGCGCCCACGCCCTGAAGCTGAGCTGGAACGGCAAGAGCCTCACCACCAATCAGTTCCTCATGCACCAGGTGGCCAAGCAGCTGGGCCTGAAGGTCTCCAGCTTCCCCGTCTTCGCCGCCCTGCTGGGTAGGAACAGCCAGGGCAAACAGCTGGGGCCTGCATGGGGCAGGCACACAGAGCTGGGGGGGAATGGGGCAGCAGGGACACCCCCTGGGCTCAGCCCCTCTAGCTGGGGGGATGGATACGCAGGTGCCTCTGGGAGGGGGAGTCCGTGCCTGGGATCGAGGGGTCCGTGGCACTGGGTAAGCTGCGCCCTGTTCCTCCCGGCTGGAGGAGCCGCTCCCCACCCCACCGCCATAGAGAGATGGCTCGAGCGACTGGTGGCGTGACAGACAGGGCAGCCGCGGCGGTGGTGGCTCTAGCCGGGTCTCTGTGGCTGTGGGGGAGGTGCTCTGGGGTTGGGGAGCACACGAGGGGCTGGGGGACCGCTCTGGGCAGGGTCTCTGTGCTCTTTGGGGGACACCTGGTGGGGTGGGGGTTTGGGGACCTCTCTAGGCAGCATCTCTATGGGAAGTACCACACGGAGGGGTGTTGGGGATCACTCTAGGGAGGAACTCTATGGTCAGGGAGCCCTGTACAGGGGACTGGAGACCACCCTCTAGGCAAGCACTCTATGGTCAGGGAGCACATGGGGGGGGGGATTGGGAACTACTGTCTAGGCAAGGCCTTTGCTGACCAGTCTAGCCAGGAACTCTATGGTTGAAACACATTGGGGAGGAGGGGCTAGTCTCTGGTCAGAGTCCCTATGGTCAGGGAGGACATGGGCTGGAGACCACTCTAGTCAGGGTCTCTATGGTCGGAGAGGACAAGAGGGGCAGGGGACCACTCTAGGTAGGGCCTCTATGGTCGGGGAGGACATGAGGGGCTGGGGACCACTCTAGGCAGGGTCTCTATGGTCGGGGAGGACATGAGGGGCTGGGGACCACTCTAGGTAGGGCCTCTATGGTCGGGGAGGACATGAGGGGCTGGGGACTACTGTAGGTAGGGTCTCTATGGTCGGGGAGGACATGAGGGGCTGGGGACCACTCTAGGTAGGGTCTCTATGGTCGGGGAGGACATGAGGGGCTGGGGACTACTGTAGGTAGGGTCTCTATGGTCGGGGAGGACATGAGGGGCTGGGGACCACTCTAGGCAGGGTCTCTATGGTCGGGGAGGACATGAGGGGCTGGGGACCACTCTAGGCAGGGTCTCTATGGTCAGGGAGGACATGAGGGGCTGGGGACTACTGTAGGTAGGGTCTCTATGGTCGGGGAGGACATGAGGGGCTGGGGACTACTCTAGGTAGGGTCTCTATGGTCAGGGAGAACATGGACTGGGGACCACTCTAGGCAGGGTCTCTATGGTCAGGGAGAACATGGACTGGGGACCACTCTAGGCAGGGTCTCTATGATCAGGAAGGACATGGGCTGGAGACCACTCTAGGCAGGGTCTCTATGGTCAGGGAATGGACGGCAGGGGGTTGGAATTGCATGAAGAAAGGGGATCACTCAAAGGGGATCCGGAGAGAAAGAGGGGGTGCATTTATGCAAATGACAGCGCCTAGTAATCAAATATTCAAATCAGGGCTGCCTCATTTGCATAACATCTGTTTTCTGGCCCTCTGGCCTGAATCCTCCAATCAGAAGACTCCGTGACCGCCCCCCCCCCCTTTCCTCTTTGGGAGCGGGGTGTGGGGACCGAATCCCTTTGGGGCGCAGTAACCGGGGACCGTGTTATTCCCGCCTCCCCCAGGTAACCACATCCTCCCGGACGAGGACCTGGCTGCTTTCCACTGGAGCCTGCTGGGGCCAGACCACCCGCTGGCATCGCTCAAGGTAGACTCTCAAGTCCCCTGGCACCGCCCGCAGCAGCCTGGTAGGGCTGGGACGGGATTGGCCTTGCGGATAGGCATTGTGGGTCGGAGCAGAGGGGACTGAGAGCCAGGATCCCTGGCCCTAGGAGGAGAGTGGGGTCTTATGGTTAGAACAGGGGAGCCTGGGGACTCTCCGGGCGGGCATCTGCGGTTGGGGAGCCCCTGGGGGGCTGGGGACTCTCTGGGCAGGCTCTCCGGTTGGGGAGCCCACGGGGGGCTGGGGACTCTCCGAGCGGGCGTCTCCGGGCGGGGAGCCCCCGGGGGGCTGGGGACTCTCTGGGCAGGCTCTCTGGTCGGGGAGCCCCCGGGGGGCTGGGGACTCTCCGGGCGGGCGTCTCCGGTCGGGGAGCCCCCGGGGGGCTGGGGACTCTCCGGGCGGGCGTCTCCGGTCGGGGAGCCCCCGGGGGGCTGGGGACTCTCTGGGCGGGCGTCTCCGGTCGGGGATCGCATGGGGGGTGATGGAGGGGGGGCTTCCAGCCTGGCTGCCTGTGGGGTGCCAGACGCTGAGCACTGTCCGTGTCTCCCCCCCCCGTGCCCAGGTCCGAGCCCACCAGCTGGTGCTGCCCCCCTGCGACGTGGTGATCAAGGCCGTCTCGGAGTACGTCAGCGCCATCAAAGACCCCTGCGACCTGGATGCCGTGGGGAGAGATGTCTTCAAACACTCTCAGGTGAGCGGGGAGGGGCCTGGCTTGCTGACCGGAGCTGCTGATCCGGTCCCCTGGCGTGCCATGAGACCCCCTCTGGCCGAGATTGGGGGGTGCCCAGCGCTCCGAGAGATCCCCCTGACTGAGATCCGGGGCCCGCCACGTGCCGTGAGACCCCCTCCAGTTGAGATTGGGGGCCCCAGGGTGCCGTGAGACCCCCTCCGGCTGAAATCAGGGGGCCCCAGGCGCGCTGGCTTTTGCCTCATCTCTTTGGGGGTCGGACTCCCAAGCCCCGTTGGGCTGACACTGCAGTCCTGTGTCGCTCTGTAGCGTCAGACAGGGCACAGCAGCTCCTGCTTTGAGAGGTGGGTTCGATGGCCGGGGTGGGGCCCCTCTTAGCCCCCGGATCCCCAGCCAGTCTCCTGTCCGCTTTACTCCCCCAGTCCAGGACGGAGGATAAGATTGAGCGTTTCAAGAAAGCCGTGAACTATTATTCGGTGACTGCCAAGATGCCCCCAGCTCCTGTGGGCCTGTCCTCGTTTGTACGTGAGTATCTGACGGGGCTGCTTCCCACAGCGCCCCCTGCTGGGAGAGGCCGGGGCTGGAGCAGCCAGGAGCTCCCCCCACAGCCAGCGCCCCTCCCCCTCCCCACAGCGCCCCCTGCTGGGTGAGGCCGGGACTGGAGCAGCCGGGAGCTCCCCCAGAGCCAGCGCTTCTCCCCCTCCCCACAGCCCCCCCCCACCGCTCTAACCCAGTAGACCCCACACCCCTCCCAGAGCCAGGCAGAGAACCCAGGAGTCCTGGCTCCCAGCCCCCCTTGGTCTAACCACTAGACCCCACTCCCCTCCCAGAGCCAGGCAGAGAACCCAGGAGTCCTGGAGCCCAGCCCCCCCTGCTCTAACCACTAGACCCCACTCCCCTCCCAGAGTCAGGCAGAGAACCCAGGAGTCCTGGCGCCCAGCCCCCCATGCTCTAACCACTAGACCCCACTCCCCTCCCAGAGCCGGGGAGAACCCAGGAGTCCTGGCCACTCCCTGCTCTAACCATTAAGCCCCGCTCCCCTCCGCATGCCGAGCCCCCGCTCTGTGTCTCAGTGCCAGGCTATGGATCCAACCACTTCGGAGGAGCAGCCCCTGCGCAGCGCAGCCCGGTGGGATCCCTCCCCACGGGGAAGCCTATGGTACGTTCCAATCCGGGGTGCGGAATGGGATTGGGGTCTCTGGAGTCAGTGGGTTGGAGTGGGGGTGGGGCAGACTGACAGCCAGGACTCCTGGGTTCTCTCCCCGGCTCTGGAAGGGGAGTGGGGTCTAGTGATTAGAGCAGCAGGGGCTGGGAGACAGGACTCCTGGGTTCTCTGCCCAGTTCAGGGAGGGGAGGGGGGGGTCTAGGGATTAGAGCGAGGGGGGAGGGGGTTGGAGCCAGGACTCCTGGGTTCTTCTGGCTGTCAGGGGAGTGGGGTCTGCTGCTCTTTGCTCACCTCTCTCTCTGCCTCCCTCCCCAGTTCCCACCTCACCTGGGGCCAAAGATGCAGTACCAGCCGCCAGCCCCGCCCTCCTCCTCGGCCGCCTCCTTCCCGCCGGGCCCCAGTGCCAGCCTCCTCTTCTCCCCCCACCCGCTCGGAGACGTGCCCCCCTTTCACGAGGACCCTGTCCTGAAGGGCGGCGACTTCAACAGCTGGCCCGGGACCTACAACGCCCAGTTCCCCCACCACCACCGGGGCCCCAAGCCCTCCCCTTCCTCTGGGCCGGCCTCCTCCCCCTCCTCCTCCTCCGACGGCGAAGAGCACAATGGGGGCAGTGCCAAGTGAGTGCGGGCTAGTGGTTAGAGCAGGGGGGCAGGAGCCAGGACCCCTGGGTTCTCTCTCTGGCTCTGGGAGGGGAGTGGGGTCTAGTGGTTAGAGTGGGGGCTGGGTGTCAGGACTCCTGGGTTCTCTCCCTGGCTCTGGGAGGGGAGTGGGGGCTGGTGGTTAGAGCAGGGGGGCTGGGAGCCAGGACTCCTGGGGTCTCTCCCCAGCTCTGGGAGGGGAGTGGGGGCTGGTGGTTAGAGCAGGGGGGCTGGGAGCCAGGACTCCTGGGTTCTCTCCCCAGCTCTGGGAGGGGAGTGGGGGCTGGTGGTTAGAGCAGGGGGGGCTGGGAGCCAGGACTCCTGGGTTCTCTCTCTGGCTCTGGGAGGGGAGTGGGGGCTGGTGGTTAGAGCAGGGGGGGCTGGGAGCCAGGACTCCTGGGTTCTCTCCCTGGCTCTGGGAGGGGAGTGAGTCATCACCTCCCCCATGTCTCCTCTCCAGCCACGTCTCCGAAGTGCTGCAGCCGAAGTCTGGCTGGGAGGGGCCCGGTGCCGAGAAGCTGAGACAGGGCTGGGGGCAGGCCGGGGGCTCCGGCGACATCGACGGGCCCCTGGCTGGGCCCGAGCCCTCCATCCCCTCGCTGCTTTCCATGGCCACCCGCAACCACATGGACATAACCACCCCCCCGCTGCCCCCTGTCGCCCCCGAGGTCCTGCGGGTGGCTGAGCACCGGCACCGACGCGGCCTCATGTACCCCTCCATCTACCATGTTCTTACCAAGGTGAGCCTGGCTCCAGTCCTGGCTCTGGGAGGGGAGTGGGGGCTAGTGGTTAGAGCAGGGGGGGCCGGGAGCCAGGACTCCTGGGTTCTCTCCCTGGCTCTGGAAGGAGAGTGGGGTCTAGTGGTTAGAGCTGGAGGGCTGGGCGCCAGGACTCCTGGGTTCTCTCCCCGGCTCTGGGAGGGGAGGGGTCTAGTGGGTTAGAGTGGGGGGGAGCCAGGACTCCTGGGTTCTCAGTCCCTCTCCTGACGTTCCGGCGCAGGGCGAGATCAAGCTCCCCGTGTGCATCGAGGATGAGTGTAACACTGAGTTGCCTCCAGCCGCTGTCCTCTTCCGCGGCGCCCGCCAGCATGTCTACGGGGTGCTGTTCGGCGTGGCCGAGAACCAGCGCCGGGTGGAGCGCCTGGCCATCCGCCGCCGCATCCCCACGGAAGGTACGGACCCCCGTGGTGGGGGCTGGGAGACTGCGGACACCTGAGTTCTTTCCCTAGCTCTGGGAGGGGAGTGGTTTTGGGGGTATGGGGAGCCAGGACTCCTGGGTTCTCTCCCCAGCTCTGGGAGGGGAGTGGGGGCTGGTGGTCGGGTGGAGGGCTGGGAGCCAGGACTCCTGGGTTCTCTCTGACCCCTTCCCCTCTCATTGCCCCGCAGTGCCCCCTGTGATCATCAAGGAGTGGGCGGCGTACAAGGGGAAGTCCCCGCAGACGCCGGAGCTGGTCTCGGCCCTGGCCTTCCGCGAGTGGACCTGCCCCAACCTGCGGAAGCTGTGGCTGGGGAAGGCGGTGGAGGACAAGAACCGGCGCATGAGGGCCTTCCTGGCCTGCCTGCGGGCCGACACGCCCGGCATGCTGAACCCGGCCAACGTGCCCACACACCTGCTGCTGATGTGCTGTGTGCTGCGGTGAGCAGGGGCGACCAGCGACAGAACCAGGCCCCTGCTCTCACCACTAGACCCCACTCCCCTCCCAGAGCCGGGGAGAGAACCCAGGCGTCCTGGCTCCCAGCCCCCACCCCCCCGCTCTCACCACTAGACCCCACTCCCCTCCCAGAGCCGGGGAGAGAACCCAGGCGTCCTGGCTCCCAACCCCCACTCCCCTCCACGAGCCGCTCCGTGTGGGAATGCCGGGCCTGGCCGGGTTCACTCTCTGTTCTGTTTTCAGTTACATGATGCAGTGGCCCGGAGGGAGGACCCTTCATAGGCATGAGCTGGACGTGTTCCTGGCTCAGGCGGTTTCCTCTCAGCTCTACGAGCCGGATCAGCTGCAGGAGCTGAAGGTAGGGGGCTGCCGCCACGTTCCCCGGGGGGAAAGCAGCCGTGTCCCCCCGCTTCTCCAGCCTGGGGTGCCTCGCACCCTGCTTCGCTGCTGCCCGGCCCACGCAGCCACCCGCCTCGGACTCACTGCCTGCTCTGGCTGGCCACTCACCAGCTACTTCCCCAGGGGTGCGGCTCGTCCTGCCCCGTCTCTCCCGGCTCCCCAGTGGAAACCGGCCTGCCCAGACCCCGTTCTCTCCGGCGGAGGTTCCCAAACACGCCGGGGTAGAGAAAACCATCCAAGAAGTTCATTAACCCCAGGCAGAAAGATTTGAAGTGATGACTGGTGGTGAGGCGTGAAAGTCACGCTGGGTCCCAAAGAAAATCAAACCAGAGAAGACCCAGACCGGTACCTGACGTAACGAGCCAGGTGAACTTAAAAGCAAAAAGGGTTTTCTCCCTATAAGGACCCACTGGGTCGATCTTTCCACCAGGACCCCGGCCCAGTTCAGTAATGCTTCATTTGTCTTTCAAACGGTGCTGCTGCCGTGAGTAGAGATGAGGGGAGAATACGATTTGGGCTCCTCTGTTTCCATTCGTATTCCCCTCTCCCTCCCTTGAGGATTATCTCCATCTTGGGTGCAGGAAACCCCAGCCTTGTCTTTGCCAATGTGTAAAGTTCTTGTTCGCACCCTTCTTCCCGCCAAAGACTGGCCGCTTACCCAGGTGATAGTCTGCTTTATTATGCTGTCACCTGGCCAGGCCGTCAGTGTGTCCCTTGTCTCTGAGGAACTGGTTTGTGCCTGCATGTCACAGCGATGTTATACAGTGGAATCTCATAACTTTCCATACAATGTTGATACACACATTTTACTAGGACAATAATGTTCAGCAGATTATGAGTTTTTAGGTGATACCTCACAAGGCACATTTTGTACACAATTTATCCTAGTCTGTAAAAGCAGTGAACATGGGGTACAGTTGGTGACAGCCAGCACTGGAGCTGTTTGGGAGAAAGGTGAATGGGAGCGGGGTGCAGTGACTAGTATGGGGGGCTAGCAGCCAGGACTCCTGGGTTCTCTCCCCAGCTCTCACTGGAGAATGTGCTGGAGTTATTCCTTTACTAGATTAAAAACTGCCAATCTGCTCTGTTCCCCAGCTGCCCACATCTCAACGCCGGGCGAGCCTCCCCATGCAGTGTTATGTGTGGCTGTTCCCCAGCTGCCCTGCCCCAGAGGTGGCTGCACTCTTCCCCATGTTAACGTGATGGGAATGGTTCCCTTGCAGATCGAGAAGCTGGATGCCCGGGGCGTACAGCTGGCAGCCCTCTTCATGAGTGGAGTAGATACGGCTCTGTTTGCCAACGACGCCTGCGGGCAGCCGGTGCCCTGGGAACACTGCTGCCCCTGGATCTACTTCGATGGCAAACTCTTCCAGAGCAAGCTCATCAAAGCCACCCGCGACAGGGCCCCCCTCATTGACCTGTGTGACGGGCAGGTATGGGGCAGGACTCCTGGGTTCTCTCCCTGGCTCTGGGAGGGGAGCGGGATCTAGTGGTTAGAGCAGGGGGTGCTGGGAGCCAGGACTCCTGGGTTCTCTCCCTGGCTCTGGGAGGGGAGTGGGGTCTAGTGGTTAGAGCAGGGGGTGCTGGGAGCCAGGACTCCTGGGTTCTATCCCTGTCTCTGGGGGGAGAGTGCGGGAGGGGGTTTGAGAGGCTGCTCCTCTTGGTCTGGAAGTACCTGGATGTTCTGACATTGGGGCAGGCTGTGGGGGAGGGGCAGGGATGTGGGGAAGGAGGTCAGCTGGATTCAACTCCCCCCGCCCCCCATTTTCCTCCCCAGACGGAGCAGGCTGCCAAAGTGGAGAGGATGAGACAAAGCATCCTGGAGGGCGTGAACTTCAACCGCCAGGCCCCGCCCCCTCTGCTCCCACCCCCTCCCTTTGTGCCTGCCATGGCCGCGCCCTTCTATTCGATGCCCCTCTACCCCCGCACCACGGGCTCTGTGCTGCCGCCAACTCCTGGGAGGAGCAGAGGGTTCACAGGTGAGAGATCGTTGTGTCCACTGAGCCGTGTCCCTGCCCTGTCCCGCGGGGCATTGGTGGTAGCAGTGGGATCCCCAGATGGCTGGATTGTATGCCCTCTTGAAGGCAGGGGTAGGGGAGGCCTCTTTTCTCCCCCCCCCCAGTTGTAGATATGTAGAATGTGGGGGGCTGGTGGGGTGCTCCAGAGCAGTGGGGCTGGGGGGCATCATCCTATTGAGATGCATCGGGGCAGATTCCCTCTGTCAGTGCTATTGGCTCAGGCTCTCTGCAGACTCAGGCAGAGGTCGGTAATCCCTAGGGCAGTTCACACCTCTCCCAGTGACTGGCTCAGGCTCTCTGCAGACTCAGGCAAACCCTGTTTCTGACCCAAAAGATGACGTTCTGCTACTGTCTCATATCTCCTGGGGCCTGTACGTGACCCTAGTGTCACCTGTCACTCATCTCCCCCCCCCTCTGTCTCTGCTTCCCTAGGTCTCCACCCCATCCCGCCTCAGGGGGGCAAGCTGGAGATCGCCGGCATGGTTGTCGGCCAGTGGGCGGGCAGTAAGCCCTCGCGGGGGCGGGGCTCCTTTGGGATGCAGGTGGTGTCTGTCGGGGGGCCAGGGAAGGGGTAAGTACCGCAGTACTGCTGAGGGGTGGGCTGGAGAGAGGCTTTGCTGGCTGCTGGGGGACCAGCATTCTTCCCTTGGGTCATCTCTGCGCCATGCGAGCCATCTGTGTGTGGCGTTATGTGCAGCTGTTCCCCAGCCGCCCCGCCCCAGAGACAGCTGCATCTCAGCACCCGGCAAGCCATCCCTGTCCTCATGAATTATGCTTATATTATTTGTAATCATTAGAACTATTAATGGCCACTGTTTTTATCCTCGTTAACGTCACCCTGGTTATTAGGCCTATTACTTAATTACTCTTATTACGGGGGCGTCAGTGTAACAACCCTGCTGCTAGCTAATCAGTATTATTTTCCGCCTTGCTCCACCCCAGACGCAGTCGAGACGGGTCTGGAAAACTCCCCAAAGGAAACAAGAAACTTAGCAAGCAGGTACGTGTTTCTGCCTTTCCCGAAGCCCCACTGGTCTGGATGCTCCCGCCAACCCTTTTCCATGCCCCCCACCCCGCTACAGCTGGGTTGCTGTCCCCGTGCAGCGTTATGTGTGGCTGTTCCCCAGCTGCCCCACCCCAGAGGTGGCTGCATCTCAGCCATGGGCATAGTGGGTTGGGATTCCAGCGGGTGTCCGAATATGTTGCACTCCTGTTCTCCGCAGGGCTCGTTGGAGGGAGCAGCCAAAGCAGCGGAGTTGCAGAGCGGGCAGTCCCCGTCGCAGGTGAACGGGGGCGAGGATTCAGGGGGCAGTCCCTGCCCCCCGGCCCCATCACAATGTGCCTTAGCCAGAGACGCTGACCCCTGCGGTGACGAGGGCCAGTACTGCGGGCGGCTGGCCCAGGAGGTGGATCGCAGCCCCGATACCAAGCTGCCCCTCCCGGCTCTGCAGAAGGAAGAGTGACGGGGGGGGACCTGATTCGGGGGCGGGGCCAGGAGTGTGAAAGCCTCAGGGTACCATGAGGACAGGGGGGTTGGAAAGGCAGCACCCCAGTGCATTGTGGGGGATCGTCCCCTAATTAAAGGGATGGTCTCCTACAGCGCCCCAGTGCATGGTGGGGGATCTCCTACGGCGCCCCAGTGCATTGTGGGGGATCGTCCCCTAATTAAAGGGATGGTCTCCTACAGTGCCCTAGTGCATTGTGGGAGGATTTGTACCTGTTTTCCTACCCCCCTGCCCCCTCCTGGCACTGACACCCACCCCCGATCATGCTGATTGGCTCCACAACATGGCGTATTTTATTATTTTTTTATTTTAATATTTGTGGGTGGGGAGTTGACGTTTTTTTATGGTTTTTAACATATTATATATACCCCTCCCCCGGCTCTTGTAGCGGGGGGGCGGGAGAAAAGCTATTAAGTAAAGGGAAGCCAGCCAGGATGAATAAAAGCGAGTGGGGAGGGGTGATGTCGTGGCGCCCCCTGCCCTGCAACGCTGGGCGCCCTCCACTCCCCGGCCCCCACAGCGCCCCTCGCTGCTCTGGGTGGAGCCCCAAAACGTCCCGGGGGTGGGGAGGCGGATTTCCCCAATATTTGGCGGGTGCAGACGCCCCCAGCCCGTGTTTGTTTCGGGCGGCGCGGGGGCAAGTTCGGGGCTGAGGCGCGGATGGCTGAAATCCGCCCGTGCTTTGTACAGAGAGAAGAGAGAGATTATATTTACAGAGACAGATTCTATATAGAAACTACGTATCTCGGGGGGAGGAATTCCTGTGTCCCCAGCCGCAGCTCCAGAGCCGTCCGCGTCAGACCCAGGGGGGCAGGGGCAGTCGGGGGGGTCCCTCCGAAACCAGACTTCCGCGGAGTCCCCCCTCCTGGCCGCGGTTCCCAGCTGGGCTGGCCAATGGAGGGTGGAGGAGGGGTTCAGGTTGGTGGGCAGGGATTTTGAGGCTGGGGGGCTGTTAGGGTTTCTGTCCCATGGGAGGGGAATGCGGGGACTTGGAGGCTGACTGGTCGGGGATGTATTTGGTGTGGGGGGGACCCCCTTAAAGTCCCATTCAAATCTGGTGGAAAGGTTTTGTATCCTAATCCCCCCCCCCCCCCCGACTCTAACTTCAGGCCGGGGGCTGGTGGTGAATTCCCATCCTGGCCCCCCGGACGGCTCCTCTCCTGACCAATCCACGCCCCTGTCGGCACGGGAAGGCTTGAATTCCCCCAGATCCAGGCAGAGACATGGGGATTTGGGGAACAGGGAGGGGGCAGGAAACAGCCCAAATCTTGATAAACTTTATATATTATTTTTCCCCCGCCTCGGGGGTGGGGGGATGGGAGGAAATTTAACGCCCCCTTTTGCGATCGGGGGCACTGAACCCTTTTAACCCTGACTGATCCGCCAGCAAAGACTCCGGAAAACTCTCTCCGGACTCTGATTACATGAGCTTTCGAACCGAGGCCAATTCCGAATCCAACGCTCGGAAGACGCCCGCCCGCCCGAGGCAGCTCGTCGGCAGGCGTCACCCTGTCGGTTTTTATTACTTTAACCATGTTTCAAAGTCAGGCTTCAGATCAGGCATCTCTGAGTGTCTGGAGACAATCGGCCGTGTCTGCGAATCGCGAAGGAGTCAATCTGAAGCGTTTGGGGTTGGGAATCTTTAGGGACAGAGGCCTGGAATTGCAATCACTTTTATTGCTGGAATAACCCCCCTTTTCGGGGGGGGGGAGGGGAGATATGATTTTAAGGACCCTCAGCATTTTACAGAGCTCATCCCAATTCAGTGCAGCCATTTTTCTCCTCTGAAATCCAGAAAACTAAACCTGAAATCACAGCCTCCCGAACTCCCTCCTCTAAACTCTGAAACGCATCCACCAGTCGTTGGTGCTTCGGAAGATTTGTAGTTTTTGCCGTCCCCGAGATTTTAAACATGGAGTCGCTCTGGGGCGCGGAGAAGAGCTGTGGAAATGATTTGAGAGGCGTAAGTAGCCAGTTGTGTTCGGAAGGAGATCGAGAGGGGACTGGATTCTGCTGGAGAATCTTGGGCAGGCACGGTACTACAGGGCTCTTCTTTAGTCTGGTGGAGACAGGCTGACTGAAAAGCAAGAGGCAGGAGGCTGAAGCCAGACCAATACAAATTGAAAAGAAGGGACCAATTCTTACCCGTCAGGTGATTAACAGCTGGGACGAACTCCCAATTGAGGTGGCCCGTTCTCCAGCTCTTGGGGTCTTCCCGTCCAGGTGAGATTGTTTACGCCCCTCGCCAAGTGACATAAACTACGCTGAAAAGACACCGAGATAAGCATCCTGCCTGGCAGGGGTGTAGCGGTCTTGACTAGATCGGCGGAGAGTCACCTTTTAGATTTACACTGGAAATAAAACTAGCGCAAATCTCAACCTCGGATGGGGGATTTGAACTGATCCGAGTTGGGGCTGCTGGCTCAGTTGGCTTTGCAGAAGCCCCTTTCTCGGCACCATTCGGTGGAATCGCAGATTCCCCGCGCTGGAAATCGCTCGTCCCTTTTGGAAAACTGTGGCCAGTTTCCTCGCCCCTTCCGCATCTGCTTCGGGGGCTCAGTTCCCACCCACGCTGCCTTTCCTGATGTCGTGAGGTGCCCTGCAAACCCGACCGGAGGTAAGAAGATCCCTTTCTTTCACCGTTGGCATTCAAGAAGCCTCGATTGCCCCACCCAGCAAGGGACTTAGCTCCTCGAAGAACCGCTGAGGAGATGATTTGGGAATCCCGTCGTTGGAGGTTTTTAAGGACAGGTCGGACAAACCCCTGTCAGGGACGGTCTAGGTTTATTTGGTCCTGCCTCCGTGCCGGGAGCTGGACTGGACGACCTCTCGAGGTGCCTTCCGACCCGTGGAGTCGGGCACCTTTGAGGATCCGGGGCCTTGCTCGTGGCCTGGAAGACCCTGTGTTTCCGTGTCCAAGACCAGAACTCGAGTCTTGCGTAGGGCAGGGCGTTCGGTTTCACTGGGCCCGAGGACGGTGGTTGGACTAAAAGAGACAGAGCGGTTGTGAGGGGCCGCAGGGAATCGATTTAGGTGAGACGTGCCCGGATGATGCCAGCAGGCTTGGGCTGCAGTGGAAGATGAAACTTCCCCATTGCCAATCTGTCGACGCTCAGCAGCTCCAAGCACCTCATCCAGGGTCCCGTCTCCAGCCGGGGCTGGTCCCAGCTGCTTCAGAGAAGGTGGAAAAGCCCCAGAAAAACCCATCAAAGCCCAGAGTCGTGGGTGGGAAATTGCTGTTGGCTGAAGCGTGCGCGTGGCTTGCTGCGGGCGTCGTGTCTGGCAGCCGAGGGCGATGGAAACCAGTGGACAAAGGCAGGAGGAGAGGTATTTCCTCCCAGGTTCAGCCCTGCGAGTGAGCGGTGGAATCGGGAGGACACACCTCTCTCTCAGCCGTCAGGCTGGCTGCAGGACTGACTGGTGAAAGTCGCTGGCCTCGTGTGCTGGAGCTCGGCTCGGCCAGTCCTTCATATGAACCTGGAACATATTGGAGGCTTTGGGATTGTGCTGCTAAATTTCTCCATGGGTTTTTTCCCTTATCTAGGTGAAACACTTTGACTAGCATGGAGCCCATTTCCCCTGCTGGTGTCAATTGGCGATTCCCACAGCTGGGGGTCTGGCCCCATTGACTCCAATGGAGCTACGGCCCATTGACCCCAGCTGGGGGTCTGGCCCCATTGACCCAATGGAGCTACGGCCCATTGACCCCAGCTGGGGGTCTGGCCCCATTGACCCAATGGAGCTACGGCCCATTGACCCCAGCTGGGGGTCTGGCCCCATTGACCCAATGGAGCTACGGCCCATTGACCCCAGCTGGGGGTCTGGCCCCATTGACCCAATGGAGCTACGGCCCATTGACCCCAGCTGGGATCTGCCCCATTGACCCAATGGAGCTACGGCCCATTGACCCCAGCTGGGGGTCTGGCCCCATTGACCCAATGGAGCTACAGCCCATTGACCCCAGCTGGGGGTCTGGCCCCATTGACCCAATGGAGCTACGGCCCATTGACCCCAGCTGGGGGTCTGGCCCCATTGACCCAATGGAGCTACAGCCCATTGACCCCAGCTGGGATCTGCCCCATTGACCCAATGGAGCTACAGCCCATTGACCCCAGCTGGGGGTCTGGCCCCATTGACCCAACGGACCTGCGGCCCATTGACCCAACGCAGCTACGGGCCATTGACCCCAGCTGGGGGTCTGGCCCCATTGACCCAATGGAGCTACGGCCCATTGACCCCAGCTGGGGGTCTGGCCCCATTGACCCAATGGAGCTACAGC
Organism: Glyptemys insculpta; assembly: GCA_032172135.1. NCBI lineage: Eukaryota > Metazoa > Chordata > Testudines > Emydidae > Glyptemys > Glyptemys insculpta. The sequence continues at coordinate 1,207,599 of JAVMKA010000013.1, forward strand.
CCATTGACCCCAGCTGGGGGTCTGGCCCCATTGACCCAATGGAGCTACGGCCCATTGACCCCAGCTGGGGGTCTGGCCCCATTGACCCAATGGAGCTACAGCCCATTGACCCCAGCTGGGGGTCTGGCCCCATTGACCCAACGGACCTGCGGCCCATTGACCCAACGCAGCTACGGGCCATTGACCCCAGCTGGGGGTCTGGCCCAATTGACCCAATGGAGCTACGGCCCATTGACCCCAGCTGGGGGTCTGGCCCCATTGACCCAATGGAGCTACAGCCCATTGACCCCAGCTGGGGGTCTGGCCCCATTGACCCAACGGACCTGCGGCCCATTGACCCAACGCAGCTACGGGCCATTGACCCCAGCTGGGGGTCTGGCCCCATTGACCCAATGGAGCTACGGCCCATTGACCCCAGCTGGGGGTCTGGCCCCATTGACCCAATGGAGCTACAGCCCATTGACCCCAGCTGGGGGTCTGGCCCCATTGACCCAATGGAGCTACGGCCCATTGACCCCAGCTGGGGGTCTGGCCCCATTGACCCAATGGAGCTACAGCCCATTGACCCCAGCTGGGGGTCTGGCCCCATTGACCCAACGGACCTGCGGCCCATTGACCCAACGCAGCTACGGGCCATTGACCCCAGCTGGGGGTCTGGCCCAATTGACCAAATGGAGCTACGGCCCATTGACCCCAGCTGGGGGTCTGGCCCCATTGACCCAATGGAGCTACAGCCCATTGACCCCAGCTGGGATCTGCCCCATTGACCCAATGGAGCTACAGCCCATTGACCCCAGCTGGGGGTCTGGCCCCATTGACCCAACGGACCTGCGGCCCATTGACCCAACGCAGCTACGGGCCATTGACCCCAGCTGGGGGTCTGGCCCCATTGACCCAATGGAGCTACGGCCCATTGACCCCAGCTGGGGGTCTGGCCCCATTGACCCAATGGAGCTACAGCCCATTGACCCCAGCTGGGGGTCTGGCCCCATTGACCCAATGGAGCTACGGCCCATTGACCCCAGCTGGGGGTCTGGCCCCATTGACCCAATGGAGCTACAGCCCATTGACCCCAGCTGGGGGTCTGGCCCCATTGACCCAACGGACCTGCGGCCCATTGACCCAACGCAGCTACGGGCCATTGACCCCAGCTGGGGGTCTGGCCCAATTGACCCAATGGAGCTACGGCCCATTGACCCCAGCTGGGGGTCTGGCCCCATTGACCCAATGGAGCTACAGCCCATTGACCCCAGCTGGGGGTCTGGCCCCATTGACCCAATGGAGCTACGGCCCATTGACCCCAGCTGGGGGTCTGGCCCCATTGACCCAATGGAGCTACGGCCCATTGACCCCAGCTGGGGGTCTGGCCCCATTGACCCAACGGACCTGCGGCCCATTGACCCAACGCAGCTACGGGCCATTGACCCCAGCTGGGGGTCTGGCCCCATTGACCCAATGGAGCTGCGGCCCATTGACCCCAGCTGCGATCTGCCCCATTGATTCCAATGGAGCTACGGCCCATTGACCCAACGCAGCTACGGCCCATTGACCCCAGCTGGGGGTCTGGCCCCATTGACCCAATGGAGCTGCGGCCCATTGACCCCAGCTGGGGGTCTGGCCCCATTGACCCAATGGAGCTGCGGCCCATTGACCCCAGCTGGGGGTCTGGCCCCATTGACTCCATGGAGCTATGGCTGATGGACCCCAGTGGGGGTCTGGCCCCGCTGACTGCAGCGAAGTTATACCCATGTGCCCCAGGTGGGGATCTGGCCCATTACAGCTCTTTGTGGATTGAATCCGGGCAGCTGAAATCGCGCTGCCAGCGAGGAGCCTTTTCGCTGGGGTTGGACCCTTGGCAGCAGCATCTGAATTCACCCTTCCGCTCCCGGATTACTGCTTTCCACTTCGATCTGCGGACGACGCACACACTGAAGTGGGGTTTTCAGGTTCGTTTTCTTGCTGACTCAAAGCTTTAAAAGAGAACAAAAAACACAAAGAAGTTCGAACCAACCCACCTGCAGTTCTCTTGACTTTTAAGCCAGCCAGCCTGCCCTGGGCCAGGTGTGGCTAGTGACTTCCTACCTTTGTCCACTAAATCAACTGGCTGATGCTGTAAGCTAGCCACTCGGACATTATTCTCCCCCTCCTCCTCGTCTTTTGGTTTTTAAACGGTGTGTGTGTGAATCGTATTAACTCACACGTGGATTTCTCAGTCTTCTCTTTGTGTCCCCTGTTGTGTGTCAGAAACCGGCCCCCGACCACGTTCTCTTGAATTTTCATTCGACCTCCACCAAGGAGAGAGAATTTTCTCGCGAATGAGACAAAACCTGTCCTCGGGAATTGTTTGTGGCTGACCTGGGGAAATTGCTCAGACCACGGGCTGTAACTGTGGCCGGCCGGCTTGGAGGCGAATATAAAGTCTGACGGCACAGCTCCGGCCCAAGCATCCGAGAATCTGCGCTCAGATTAGCTGGCCTTTAAAATCTCACCGCTCCCCCAGCCGCACGTGAGAAGCAACTGGGCAATGAGCAGTCCTGGTGTTTCAGTTTAATCTAGTTAGCGGAATTCAGTAGAGCCAGGTCTGGGCGCTAGCTGTCTCCTGACCTGTATTTCTGCTAAGTAGGCCTGGACCCCTTTCTGTTCCCCTGGCCTCCCTGCTTCATGGCGTCTTTCTCCTGTTAATTTCCATTGCTGCTGATTTAATTTAACTTTTTAAAATCAGACCCCATTGAAAATCCTTTGGGTTTATACTGCTATTTATGGTTAAGGATTTTTTAAAATAATTTTTGTTGATGTTAAGAACTTTTCCTCCTCCAGTTTTGAAATTAAAATTATTTCTATCTATCCATCCCCATAAACCATATCTATCTATCTATCTAGCCCCATCCACCTCCTCTATCTATCTATCTACCTATCGCCTCACCTTGTTGATGATAGTCATTGCACTTCTATGTTAGATGCTTTTCTGGATAGAAACTAATGACTAGTGAGATTTTTTTGAAGCAAACCTCAAAAGTCTCAATCGTATTTTTTTTTTGGTTCTAAATTGTAAACCAGCTGACTTTCCTTTCCCCACTTTGCGCCCCCCCTCCCCAATCCTTCAAATAATTCTGAAGCTTCCGGTTTTTGTAACCGTATCTATGTATACTTATATTTTCTCTCCCCAACTTTTAAAATGCTTTTAGCATAAGAACCTAGGTTTTGGGGGTTTTTTTTGTTTTGTTTAAACCTCAAAGTATCTTTCACTGAAATGAGCAGTCGGGTTATTTTCTTCCTTGCGATCTTGTCAATTTACAGTTGTGTGTGATATTTACGAGGGGAAAAAAATCCAAGTAAGAAATGTCTCGGGTTTTGTTGTTGTTAATCTTATCATTTAAATCCCCCCACCCCTCCTTTTTTTTTTTTTAAAGCTACTGACACGTGTTTATTAGTGGACGGATAAATGTTACCTCTACTTCCCTTGCACCTCAGCCCTATGACTATAAAAACCCTGTTGTCCCGCTAGCCCCAGATCCCACAACTTGCTCCCTAGTTTATCCATGTAAGTTGGGACGGGTCCCGCTTCGGGAGGGAAATTGGCAGTAGTGGGGACGCGGGGGAAGGCTGCGTGGCGGAGGCGAAGCCGGCAGGGGCGATGTGTTTCGCGTGGGTGGATCTGGTGGATCTGGATGCGTGGTACGGTCATCTGTGATCGAGGAGAGAGACTTACAGTACTTAATAAAAGTCTATTCTTTTAGTAAACCGCAGCTGAGCTGGATTGTTCTTCTGAGCGGCAGCTGAAGGTAGGGGGCTGGGAGCCAGGACTCCTGGGTTCTCTCCCCGGCTCTGGGAGGGGAGTGGGGGCTGGTGGGGTAGAGCAGGGGGGGCTGGGAGCCAGGACTCCTGGGTTCTCTCCCCGGCTCTGGGAGGGGAGGGGGGGCTGGTGGTTAGAGCAGGGGGGGCTGGGAGCCCGGACTCCTGGGTTCTCTCCCCGGCTCTGGGAGGGGAGTGGGGGCTGGTGGTTAGAGCAGGGGGGCTGGGAGCCAGGACTCCTGGGTTCTCTCCCCGGCTCTGGGAGGGGAGTGGGGGCTGGTGGTTAGAGCAGGGGGGGCTGGGAGCCAGGACTCCTGGGTTCTCTCCCCGGCTCTGGGAGGGGAGTGGGGGCTGGTGGGTTAGAGCAGGGGGGCTGGGAGCCAGGACTCCTGGGTTCTCTCCCCGGCTCTGGGAGGGGAGTGGGGTCTGGTGGTTAGAGCAGGGGGGGCTGGGAGCCAGGACTCCTGGGTTCTATCCCGGCTCTGGGACGGGAGTGGGGGCTGGGCACCAGGAGGGAGTGCGGGGGTGACCCCGGGCAGTGAAACAACAGTGGCCACACGCCACACCCAAGATGGCGACCAGGGCCCACACCCCATGGGGGGGCTGGTGCCACTCCCAAGATGGCGTCTTCGTCCTGGTCCCTTTCCAACATGGCCGCTCAGCCGGGGACGTTGCCCTTTGCCACTTCCAAGATGGCGGCCAGGCTCTCCTGGCAGCCCCTCCCCACATGGCTCGGCGCGAAGGCCGCTCTCCGGCCGGACCGCGTGTCCCGCGCCGGCGGGGCTGCCACTCCGAAGGTGGTCGCCGCTCCCTGGCCCGTGATCGATGCCACACTCAAGATGGCGGATGAGCCCGGCCGGGCCAACATGGCCTCCGCACCCAGCCACGCCACTCCCAAGATGGCCGCGTCGCCCGGCCGTGGCCTGGGCCGCTCCCAAGATGGCGCCGGGGCCCCTCCCCGTGTTTTGAATAAACTTTATTGGGAGGCCGGAGCCGGAGCAGGATCCTGGGGCCTGGCCAGGCCGAGCGGGACCGGACCGGGCCTGGAGAGACCCCCCCGCGGGGCCTGGGGTGCGGGAGGAGGGGAGACCCCCCCTCGGGAGGGGGAGGGGAGCGGGAGTAGCGGAGACCCCCCCTCGGGAGGGGGAGGCGGAGGCGGGGAGACCCCCCCTCGGGAGGGGAGCGGGAGCCGGGGAGACCCCCCCGTGGGCGGCGGGAGGCGGGGAGACCCCCCCTCGGGGTGCGGGAGGAGGGGAGACCCCCCCTCGGGGAGGGGAAGGGGAGCGGGAGGAGGGGAGACCCCCCGTGGGCGGCGGGAGGCGGGGAGACCCCCCCTCGGGGAGGGGAAGGGGAGCGGGAGGCGGGGAGACCCCCCCCGTGGGCAGCGGGAGGCGGGGAGACCCCCCCTCGGGAGGGGGAGGGAAGCGGGAGGCGGGGAGACCCCCCTCGGGGTGCAGGTGGGAGGGAGAGAGACCCCTGTCTCTAGGGCACAGGGAGGGGGTGCGGGGTGACCCCCGGGGGTGCAGGGGGAGGGGAGACCCCCCAGGGCTCAGGCTCGCTTGGGGGTCAGTGGCCCCAGGGCGGGGCACCCCGAGGGGGTCATTTGCTCTTTTGGGGTGTCGAGGGGAGCCCAGTTGACCCTTAGGGTTTCTTTTGGGGGGTTCGGGACTGATTTGGGGGCACCCCGGGGGCCCAGAGGTGGCCGTCCCCCTGGGCCGGGCTCTGGGAGGGGTGAGGGGCCCCCCGTGTCCCGTGCCCCCCTGCTGGCCCTGAGGGGGTGGGTCAGTCGTTTATTGGGGGGGCCACCATGGCCTCGGTGCCCGTCTACTGCCTCTGCCGCCTGCCCTACGATGTGACCCGCTTCATGATCGAGTGCGACATCTGCCAGGACTGGTTCCACGGCAGGTGGGGCCAGGGCCTGTCCCCCCTGGGGGCGCCGGCTCTGACCCGGGCCGGGGGGCTGGCTGGATCGGGGGGCTGGGGAATGGGGCAGGGGCCTGTTCCCTCCGGGGGGCGCTGGCTCCGACCCGGGCCGGGGGGCTGGCTGGATCGGGGGGCTGGGGAATGGGCCAGGGCCTGTCCCCCCTGGGGGCGCCGGCTCTGACCCGGGCCGGGGGGCTGGCTGGATCGGGGGGCTGGGGAATGGGGCAGGGGCCTGTTCCCTCCGGGGGGCGCTGGCTCCGACCCGGGCCGGGGGGCTGGCTGGATCGGGGGGCTGGGGAATGGGCCAGGGCCTGTCCCCCCTGGGGGCGCCGGCTCTGACCCGGGCCGGGGGGCTGGCTGGATCGGGGGGCTGGGGAATGGGGCAGGGGCCTGTCCCCTCCGGGGGGCGCTGGCTCCGACCCGGGCACGGGGGCTGGCTGGATCGGGGGGCTGGGGAATGGGCCAGGGCCTGTCCCCCCTGGGGGCGCCGGCTCTGACCCGGGCCGGGGGGCTGGCTGGATCGGGGGGCTGGGGAATGGGGCAGGGGCCTGTCCCCTCCGGGGGGCGCTGGCTCCGACCCGGGCACGGGGGCTGGCTGGATCGGGGGGCTGGGGAATGGGGCAGGGGCCTGTTCCCTTTGGGGGGCGCTGGCTCCGACCCGGGCACGGGGGCTGGATCCGGGGGCTGGGGAATGGGGCAGGTCTGTCCCCTCTGGGGGGCGCCGGCTCCGACCCGGGCAGGGGGGCTGGCTGGATCGGGGGGCTGGGGAATGGGGCAGGGGCCTGTCCCCTCCGGGGGGCGCTGGCTCCGACCCGGGCATGGGGGCTGGATCGGGGGGCTGGGGAATGGGGCAGGGGTCTGTCCCTCTGGGGGGCGCTAGCTCCGACCCGGGCAGGGGGGCTGGCTGGATCAGGGGGCTGGGGAATGGGGCAGGTCTGTCCCCTCTGGGGGGCGCCGGCTCTGACCCGGGCAGGGGGTCTGGCTGGCTCAGGGGGGTGGGGAATGGGGCAGGGGCCTGTCCCCTCTGGGGAGCGCCGGCTCCGACCCGGGCAGGGGGGCTGGCTGGATCGGGGGGCTGGGGAATGGGGCAGGTCTGTCCCCTCGGGGGGGCGCCGGCTCCGACCCGGGCAGGGGGCTGCCTCAGGGGGGAGGGGAATGGGGCAGGGGCCTGGGTGGGGGGCCAAGATCTGGGCCAGCGGGTAAGCGACTCTTTCTCCCCCAGCTGCGTCGGGGTGGAAGAGGATGCGGCCGCTGACATCGACCTGTATCACTGCCCCAACTGCCAGCTGGCGCACGGCCTCTCCGTCAGTGAGTACCCGAACCTGCACGCCTCGGGCCGGGAGGGCTGGGGGCGGCTGCCTCGGGGAGGGGATCTGCTCCCCCCCCCCCGGCTCAGTCTCCCATGACGGGATCTCCTGCCCCCGCAGTGAAGCGACGCCGGGGGCCCCAGAAGCAGCAGGACGCGGGGCTGAGCCGAGAGGCGGGTGCCACGGTGCGGACGGGCAGCGCCCAGTTCATAAAGGAGCTTCGGGGCCGGACGTTCCCCAGGTGAGAGTCACAGTGGAGGGGGCTGGGGGGCTGGTGCTGGGAGGTGATGGGGGGCTGGGCAAGGGGCACTCTCCCCTGGCAGGGCCGGGCGTTGGGGGGCACCAGGGAGTGGGACGGGGGGCTGGGTGAGGGGCACTCTCCCCTGGCAGGGCCGGGCGCTGGGGGGCACCAGGGAGTGGGACGGGGGGCTGGGTGAGGGGCGCTCTCCACTGGCGGGGCCGGGCGCTGGGGGGGCACCAGCGAGTGGGACGGGGGGCTGGGTGAGGGGCACTCTCCCCTGGCAGGGCCGGGCGCTGGGGGGCACCAGGGAGTGGGACGGGGGGCTGGGTGAGGGGCGCTCTCCCCTGGTAGGGCCGGGCGCTGGGGGGCACCAGGGAGTGGGACGGGGGGCTGGGTGAGGGGCGCTCTCCCCTGGCGGGGCCGGGCGCTGGGGGGCACCAGGGAGTGGGACGGGGGGTTGGGTGAGGGGCATTCTCCTCTGGCAGGGCCGGGCGCTGGGGTGGGGGGCTGGGCAGGGGGCTTCTCACCTTTGGCAGTCAGAGCTGGGCGCTTGGAGGTTTCTCAAGTTGTCAGCGCCTGTCCCCAGGATCTTTGTTTCTAGTTCTCTGTCCCTAAATCTCATGTCCGCACCGGGCGAGCTGTCCCTATGCTGTGTTATGTGCGGCTATTCCTGGCTGCTCTGCCCCAGAGGTGGCTGCATCTCAGTGCCGGGCGAGTCATCCCCATGTAGTGTTATGTGTGGCTGTTCCCAGCCGCCCCGCCCCAGAGGTGGCCGCACCTTGCTGACTCTCCCTCCCGCCCTGGCAGCGCGGACGAGGTGATCCTGAAGCCCAGCGGGGCGCAGCTGACGGTCGAGTTCCTGGAGGAGAACAGCTTCAGCGTCCCCATCCTGGTGCTGAAGAAGGACGGGCTGGGCATGACGCTGCCCCCCCCGTCCTTCACCGTGCGGGACATCGAGCACTACGTGGGTAAGGCCGGACCCAGGGGGCTGCCAGTGCTGGGAACGGCCGCCAGGGGGGGGGCGCGGGGGGCTGCGGCAGGGTCCATAGCTGGCATGGGGGCAGTGGGGGTCGAGGGGGGCCGTGGCTGGCTGTGGGGGATCATGGGGCCGTGGCGGGGGGGCAGTGGGGGTGTCGGGGCCGTGGGGGTCAGGGGGCCGTGGCGGGGGGCCCATAGCTGGCGGGGGGCAGTAGGGGTCCAGGGAGGGCGTGGCTGGCTGTGGGGGGTGTGGGTGATCACGGGGCTGTGGCGGGGGGCCAGTGGGGGAGTCAGGGGGCCGCAGGGGGCCCATAGCTGGCTTGGGGGCCGGTCGCTCTCACCCTGCGCCCCCCAGGCCCCGACAAAGAGATCGACGTGATCGACGTGAGCCGCCAGGCCGACCTCCGCATGCGCCTGGGCGACTTCGTCAGCTACTTCGGCGCCGCCCGGCGGGACAAGGTGTTGAACGTCATCAGCCTGGAGTTCTCCGAGAGCCGGTCAGTGGGGGCCGGGGGGCTGGGGCAGTGGGGGGCTGGGCGGGTCTAGCGGGGAGGGGGCTGGGGCAGGGGGAAAGCCAGGGGAGAGCATATTATCTGTGTTATCTCCCGGACACCTGGGTCCCTGAGATGCATCCTCCACCCGCCCCGTTCTGTCCCCCCAACTCCATCCCGCGGTTCCTATGGCTGCGGGATGACGGCTGGGTCCCCCTCCCGGACGCCAGGGTCCCACAGGGTGACGTCCGGGCCTCCGCCCCCCCCCCCAGATGCTGGGGTCCCGCGGGGTGGCGGCCAGGGTCCCCTCCCGGACGCCGGGGTCCCGCGGGGTGACAGTCGGACGCCGGGATCCCGCAGGTGGGTAGCCAGGCTCCCTCCCGGACGCCGGGGTCCCGTGGGCTGACGGCTCTGCCCCCCAGGCTGTCGAACCTGGTGGAGACCCCGAAGATCGTGCGGAAGCTGTCGTGGGTGGAGAACCTGTGGCCGGGCGAGTCGGTGTTCGAGCGGCCGAGCGTGCAGAAGTACTGCCTGATGGGCACGCAGGGCAGCTACACCGACTTCCACATCGACTTCGGGGGCACCTCCGTCTGGTACCACGTGCTGTGGGTACGGCTGGGCAGGGCGCCGCGCGTGGGGGGGGGGGCGGCGGGGTATGGGGACCCCCTACTCTACTCACTGTGTGTCGTGTCCCCCCCCCCCCCCCCCCCCCAGGGCGAGAAGATTTTCTACCTGGTGCGGCCCAGCCCGACCAACCTGGCCCGGTTCGAGGCCTGGAGCAGCTCGTCCAACCAGAGCGAGACGTTCTTCGGGGACCAGGCCGAGCACTGCTACCGGTGCCCCCTGCGCCAGGGCCAGACGCTCTTCATCCCCACGGGTACCCCCTTCTTCCCCCCGCGGGCACCCCCCAGCCCCCTTAATCCCCATGGGTACCCTCCCCCTGCCCCCCACGGGTGCCCCCCCAGCCCCCTCCATCCCCACCGCTACTGGTGTCCCCTACGCCAGGGCCAGACGCTCTTCATCCCCACGGGTACCCCCTTCTTCCCCCCGTGGGCACCCCCCAGCCCCCTTAATCCCCATGGGTACCCTCCCCCTGCCCCCCACGGGTTCCCCCCCAGCCCCCTCCATCCCCACCGCTACTGGTGTCCCCTACGCCAGGGCCAGACGCTCTTCATCCCCACGGGTACCCCCTTCTTCCCCCCGTGGGCACCCCCCAGCCCCCTTAATCCCCATGGGTACCCTCCCCCTGCCTCCCACGGGTTCCCCCCCAGCCCCCTCCATCCCCACCGCTACTGGTGTCCCCTACGCCAGGGCCAGACGCTCTTCATCCCCACGGGTACCCCCTTCTTCCCCCCGTGGGCACCCCCCAGCCCCCTTAATCCCCATGGGTACCCTCCCCCTGCCCCCCACGGGTTCCCCCCCAGCCCCCTCCATCCCCACCGCTACTGGTGTCCCCTACGCCAGGGCCAGACGCTCTTCATCCCCACGGGTACCCCCTTCTTCCCCCCGCGGGCACCCCCCAGCCCCCTTAATCCCCATGGGTACCCTCCCCCTGCCCCCCACGGGTTCCCCCCCAGCCCCCTCCATCCCCACCGCTACTGGTGTCCCCTACGCCAGGGCCAGACGCTCTTCATCCCCACGGGTACCCCCTTCTTCCCCCCGCGGGCACCCCCCAGCCCCCTTAATCCCCATGGGTACCCTCCCCCTGCCTCCCACGGGTTCCCCCCCAGCCCCCTCCATCCCCACCGCTACCGGTGCCCCCTGCGCCAGGGCCAGACGCTCTTCATCCCCACGGGTACCCCCTTCTTCCCCCCGCGGGCCCCCCCCATCCCCCTTAATCCCCATGGGTACCCTCCCCCTGCCCCCCACGGGTTCCCCCCCAGCCCCCTCCATCCCCACCGCTACTGGTGCCCCCTGCGCCAGGGCCAGACGCTCTTCATCCCCACGGGTACCCCCTTCTTCCCCCCGCGGGCATCCCCCAGCCCCCTTAATCCCCATGGGTACCCTCCCCCTGCCCCCCACGGGTTCCCCCCCAGCCCCCTCCATCCCCACCGCTACTGGTGTCCCCTACGCCAGGGCCAGACGCTCTTCATCCCCACGGGTACCCCCTTCTTCCCCCCGCGGGCACCCCCTAGCCCCCTTAATCCCCATGGGTACCCTCCCCCTGCCCCCCATGGGTTCCCCCCCAGCCCCCTCCATCCCCACTGCTACTGGTGCCCCCTGCGCCAGGGCCAGACGCTCTTCATCCCCACGGGTACTCCCTTCTTCCCCCCGCGGGCACCCCCCAGCCCCCTTAATCCCCACGAGTACCCTCCCTCTGCCCCCTGCAGGCACCCCCCCAGCTCCCTTCATCCCCTCCGGTACCTGCCCCCCTCCTGCTCCCGTACCGGTGGGTCCCCGACCCCCCATTACCCCACGGCAGGGCCGGGTTCCCCCGGAGTCTGACCCCGCTCTGCCCCTAGGCTGGATCCACGCCGTGCTGACCCCCATCGACTGCCTGGCTTTCGGGGGCAACTTCCTGCACAGCCTCAACATCGAGATGCAGCTCAAGTGAGTGTCGGGGGCACCGGAGACCCCCAGCCCCGCCCCAGGGACACCGACCCTGCCGGGGGGTGGGCTTGGTGCAAAGCGCTCTGGGAAAGAGCCCACGTCGCGGCCGTCCCTAGGCTGCGTTATATGTGGCTGTTCCCCAGCTGCCCCGCCCCAGAGGTGGCTGCATCTCAGCGCCGTGTGAGCCAGCCCCGAGCTGCCCCGGCCCAACCTGGCTCCGTTGTCTCCCCCAACAGGGCCTACGAGATCGAGAAGCGTCTGAGCACGGCCGATCTCTTCAGATTTCCCAACTTTGAAACTATCTGCTGGTACGTCGGCAAACACCTCCTGGACATCTTCCGAGGTGAGCGGGGCCGGGGGGGGGGGCGTCAGAGGTGAGGGGGGGGGCGACGGAGGTGAGGGGGGGGAGTCGGAGGTGAGCGGGGCCGGGGGGGGGCATGTCGGAGGTGAGCGGGGCCGGGGGAGGGGCGTCGGAGGTGAGCGGAGATGAGTGGGGGGGGCGTCGGAGGTGAGCGGGGCCGGGGGGGGGCACGTCGGAGGTGAGCGGGGGGGGGGGGAGTCGGAGGTGAGCGGGGCCGAGGTGGGGGCGTCAGAGGTGAGCGGGGCCGGGCGGGAGGGCGTCGGAGGTGAGCGGGGCCGAGGGGGAAGGGCGTCGGAGGTGAGCGGGGCCGAGGGGGGGGGGCGTCGGAGGTGAGTGGGGGGGGAGTCGGAGGTGAGCGGGGCCCGTGTCCCATCCCCTGAGCCCTACCTGTGCCTCTCGCCCCTCCAGGCCTGCGGGAGAATCGCCGACACCCGGCCGCCTACCTGGTGCACGGAGCGAAAGCTCTGAACACGGCGTTCCGCGCCTGGACCCGCAGAGAGGCAAGTGGCTCCGATCCGGGGGCAGGGAGCGATCCCCGGCTGGGCGGAGCCGGAGGGAGGAGAACGCTCAGTTCCAAGGAGCCGTCGCGCTCCACCCCAGCGTCAGCCGCAGCGCGGGGCTAGCGGGGGGGACGTTGGACTTACAGAGGTGCCGGCTCTGGGCTGTGTCTGTTCCACGACCTGTGTTAGCTCGACTCACAGCCCACCCCGGAGTTCCCGTGGGACCCCCCCCCCACGCCCTCGCCAGGAGCCCTTCCCCCGGCTGGGTAGGGGCAGAGCCGGGGGCTAGAGCTGGGTTCTCAGATCCACACAGGGGCCTCCCAAGCCTGACCAGACCCAAGCGCCGGAGCCCCCAGTAACCCCCCCCTTCCCCCAGGTGCTGGAGGAACACGAGGACGAAATCCCCGGCACCGTGCGTCCTGCGCAGCTCATCAAAGACCTGGCCAAGGAAATCCGCCTGGTTGAGGTGCGGGGCAGCCCTGGCACTGGGGGGCACCATGGGGCAGGGGGCTCTCCCCTGGCATTCGGGGCTGGGCGCTGGGGGGGTAGGGGCTCTCCCCTGGCAGGTGGGACTGGGGACTGTGGGGCGGGGGCCGGGCACTGTGAGGGAGGGGGCACTGCGGGGCGGGGGGCAGGCAGGACTGGGGACTGTGGGGCGCGGGCCAGGCGGGGCCGGGCACTGGGGGGCAGGCAGGACTGGGGACTGTGGGGCGGAGGCCGGGCGGGGCCGGGCACTGGGGGGCAGGCAGGACTGTGGACTGTGGGGCGGGACTGGGCACTAGGGGTGGTGGTGGGGCACTGCGGGGCGGGGGCGAGGTGGGGGGCAGTTTGTGGGCGGCGGGAAGGGGGCCTCTCCCGGCGGGGGGATTGAAGCCCTCCCAGGATATCTTTCAGCAGAACATCGGGAAGACGGGCAGCCCCTTCGGGGTGCAGCGGGCCCCCCCGCCCGGCGCCAGGAGGGGGGACCAGAGCCCTCAGGAGCCGGGCCGGAGGGGAGGCCGGAAGGGGCGCGAGGGCCCAGCTGCTGGCGCCCCCACGAGGCTGGACTTGGAGCTGCTGGACACGTGCACGGAGCCGCCGACGCTGGAGAGCAGCGAGAGCCCCCAGGCGGAGGAGGTGACGGCTGGGGCGGGGGCTGGGCAGGGGGCTGGGGGGTGCCGTGGGGCAGAGGGGCTGGGCAGGGGCTGCTCTCCCCTGGAAATCAGAATACTTGTATCTCCTCGCCAGTGTTAGGTGCAGCTGTTCCTAGCGGTTCCACCCTAGAGGTGGCTGCATCTCATCAGCCCCGCCCCCCCTTCTTTCACAGTTTGACGTTCCCAGCTCCAGCCTGGAGGAGACGGACGGGGATTCGGAGCTGGCCGAAGGGGAGCTCACCTTGGTGCTGGCCGACGGCCGGCCTGTGCGGTGAGTGGGGTGTGTCGGGGCGGGCAGGGGGCGCTACAGGGTGGGGAGCGGGGGTGGGGGCTGGCAGGGGGCTCTGTGGAGAGTGGGGGGGTGCTGTGGGGCGGGGAGCTGGCAGGGGGTGCTGTGGGCCGGCGGGGTGCTCTGGGGGGCTGCTGCACGGTGGGGGCAGGGGGTGCTGCGGGTTGGGGGGCTGGCAGGGGGTGCTGCGGGGCGGGGAGCTGGGGGGCGGCAGGGGGCTCTGTGGAGAGTGAGAGGGAGGCTAACGGGGTGCTGTGGGGCAGGGAGCCGGCAGGGGGTGCTGTGGGGCTGGGGCCGGCAGGGGGCTCTGTGGAGAGCGGGGGGGCGCTCTGGGGGGCCGCTGCGCGGTGGGGGGCTAACGGGGTGCTGTGGGGCGGGGGGCTGGCTGCGGGTGCTGTGGGGCAGGGGGCCAGCAGGGGGTACTGTCGGGGGGCGCTGCGGGGCGCGGTCTGGCCTGGGACGCTGCGGGGCGGGGAGCTGGGGGCTGTGGCCTGGGGGAGTGGGGCGGGGGGCTGGGCTGGGCTGGGGGGCCGGCTGGGGTCTCTCACCTGCTCTCCCCCTGGCAGGCCGAAGCGGGCCAGGGGCTCAGGGCGCCGGCGGCCCCACCCGTCCCGCTCCCCGTCGCCCCCCAGCTCCCCGGGCACCCAGGGGCTGGACCTCGACTCGGAGGAGGATTTGCAGATCGATGAGGCGCCTCCCCGCAAGGACCGGCGGGGCCCAGCGCCCCCCAGGAGACTGGCCAGTAGGTCACCCCCTCTTACAGCCCCCCCCCGGCTCGGCGGTGCCCCCCCTCCCACTCCGCAGCCCTGCCCCCGGCTCGGCGCTGCCCCTCACTCCCGCCCCGCAGCCCTGCCCCCCAGGGCCGCTCGGTGAGGGGCTCTGCTGTTCTCTTTCCCAGAATTCCCCAGGAAGCTGCCAAGGGCCAAACCCTGCTCTGACCCCAACCGCGTGCGGGAGCCTGGGGAGGTCGAGTTCGACATCGAGGTAAACGGGCTATCGGGGGGTGTGGGGAGCAGGGGGCTGGGGGGCTGTTACCTGTGGGACTGGGAGCAGGGGGTGTGGGGCTGGGAGCAGGCGGCTGTGGGGGGCTGGGCCCTGTGGGGCTGGGAGCAGGGGGCCTTGGGGGGCTGGGCCCTGTGGGGCAGGGGGCAGGGGGTGTGGGGCTGGGAGCAGGCGGCTGTGGGGGCTGGGCCCTGTGGGACTGGGAGCAGGGGGTGTGGGGCTGGGAGCAGGCGGCTGTGGGGGGCTGGGCCCTGTGGGGCTGGGAGCAGGGGGCCGTGGGGGGCTGGGCCCTGTGGGGCTGGGGGCAGGGGGCTGTGGGGGGCTGGGCCCTGTGGGGGTGGGGCTGGGAGCAGGCGGCTGTGGGGGGCTGGGCCCTGTGGGGCTGGGGGCAGGGGGTGTGGGGCTGGGAGCAGAGAGCCGTGGGGGGCTGGGCCCTGTGGGGCTGGGAGCAGGGGGCCTTGGGGGGCTGGGCCCTGGGGGGCAGGGGGCTGTGGGGGGCTGGGCCCTGGGGGGGTGGGGCTGGGAGCAGGCGGCTGTGGGGGGCTGGGCCCTGGGGGGGTGGGGCTGGGAGCAGGCGGCTGTGGGGGGCTGGGCCCTGTGGGGCTGGGAGCAGGGGGCCTTGGGGGGCTGGGCCCTGTGGGGCAGGGGGCAGGGGGTGTGGGGCTGGGAGCAGGCGGCTGTGGGGGCTGGGCCCTGTGGGACTGGGAGCAGGGGGTGTGGGGCTGGGAGCAGGCGGCTGTGGGGGGCTGGGCCCTGTTGGGCTGGGAGCAGGGGGCCGTGGGGGGCTGGGCCCTGTGGGGCTGGGGGCAGGGGGCTGTGGGGGGCTGGGCCCTGTGGGGGTGGGGCTGGGAGCAGCGGCTGTGGGGGGCTGGGTCCTGTGGGGCTGGGGGCAGGGGGTGTGGGGCTGGGAGCAGAGAGCCGTGGGGGGCTGGGCCCTGTGGGGCTGGGAGCAGGGGGCTGTGGGGGGCTGGGCCCTGTGGGGCTGGGAGCAGGGGGCCTTGGGGGGCAGGGGGCTGTGGGGGGCTGGGCCCTGTGGGGGTGGGGCTGGGAGCAGGCGGCTGGCAGCAGGTGCCCCACGTCTCTCTCCCCCCAGGAGGACTACACCACGGAGGACGAGGGCGGCTCGGGGGACGAGGGGCTGGGGCCGGGGGGCAGTGCGGCCGGGATCCTCGACCTGCTCAAGGCCAGTCGCCAGGTGGGGGGGCCCCACTACGAGGAGCTCAGGTGAGATGCGCTGGGGGCTGAGTGGGGGAAGGGGCAGGGGGGTGTCATGGGGCACCACACCGGGGGGAGCTCAGTGGGGGGAGGGGAGGGTGCTGGGGGTCACCGGGGGGGGAGGGTGCTGGGCATGGCCGAGGGGTGCTGTGCTGGGGGGAGAGGGGTTACGGGGTATTGGGGGAGGGTGCTGGGGGTCACCGGGGGCGCTGTGCCAGGGGGGAGGGCGCTTGGCGTGTCCGGGGGGAGGGGAGGGCGCTGGGGGTCGCCGGGGGGCGCTGTGCCGGGGGGGAGGGTGCTGGGGGTCGCTGTGCCGGGGGAGGAGGGGAAGGCGCTGGGGGGCGCTGTGCCAAGGGGGAGGGCGCTGGGCGTGTCCGGGGGGAAGGGGAGGGGAAGGCGCTGGGGGGCGCCAGGGGGGTGGGGGGTCACAGAGGTCTGTGCCAGGGGGCGGGGAATCCCGGGCCCCCCTAACCCTCCCGTCCCCCCAGCGAGGCGCCGGCCTCGCCCAGCACCCAGGAGGCGATCCAGGGCATGCTCTGCATGGCCAACCTGCAGGCCGCCGGCTCCTCGCCCGGCCGCCCGGCCTGGTGGGTCCCGGGCCACGAGCGCGGCTGGGCGGGCGGGTCGGGCACCAAGCGCCCCCGCAGGAGACCCCCGACGCGGGCGCCCGCCCACAGCACGGACAGCGAGGGCGAGACGGGCAGCCTGGACGAGCAGGAGAGCCTGGGCGCCTGCTTCAAGGACGCCGAGTTCAGTGAGTGCCAGGCCGGGGGGCGGGGGGAATGGGGCAGGGGCCTGTCCTCTCTGGGGGGCGCCGGCTCCCATCTGCCCCAGGGCAGGGACTGGCTGGCTCGGGGGGGTGGGGAATGGGGCAGGGGCCTGTCCTCTCTGGGGGGCGCCGGCTCCCATCTGCCCCAGGGCAGGGACTGGCTGGCTCAGGGGGGCGGGGAATGGGGCACAGGGCCTGTCCCCTCTGGGCAGGGGGCTGGCTGGGGCAGGGAATGGGACTGGGGTCTGTCCCCTCTGGGTGGGCTGGCTGGGTCAGGGGCATGGGGGCCCCCCCAACTTACCCACTGCCCCCCTGCCCCATAGTTTATCCCTCTCTTGAGTCTGACGAGGACGACCCAGCCTTGAAATCGCTACCAAAGAAGAAGAAATGTACAGATGACGCCCCCTGGAGCCCGAAAGGTAATGGAACCCAGGAGTACCGGCTGTGGGTTCTCCCCCGGCTCTGGGAGGGGAGTGGGGGCTGGTGGGTTAGAGCCGGGGGGGCTGGGAGCCAGGACTCCTGGGTTCTCTCCCCGGCTCTGGGAGGGGAGTGGGGGCTGGTGGGTTAGAGCCGGGGGGGCTGGGAGCCAGGACTCCTGGGTTCTCTCCCCCGGCTCTGGGAGGGGAGTGGGGGCTGGTGGTTAGAGCAGGGGGGCTGGGAGCCTGGCTCTGGGGGGGGCTGGTGGTTAGAGCAGGTTGTTAGAGCAGGGGGGGCTGGGAGCCAGGACTCCTGGGTTCTCTCCCCTGGCTCTGGGAGGGGAGTGGGGGCTGGTGGTTAGAGCCGGGGGGCTGGGAGCCAGGACTCCTGGGTTCTCCCAGCTCTGGGGGGGACGCGGGGGGGCCCGGTTGCTGGCTGGGCCGAGAACTCTGCGGTTCCCTCTCTTCCCCCCCCAGCCCGGGTGACCCCGACGCTGCCCCGCCAGGACCGGCCCGTGCGCGAGGGGACCCGAGTGGCGTCAGTCGAGACGGGGCTGGCGGCTGCCGCAGCCAAGCTGGCGCACCAGGTAACGGCCCCACAGGGCAAGGGTGGGGCAGGGGGCGCGCTGAGGGGCACTGTGCTGAAGGGGAGGCGCGGGGCGCCGTGTTGCAGGGACAGGTGGGGGGCAGGCGTGGGGCGCCGTGTTGCAGGGACAGGTGGCGGGCACCATGCCGTGGGGGGCAGGTAGGGGGCAGGCGGGGGGCACTCCCCCATCCCCCTCCCCACCCCCACCCCCACGCTCCCTCCCCCAGGAACACCAGCGGCTGCAGCGGCGGAAGAGCCAGGCCAAGCGAAGGGCTCCGTCCCCGAAGGAGCCCGACCCGGAGCCCGACCCGGAGCCAGAACCAGAGCCAGAACCGGAGCCAGAGCCGGAGGTGCCCGCTGTGCCAGACAGCACCCCCGGGGCGGCCCCCGCGCCCCCCACCCCCGAGCCGAAGGCGGAGCCCTATGCCGGCAGCCTGGCCGACCACGAGTACACGGCCCGGCCCAGCGTCTTCGGCATGGCCCAGCTCAGCCGCGGCACCACCCCCATGGCCCCCGGCGTCTTCCTGTCCCAGCGCCGCCCCTCTGCCGGCGCCCCCGGCACCCCGCCCGCTCAGGGTAAGGCAGGGCAGCTGGGGGCCAGGATGCCTGGGTTCTCTGCCCGGCTCTGGGAGGGGAGCGGGGTCTGGTGGTTAGAGCAGGGGAGGCTGGGAGCCAGGAGTCCTGGGTTCTCTCTCCGCTCTGGGAGGGGAGTGGGGGCTGGTGGTTAGAGCAGGGGAGGCTGGGAGCCAGGAGTCCTGGGTTCTCTCTCCGCTCTGGGAGGGGAGGGGGCTGGTGGTTAGAGCAGGGGGGCTGGTGGTTAGAGCAGGGGGGCTGGGAGCCAGGAGTCCTGGGTTCTCTGCCCCTCTGGAATGGGAGTGGGGGCTGGTGGTTAGAGCAGGGGGGGATGGGAGCCAGGAGTCCTGGGTTCTCTGCCCGGCTCTGGGAAGGAAGTGGGGTCTGGTGGTTAGAGCAGGGGGGGATGGGAGCCAGGATGCCTGGGTTCTCTGCCCCTCTGGAATGGGAGTGGGGGCTGGTGGTTAGAGCAGGGGGGGATGGGAGCCAGGAGTCCTGGGTTCTCTGCCCGGCTCTGGGAAGGAAGTGGGGTCTGGTGGTTAGAGCAGGGGGGGATGGGAGCCAGGATGCCTGGGTTCTCTGCCCCTCTGGAATGGGAGTGGGGGCTGGTGGTTAGAGCAGGGGGGATGGGAGCCAGGACGCCTGGGTTCCATGGTGGGGCTGTTGGTATCTCCTGTGGGTGGGGGAGGGATCCGCCCAGCCCCCCTAACCCTCCGCTCTGCCCCCCAGGAAAGCGCCCCAAGAAGGGCCTGGCCACGGCTAAGCAGCGGCTCGGCCGCATCCTCAAGATCCATCGCAACGGGAAGCTGCTTCTCTGAGCCCCATGGAGCCGGGGGGGGGCAGCATGGACCGCCGCCCCCCCCCCCCCCCACCCCGGGACTGCACCCCCCATGGACCTGCACAGGGGAGGGGCTTGCCTGGCACCTCCACCGATTGGCTGCTGTGTCCTGGTAGCCCTACCCCCAGTGCTCCTTCCCACTTTGAGTCTGATTGGTCTCTTCTGCCCCGTTGGGGGGGCTCTTCTGAGCCTGGATTGAGTGGCCCCTCCCCCCAGCGGGGATCCAGACTTCAGCTTGTTCCCCTGCCCCGATTTTTGGGGTACCCTGGCCCCCCTTTCCCACGGTAGAACCGGCCCAGGGAGGGAGGTGGCTGGGGGACCTTGAGCCCAGACAGTGACCTCCCACTGATGGTGGGGCACACGGGGGCAGCGGGCAGGGGGCTGTGGTAGAGGGTCCCTGTTCTGCCCCCCAGTCTAGGTCTCCGGGGCTCCCCCATGGCCGTGGGGGTTCAGGCCGGGCCGGGGCTCGCGCCAGACGTTTTATATCCAGGGTTAGAATAAAAATCTGTTGGTTCCACCTGTCTCGGGGACACCCCCTCGTCTTTTAATTGTGCCCCCGCTTCCTGTGCCCCTCTGCGCTGAGCAGCTCCCGCCTCCTTCCTGTGACCCCCACTTCCTGCAGCCCCCCGGCCGTCCGTCACCCCTTGCCATACAGACCCCCAGCCCGTCGTGCCAGGCGCTGCACAGACCCCCATACCAGCCCCCCTCGACACAGGGGCTTTGTGCCCCCCTACCATTGCCCCCACTCTCCCCAGGGACTCTGTGCCCCATACCAGCCCCCCTTCTTCCCCCAAGGGCCCTGTGCCCTAGAGGTTTTGTTCACCCCCATACCAGCCCCCCACTTCCCCCAAGGGCCCTGTGCCCCCCCACCAGCCCCCCTTACTCCTTCCAGGGGCCCTGTGCCCCCCCATACCAGCCCCCCTCCCCTTCAGGGGCTCTGCCCCCCCATACCAGCCCCCCCCACTTCCCCCAGGGGCCCTGTGCCCCCCTACCCTCCAGGGGCTCTGCCCCCCCATACCACCCCCCCACTTCCCCAAGGGGCTCTGCCCCCCTGTGCCCCCTACCAACCCCCCCAGGGGTTCTGCCCCCCATACCAACCCCCCCACTTCCCCCAGGGGCCCTGTGCCCCCCCACCAACCCCCCTACTCCTTCCAGGGGCCCTGTGCCCCCCCATACCAGCCCCCTCCCTTTCAGGGGCTCTGCCCCCCCATACCAACCCCCCCACTTCCCCCAGGGGCCCTGTGCCCCCCTCCCTCCAGGGCTCTGCCCCCCCATACCAACCCCCCCACTTCCCAGAGGGGCCCTGTGCCCCCTACCAACCCCTCCAGGGGCTCTGCCCCCCCATACCAACCCCCCCACTTCCCCAAGGGGCTCTGCCCCCCTGTGCCCCCTACCAACCCCCCCAGGGGTTCTGCCCCCCCATACCAAACCCCCCACTTCCCCCAGGGGCTCTGCGCCCCCCTACCAGCCCCCCTGTGCCCCCCCTTCCCCCAGGGGCTCTGCCCCCCCCACCAGCCCCCCTGTGCCCCCCCTACCAGCCCCCCCAGGGGCTCTGCCCCCCCTACCAGCCCCCCTGTGCCCCCCCCTACCAGCCCCCCCGGGGCTCTGCCCCCCCCAGCCCCCCTGTGCCCCCTACCAGCCCCCCAGGGGCTCTGCCCCCCATACCAACACCCCACTTCCCCCAAGGGGCTCTGCCCCCCCTACCAACCCCCCACTTCCCCCAGGGGCTCTGCCGTCGTTAGCTTGGGCGGTGATGTGACATGACCTCATGGGGGGAGGGGCGGGACCTGGCCCAGGCCCCGCCCCCTCGCGTGTCCGCCCGGAGGCGGCTCAATAAAGTTACATTTGTCTCAAGAACGACTGGGATTGGGCTTTGGCAGCGAGGTCTCGCGAGACTCGGGTTCTATGGCGGAAGAGCGTCGCCCGAGATCTCGCGAGAGTTGAGGGGGGTGAGACAGCCTCCTGAGATCTCGCGTGATTAGAAGCGTCCTTGGAGGAAGCGCGACGCCGTCGCAGGTCGGCGCTCTCGCGTGGTTTCCTGTCATCGCGATACCTCACGTGGGCTCTTGTCCAGCCACCCCCGCCGCGGCCGGCCGTTCTCGCCCCCTGTCGCCTTGGAGACGGTGAGTTCTCGCGCGATTTCCCCTCACGGCTCCCATCCCCTTCTAGCACCGGGTTCGGGGGGCCGCGTTCATTTTCCCCCGCCGGGCCTGAGTTCTCGCGAGGTTCCGTTTCCAGTTCTCGCGCGATTCTCTTCCCGGGCCAAAGGCAATTTAGTCTCATGGGAAGGGTGGGACCAAAGCGAGAGCTGAGGCCTCAAGTCTCGCGAGATCTCGCAGCACCCTTTTATTCCGGTCCGTAAACGGTTAAAGAGATCAGTCTCGCGACCCTTGCGAGATTTTCACCATCAAGTCTCGCGGGATCTAATGCTCAGCTGGCGGCCTCGCGGTGAGTTCTGCTCCCCGAACTATCGCGAGATTTCGCTCGTCCTTTCTAGCTCCGGGGGATCGCTACTCCGGTATTGAACCATCAAGTTCTCGCGAGATCTCGGTCCTGCGCTTCTTGCGGGAAAGCTTTGCGGGGAAGTCTCACGTGAACTGTCGCCTGAATTCTCGCGAGATCTCTCCCGTGTTGCTCCAGCGCGGTGAAGTCACCCCCCGCCAAGTCTCGCGGGATCTGCCCTCTCGATTCTCGCGGGAGGGAGGGAGCCTGTCTCGCGGGAACTCGCTCCCGAACTCTCGCGGGATCCCGTCCCCGAGCGGTAGGCAGGGAGTTCTCGCGGGATCTGCCGCTGGGCTGAGGCTCGGGGGCTGCTGTTAAGATGGCGGCGGCGGGAGGCGACTGGGCCTGGCACTGACCCCGCGCCCGGAGCAGGTACCGCTGGGGCGGGGGAGGGACCCGCCGCGCTGGGCCCTGTTCCTCGTGGGGGGGCGGCCCCCCCGCCGACCGGCCCCCCCCGCCCAGGGACCTGCCCCCCCCCGCAGCGACCGGCCCCCCCCGCCCAGGGACCGGCCCCCCGCCCCCCCCCCGCAGCGGCCTTCCCCCCGCCCCCGTCGGCCCCCCCGCCGCAGCGACCTGCCCCCCCCGCAGCGACCTGCCCCCACCGCCCAGGGACCAGCCCCCCCGCAGCGACCGGCCCCCCCCGCCCAGGGACCGGCCCCCCCGCCCTCCCCCCCGCAGCGGCCTTTCCCCCGCCCCCGTCGCCCCCCCCCCCGCAGCGGCCTTCCCCCCCGTCGCCCCCCCCCCGCAGCGACCTGCCCCCTCGTAGCGACCGGCCTCCCCCGCCCAGGGACCTGCCCCCCCCCGCAGCGACCGGCCCCCCCCGCCCAGGGACCGGCCCCCCGCCCCCCCCCCGCAGCGGCCTTCCCCCCGTCGCCCCCCCCCCGCAGCGACCTGCCCCCTCGTAGCGACCGGCCTCCCCCGCCCAGGGACCTGCCCCCCCCCCCGCAGCGACCGGGCCCCCCCGCCCAGGGACCGGCCCCCCCGCCTCCCCCCCGCAGCGGCCTTCCCCCCGCCCCCGTCGGCCCCCCCCGCCCAGGTACCTGCCCCCCGCCGATCCTCCCCCATCATATGCACCCCAGCGACCTGCTCCCCGTCATATCTCCCCCCCCCGTTCAGAGACCCGCCCCCATGTCATATCCCCCCCAGCAACCTGCCCCTCGCCATCATATCCCCCAGCCGCCCCCCCCCAGCGACCTGCCCCCTGTTGCCCCCCCTCATATCCCGCCGGCCGGGCCTCCCCAGTGACCTGTCCCCCCCTCCCGCCGGGCCCCTCTGCCCAGGGACCTCCCCCCCCATCATATCCCCCACTGCCCAGGGACCTTCTCCCCTGCTGCCCCCCCCCATCATATTGCCCCCCCAGTGACCTTTCCCCCCCTGCCCAGGGACCTCCGCCCATCATATTCCCGCCCCAGCGACCGCCCCACCCAGGGACTTCCCCCTCGCCGGGCTCCCCCCAGCAGCCTGTGCCCCCTCGTCACTGCCCCCAGCACCTTGCCCCCCCTGCCAGCTTCCACCACTGTTATATCCCTCCTACCCCACTGGGCCTGCCCCCATCATATTTCCCTGCCCAGGGACCTGCCCCCCCCATCATATGGGCCTCCCACCCAGATGGGCCACAGGGAGAGAAGGGAGATCGGTCACCCTTCCCCACAGGGACCTTCCACCCCCCCCACACACACACAGGGAGAGAAGGAAGAGACACACCCCCAGCACAGGGATGTGGCCCCCCCCCCCCCCAGGGAGAGAAGGGAGACCTGCCCCCCTCCCGGGATAGAGGGGAGACCCGACACCTCCTGGGAGATGGGGAGCGCGCCCCCCCCTGCCGCCACAGGAGAGAGGGGACTCTGCTTCCCACGGAGACCTGTTCCCCCCAGACTGACCTGCCTCCCTCATGGGGACCTGCTCCCCCTGGACAGGGACAGAGCCACCGCGGGGACCCCTTCCCCATGCCGTGACTGAGACCTGCTTTCCCCTTCCCATAGAGCCCCGCCCCCCCAGCAAGCCTGCCCCTCTCTTACCTTCCCCCCCCATCCCAGATCTCCCCATGGAGAACCCCCAAGCCTGATCTGCACCATCCATCCATAGACTGCTGCCCTTCCCCCACCCCCATTGGGTAGGGACCTTCCCCCCCCATCCGTGTAGGATGGGTTCCCCCCATGAGGGTCCATCTCCCCCCATTCAGTGCCTGGCCTCCCCTCTCCCGCAAAACCTTCCCCCCTATGAGGGAGCCTGTCGTTCCCCCTTCCTGGGCAGAGATCCTGCCTCCCCTTGGGATCCCCCAGGACTGAACTTGCTACCTCCCACAGGGACTTCTCCCTGGAACCCGTCCTCCCCATCTCCCTCCTTGCAGAGTATTTGCCCCAGTTCCCCATAACTCCATAACAGGACGTCCATGCCCCCTGAAACCTGGGCGGGGATGTCCCCCGAAGACAGGGGATGATTGTGGGAGTGAAGAGTTCAAAGGGGGACCCCTGAAGGTAGTGGGAGGTGGGGAGGAGACACTATATGACTCTCACCCAAAGGGGAGGGTTCTTTTGGCGGGTGCTGCTGGGGTAGGGAGATGTGAAAGAGGGTGGGTCAGGGAGGTCTCCCTGATTTCTTTGAGAGGGGGAGAATGGCGCCCCACCTCCAGGTCTGGGTGGGAAGCCCACCAGGAAACTTTGTAATTGGGGAAAACCCTCCCCACCCGCCCAGCTGGGAGCGATGCTATGGGGCTCCCCCCTCCCAGGCCAAGCCGTAGGAATCTCTCCAGGAGAGTGGGGGCACCTGGAGCTGGCAGTTCTTACCGCACTTTGCATGTGGGGCAAAGCTGCAGAACCCCCCAATTCTGGGTCTAAATTGAAGTGGCAGCTCAGGGGGAGGTTTTTCTCCCCTCCCCCCTCCCCCTTTTTGCCCTGAGCGGTGCCCAGCTTTGCCCGGGACCCAGCAGGGCTAGTGGGCGGGGAACTTCTAGAGCAGTAGGGCTGCTGAAATCGCTGGAGCAATTGACAAGCCTAGCACGGGGGCGGGGATTGTTCTAGCACCGCCGGGCTGCCCCGGCTCGTCCCAGAGCTGCCAAAAGTTCCGGCTGCCGCAGCCTCTCCCTCCTGCCGGCTTTCAGCACAGTTTGGGGGTGCCCAGCCGCTTGGTGTGCAGAGCTGGGGGACCCCTGTAAATAACCGTCGTGCCTACGTTAGGGCAGGATGCTTGTTGGGTGACTAGGGCTTGCCTAGCTCTCTATTGCTTCGTTTGCGTGAATAACACCACTCAGCGCTTTTCTCAGAGTGACTGAAGTGGTGTGGGAAGCAAATCTGTCTAGGGTGGTGGGTAAGACTAGCTCACCATGGATCACCCCCCGATTTCCTGCTTTGTAGCAGGTGAGAACATACACCGGGCCAGACTGGTGCAGAGCAATGGTCCATCCAGCCCAGTATCCCATCTCCTATGGTGGCCAGGCCCAGAGCGTACAGAACAGAGCAGTCCCCCCCCGAATCTTCCCCTCCTAGTTTCTGGCCGTCAGAGAGTCGGGACGCCCCAAGCATCCCTGACCGTCTTGGCTCATAACTTCATGGAGGATAGCTCCATCGATGGCTGTCTAGTTCTTTTTGGGCCCCCGTTATCTTTCTTTGGCCTTCACAACACCTCAGTGAGGTGGCAGTGGGTTCCACAGGTTAACGGTGTGTGTGTGTGTGTGTGTGTGAAGAGGTACTTCTCCTTGTTTCATATTAAAGCTGTTGCTTATGAATGTTATCAGGTAACTCCTGGGTGTTGTATGGTGGGAAGGGTAAATAAGCCAGGCAGGAATCCCCTAGGGTGAATGGGATGGAATTATAGGTACCCCACTTGCCTTCCTGTCTGCCCTTTAGTTGCTCCTACTTGTCCCCCAATATATTGCCCAATTCGCTTGCTAGGGGCGTATCTGTTCTTAACCCCGTATAATGAAATATCCAGGTATCCATGGTCTGGCCTCTGCCCCGTGCCCGTTCTGAGGTCTCTGTAGATCTCCCCCAGTGCCAGGTCTCACCCGTGTCTCCGGTTTCTCCTAGGCCCTCAGTTAGTCTGGTCGAAGTGGATTAGAGCGACCGCGAAAACCGGAAGGTGTTTCCCTTGGCCGGCTGGGGCAAAGTGTGGGTGCCGGATTAGTGATTCGGATAGCAGACCGGACCGAGCATGGACTGGCTGTGATTCCAGGTGAGTGTCCGCACGCCGCCGGCGCTTGCTTCCAACAGCTTGTCGGTGACCTAGCAGGGTGCTTTGCTCTGGTGGCGAGCTCTAGGTGCGGTTGCCTGTCTGTGGCGAGAGGAGACGGTGGTCACGCCGCTGAGGCTCCTCCGATTAAGGGGCGTAAGGACCCATGTGTGGCAGAGGGCACATGGTGAACTGGCCAACACCGCAGCCGACAGGCGTGTTCTCTCTGGATTGATCTGGATTCTGACGGGTGCCCTGCTCGAGATCAGGGAGGCCGCCTGTGTGCTGGGGCCCACACAGATGCGTGGGGAGAACGCACCTGTCCCAAGGAGTTGGTGGGAGGGGAAACTGAGGCACTTCTGAGCTCACAACAAGGCAGAACTAGGCCTGGAGCTCTGGCCTCCAGACAGTGCTGTCTCTGTTGCAGGGAGGGGGCCTGGTGGCTGTAGGTGAGGGGTTCTGGCTCTGAAAGCCCTGGCGTCAGCTCTGGGTGCTGGCCAGGGCATCCTCCCTCTCTGGAAAATAAGGCTGGTGCTGACCAGTCCCCTGGTGATGTGCTTGGAGATCCTCGCATGGACTATGTGCTGAAGGTGGTGGGGGTTTATGCGTTCTGGCTCTGGGCGGAGGTGAGGTGGAGTGGGTTAGTGCAGGTGGCAGGGCTGGGCGCCAGGACTCCGGGGTTCCTAGGTTCTTCCCAAACTTCCAGCCTGCAGCAGCACGGAAAGTTGCCTGACTAAGTCCAGTTAGATCCAGGTGTGGTCGCGCCCGATGTGATGCAGCGGAGCTGTGTGTCCGAGCAGCTCAGTCCCAGGGTTTCAGCCCTAGAAACAGCCCCTCCCCGCAATTACAGGCCCTGAGCGGGCCGACAGTCCCAGGGACAACGGACTCCTCTCGGTACTGCTACATTGCCTGAAGAATGTATGTTTGATCACTGTGTAGGGAAGGGAGTGTGTCTAATTAATGGTTAGCGCAGGCTTTGATAGCTCTCCTGCGAGAGAGACTGGGTGGTCTGATACCCCAACACCTGTGGGATGACCCCCCACTCCGGCTTGAGTGCTCCTGGTGTGAAGTACTGGGTGTCAGGTCTCCTGATTTCTTTCTCCAACTCTGGGAGCAGAGTCGTGTCTAGTGGTTAGAGCAGGGGAGATTAGGATTCAGGATTCCTTGGTTCTTTCCCTGGCTCTGGGAGGGCAGTAGGGTCTAGTGGTTAGAGTTTGGGGGGGGGGGCGAGAGGGCTAGGAGCCAGAATTCCTGGGTTCCGTTTCCAGTTCTGCCACTGACTGTGACCTCTGTCAAGTCACCTAACTTTCTGGTGCCTTTCACTAGTCAGGACCCAGAGGACAGCACGTGGAGGGGGTGTGCTGCAAGGTTGGATGTCCTTTCTGTAAGCGTTCAGACCAGCCTGACCCGTTTCAGTCCCTGAGCCAAGGCCAGTGTATGTGCACTGCCTGCAGCACCGCTCTGCTTTGCCCTATGCTTTGGAATGGGTGTAATACCTATTTAGCGGCGTTCTGCAATCTCTTGGCTTGTCTGTGAGGCTCGGGGTTAGCCCTGGGGGGGAGCTATCGTTTTTCTTTGAAGAAAGGCTGATTCAGACGGCTTGGCGTACCTATTAAAATGCAGCGTCACTATGGGATCCCATATTTAGCCTTGTGAATCAAACAGAGTTGAAAGAACCTTTTCCACTTCAACTCCCCCTGCTTTGGCACACCTGTGAGTAATGGCGAGCCGGTCCCGGAGGCAGGCTCACTCGGCGGAGCTGTGCCAGGACTGGAGCCCACCAGCCCTCCAGGCATTGTCCACTGTCAGCTGATGGGAGACTCAGGATAATCGAGTCCAAGATGCCATTTTTTTCAGTCTCTTAAATGCCTGCATCTTAGAGAACCATGAAACTGATTGGAGCAAGGATCAGAGCCTGCAGGTAGCCGTTGGGGGGTGTGTGTGTGCGGAGAGACGTACTAGACTGGCTTTGTGGCCTGGTGTCTGACACATTTCCTCAGCAATAGCTAAGTGGTGGTTGCATGGCCAGATAAATAGGACATCACTGGTGGAACCAATTCTGCCCTGGATCCTTCAGAGACTCTTAATCTGTTGTGTGTCATAATGGCCGAGTTACTAAACTTGCTCTACTTGTTGGTCAGCTCGCTGGAGCGATTTTCCAGATGAGCCAGCGGGTTGGAGTGAGTGGATGGGTGTATTCTCCCCCCCGCCCCTCGTTAAAGGGATTGGCAGATTTCTCCTCTCTAACCAAGTGCGCTGCTTCTGGTGTGGAGGACAAGACCCCTGGGCAAAAATGTGTAAATGTGCCTTCCAACCTCTGCAGTTTCTTAAGGGTGTGCTTCGGAAGAGCTGGCCTCACTGCTAACGCCTGCAGCCTTCTGTGTACTGCCGTCACCACGTCTAGAACCTGTGCCGAATAAATTGCTCCGGGGTAGAGAGACCACGGGTCAGAGTATCTCCGAGCTTCCTGTGTCTCAAACTTCTTTTCTGCCTGTTTAATCAGTGAGGAAACTGAGGCTTGGTGGTCCCACCTTGTCAGTGACCGGAATAGAGCAGGGCGCAGAACCCAGGAGTCCTGGCACTCAGCCGGGCGCCCTAACCACTGCGTTGTACATGGCAGCGGTAGCTGGTTCTTCCCGGGTAGGTCTTGGGTGAGCAAATATTGAAAGGAGCCTGACGTGATCCTGATCTACTCCGCTTAACGACCAGTCAGACTCCCTGAGCAGTGTCTAAGTACCTTCATCCCAGGCTTCAGCACGAAGCCCCTTCTAGTGGCGAAAGGTGGAACCACCACCGCTTGGAAGCTAAAGCCAGCCAAATGCAAACTGCAAATGAGGCACCTGTTTCTAAAAGAGGATGATGAACTCTTGGGACACACTTCCCAGGACGGAGATGGAGGCTCCCATCCAGACTGGCTGCCTTTCGGGGTGTGCTTTTGCTGAACACAAGTTGTTGGGCTCCACCCCTGGGGGGAACTGGTGAAAGTCTCTGGCCTGTGGTAGCCAGGAGGACAGGCTTGGATGATCCCTTCTGGCCTTGGAATGGCAAGTTACAAACTTCGGGGGCCGCTGTCCAACTGAACTCCTGCCACTTAAAACACTTGGCTGATCACGCACCTGTCCCCCTGCCTTTGGAGGTCGTGTCTGTCCCCCCCCTCCCATCTGGCCCCTCGTTCAGCAAACCAAAGAGCCTGTTTCTCCCATTGATTGTAGGTGTTAAGTGTAGGCAGGGGAAACTATTAGACATTTGCGGAGAAGGGAGGTGGTGTCCCATCAAGGAACCTCTCTGGACTATAGCTCAGGTTAGCGCGGTAGCTGTCTTCGTCTGGTGGTTTCCCACGGATGCTCCAAGCCATGGGGTGTTGACTGGGGGTGGGGGGGGATGTTATATACACACCCAGTTCCCTCTACGCCGAGTGCTTTCATTTCACTCTAGAACGGCGGCTGCGTAGTGAGGAACAAGGGGTGCTGAGGTGGGAGGCAGGACTCCTGGGTTCTATCACTGCCTTGCTGGCTTCACGTCTCCAGGCGTGTTTCCTCTCCCCGGCCTTTGTTAGGCTGTGAGGCCGGGAGCGGCGTCCATACAGCACCTGGCAACGGGAAGGCGCTTGTGCGGAGCGCTGTGTGCGCTGCGGTTGCTGTCGGGCAGGATGTGAGAAATTGACTAGCGCATGCTGAGGGCTAACGTGTGACTGATCGATGGCAGTCGTTGGAGCTGTTAGTGGCAAGGCTGAGACAGGCGGGTGGAATATTGTACATGTGCCAGGCAGTCCCAGCGGCTAACGTGAGGATGCAGCTACGCCGGGTGCATTAGAAAAACAGATCCTCATCCCTTGCAGAGATGGGGCTGCGTCACTGGGAGGTTGCGTCTAGGTCTGGTGCCCCGGTGGATCTAGAACGACGCTGGGAAAACTAGGAGAGGGTTCGGAGAAGAACCATGGGGGCCATTCAAGGCTCGTGTGGTGAGCAACTGAAGTAGCTTTATGGAAGCGAAGGTTAAGAAGTGACTTAACCGCAGCCTGGGGAGAAGAGATGTGACCTCGGACAGCTCTTGGATCTAGCCAGGAGGCAGGTTGAGATCACTGGCTCCGAGTTGGTCCACGATGGATGAAAATCAGAAGTAGGCTGCTGGCCATTGGGACAGACGGGCAGGGATCTGGTATGTGAGTCTCTGTCACACGCAGGTCTTCAGTCGAGACTGGGCGTATCTGTAAGAGGGATGTTTGTTCAACTGCACCTTATTGAGCTCACCTCAGGAGTCTTGTGTCTCGCCGTATAAGAGATCGGACTAGATCTACGGTTCCTTTCTAGCCTTAACACTTCCGAGGGGCCGGCTCCCTTTGGAAGGGCAGGAACCGGTTGGGTGGCTTCAGACTGTGCGGCCCACAAGACCGGCACCTCCACTGACTGTCCAAGACCTCCTGGCTGTGCTTTTGGCACGCGTGGGCCATGTTGGGCCGGAATGTCTCCGGTTTGATCTTGGCTCAAAGGGGTCCCTCGTCCTTACCGTCGGGTGACTTGTGCTCCGACTGTGCTTTGCTCTCAAGGCCTGAAGCAAACCAGCCTGTTTGAAAACCGCAAGCCAGAAAGTGTGTTTGAAGACCCCAGCAACGTTCGAAGAGTGGAGATGGCCGAGCAGGATTTGTAGATCAAACAGGGGTGCTGACCCGGAAAAGTTTGCCACCTCCCCTGTTGGATTTAAGCACTCTGTCTTCCCCGATCACGCTGGACTCAAATTGCATTGATCTCTCGGAGCGCCTTGCTCCTCACATCGTTGGCATCTTCAGCCAAGGTCCTGTCTGCTCTGCGCGGGTTACTTGTATGGCGGCAGTCCCAGAAGCCTCTTGTTTTAGGTGCTGCACAAACATAGAACAAAAACAGCCCAAAGTCTTAAGTAAGATGCTAAAGATCCCGTATTGCTCTTCACGGGGCTTCCCCGGTGGCCCAGAATTCCCCCTCCCTCACTGTCTGCAGCTTGCTGTTCTGTTTAGCTGCTGCTCTCTGCACCAGAGGTGGTTGCACTTCCTTCTGCCTCCGATATTGGGGAGAAACCACCTTTTAGTCTGAGAACATCGGAGCCGTGCAGGGCTTTATTTTGTCTGAGACGTCAAAACCTCCGGCAACCGAGTGCTCACAGCAGCCAGGACCTTGCCCCCGTGGCACGTGTTAGGTGACAAGTGTCACTGCACAATCCGACCAACGTGCTGTGGGTGTGAGTGGGGGCTCTTGCAGGCTGAAGCAACGTACTGTTCCCGGGGTCTATTCCCGCTGCCCCATCGGGTGACTCTTTTCCCTCTTGGTGCCCCTGTTCCTCTCCCATCCTGCGTCTCGTTGTCTTTGTTCGACGTGGCTACCGCAATGCCAAAACCACCGCAACCAAAATCTTCCCCAGACTTCGCACCAGTGCGGGGTTCTGCCTTGAGCGCTGCGTGTTGCCCAGCAGGCGCTTAGCGGGGTGGGGTGTGAGCAGAATGAGTAAGTGCTGCTTGCTGGGCAGTGTCCCTAGAAGAGACGGTCCCCGCCCCAAGGAGCTGATTTTCTCGCTAGGCTAGGAAACCTTATGTGGAGATGAGGACTTGAGAGACGCCTGACTTCGCCAGCCTCACACGGGAACGACTGAGGTTCTGTTATCTTTGGATCAGCCGCGGTCGCAACAGTGTCAGGAATATTGTGTCCCGTTCTGGTGCCCACGATTCAAGGCGGATGACGATCAGCTGGAGAGGGAGGATTGGAAAACATCCCTTTGAGCTCCCTGTGTGGGTCACTTTCTGACAGGTTTCAGAGGCGTGGCCGTGTTGGTCTGTATCGGCAGAAACAGCGAGGAGTCATTGTGGCACCTTCGAGATGAACACATTTATCTGGGCAGAAGCTTTCGTGGGCTAAAACCCACTTCATTGGATGCATGGAGTGGAACATCCAGTAGCAGGTATAAATACACAACATGTGAAAAGCTGGGCGTTGCCTTACCAATTGGGTGTCAGTGCTAACGAGCCGATTCAATGAAGGTGGAAGTGGGCTGCTCTCAACAGTTGACGAGAAGGGGCGGAAATCACTTTTGTAGTGCTAACGAGGCCAGTGCAATCAAGGTGGCCCGTTTCAAACAGTTGACAAGAAGGCGTGAGTATCACCAGGGGGGAATTACTTTTTGCAATGACCCAGCCACTCCCAGTCTTTATTCAGGCCTAATTTGATGGTGTCCAGTTTGCAAATGAATTCCAG
Organism: Glyptemys insculpta; assembly: GCA_032172135.1. NCBI lineage: Eukaryota > Metazoa > Chordata > Testudines > Emydidae > Glyptemys > Glyptemys insculpta. Next base: position 1,239,450 of record JAVMKA010000013.1, read on the forward strand.
TTCTGCAGTTTCTCACTGGAGTCTGTTTTTGAAGATTTTTGTTGAAGAATTGCCACTCTTAAGTCTGGCACTGAGTTTCCAGGGAGATTGAAGTGGTCTCCGACTGGTTTTTTAATGTTATAATTCTTGATGTCTGATTTGTGCTTATGCCCCAATACATTTGTTAGGCTCTAAGGTGCCACAGGGACTTCTCACTGTTTTCGCTCTTTCTGGTTAACCTCACAGAGAAGGCAAAGGGGCCACTCGATCCCAGTTTGAAGAGCCCCCTCAGATCCAGCCAACTGTTGAAGCCTAACAAATTCAGAGGAGAAAGAAGATGCACGTTTTTAACAGGGAGGCGAATTAACCGCTGGCACAGCTTGCTGAAGGTAGCGCTGGATTCGCCAGCGCTGGAAGTCCAGCCGGGCTGTTTTTCAAAGAGCTCTGCTCTAGTTCCACTAGGAATGAGTTCAGGGCTATCCGGGGGTCAGACGGGGTGAACGCCATGCGCCCCTCGGGCCTTAGCAGGACTGTCTGGCAGTTAGGGTGCTAGCCTGGGAATGGAGACCCTTAGGTTGGGAAACTGAGGCAGAGCTGCTACTGGCACTGCCCTTCCTCACAGGAGGTTGTGGGGCTCAGTGACCTACAGACTGAGAGACATGCCCATCCCCTGTGCGGTGTAAGGGATCAAACCCCGCCCGGCCCCTCCATGTCCTGTTCCTTGCTGGCCCTTTGCTGGGGGAGGCTCCGAGGTTCAGTGCCCCGGCAGCTCCCCACTCCGCAGCACATGGGCTTTGTCTAGCGCCAGCTTCACTGCAGCACCGCTGGCCGATCTCGGAAGATGCTGCTGCTGGAGCTGTGAGTCACAGCAGGCAGGATGCAAACGAGGGGGCTGGAAGCCCTGGCGCGCTCCAGGTTTTGGCCTATATTTCTGGCGTTGCCGCGTGAGCGGGCAGCTCTTTATTGGGCGGGGGCTGAGGGCTCTCTCGTTCCAGAACCGAAACGAAAACTCCTCGTGGAGGCATGCCGGTGACTAAGCAGCTGCGGGTTGCAAGGTGTCTATGCAAATCCCCGGGAGGAAGTCTATGGAGGGAGGACGCCCTGGTCCCTTCTAGGGGGTGGGGGGCAGGAGGGGATTGACTTCCTGGTCACTCTGATCTGAACAGGTCCGCCTGTGGGAAGCGGATGCGTGGGTCTCTTGCCGTGGGGTGGTCTGGTGAGCGTCGCCCGCCTGTGCTCTGTGCAGCGGCTGTTCAGCTGGGGATGCTGAGCGAGTTTTGCTTTCAGTTTCAGGCTGGAGCATGGCTCTTCGAGGGGTAGGAAAGGGTGGGTGTCTGTGGGCCGTGCCCAGCTGGAGGAAGCCTGGCATCTGAGCAGCGGCCCCGGCTCAGCTGGGAGCTGTGCGGAAGTGTAGCCGGTTGGCTTTGAAAACCAGCCAGCGTGAGGAGGGGAGCTAACGCAATGTGCCCCACAGCCTCAGGGCCTGCGGCTGGAGCAGCGAGGAGCAGCAGGCTCTGGGAGCGGTGGTTTTGCCAAGTTAAGGCAGCCAGCCTGGTGCGGTGGGGGCCCACTGGCCTGCGGCCTCCTGAGACGTCTGGCCCAGAGGGCTGGCGGGGTAGGATCCCAGGCCTCACCAAGCGGGGTGTGTACGGCTGGGTCCCGGCCCACGACCGTGCTTTGGTTCCTATCGAAGGCTGGTTTCTCTGTGGCAAACTGGGTCATCCAGCAGGAAGTGCGTTGTCAGCTTTTCCGGGCCGGCCTGGGGGGGAGGCGCGGCATTTCTGTGCTGAAGGGTGCATTGACTCGAGCGAACGCTTGCAAAAGCTCCTCTCCCAAGGGCCTAGCCGGAACTTAGGACGCGGTGCTGGGAAAAGTGGCCGAACTTAGCAGTGATTCGGAGCCCGAGTCCGTCGCCATCGGAAGAGGGGCAGGAGCTTTCAATGGGAGCCTGTCGCTGTGGCCCCGTTAATTGAAATGCTGCAGAGCAACGTTGCCTGGCCAGGCTGACTGAGATGGCGGCAGCTCCAGCCCAGGGGCGAAGCTCTTAGCCCCCGTGGCTCGGCTGTGGGGCCTGAGAAAAGCCCGGCTTCGTGGGGTGCTGGACAGACACCTAGTCGGAAGGTCCCTGCCCTGAGGAGTTCACAGTCTAGACACGTGAAAAGCTGGTCCCAGCCACCGGCCTGCGCCCGGATCAAAGGGGCGGGTGTTAAAACGACTGACAAATCCGCACGGTTACTCAGATTGCCTTGAAATTTGGTGCCCCTCATACGGACCCGGGATAGGGTGAGCGGTCCACATTTGGGACTGTTTGAGCAGATGGGGCCCGAGATACACCCCCCCCCCCCCCAGTCAGATTTTCTTACTGATGACATTCGTCCAACTGTCCCCCCACCTCCGGCCTGGGAATCAAACCACGGCTCTTATCCTGGCACAAAGGTCCCAGTGCATGGCACCCACCTGCCCTTTGGGGGAGCAAAATGATGTCACGTGGGCTGCCTGGGCTAGAACCTAATCAGGCCAGGACTGGCTCATTGTCTCCTTATGTTTCTCCATCCGGCTGCCTCCCTCCCCTGTCCCTGGTCCTGTGCTCTGTAGGGTAGGATCCTGGTGCCCCTTGCGTGGCAGGAGAGCTCATTGGCCGCTAGAACTCAATCTGCCGTGGGGCAGGCTCTGCGAGCCAGGACGGTCTCCCCTAAGGACCTGACCGGCGGTGCAGCAGTCGGCAGTGCCTCTGGCTGGCGTCTGGTACCGGGAGCCAGGACTCCTGGGTTCGGTTGGCCTGTCTATGCCTTGAGCGTCCCTTCTATAAAAGGGGGGAAGATCCCATTGTTCCAGTTCTGGATTCCTAGCTTCTGTGGCCGGAAGGCTCCTCTGTGATCGTTCAGTTTGGCCTGACCATGGCGTCTAGAGGCATCAGCTGTGCAGGGAGCTGAGCAGGTCCTGGCCGGAGGAACTTAATCTAACCCCCCCCCCAACAGGGTGTGAAAGTGTTTTGGACCTAAAAGGGACCCTTAGTTCTGTCTCGTCTGACCCCCTGTGCATTGCAGGCTGTTGGAGCTCATGTGGCCAGTTTAGAAAGGGTAAACTGAGGCATGGGACTGTGTGATCTGTGAGGACCTGGTTCCTGGTCCTATGCTCGGTCAGGCTATAATTAATGACTTCCTTTGGGCGGGGAGGAATGCTGGCTGGGCTCCAGAAGGTCAGAGCTCTGAAATTGGCCTCGGTAAAGAATGTCTCCGACCAGTACGATTCCCCAACCTCCAGGAAGGTGGCCTCCTTTGTGTACAACTGGCGGGTGGGCTAATAAACCTCCCTCCTGGCCCAGCCCCGCTGTGACGCATGGCCATCTGTGGACCGTGGCTGCTGCTCCTCCCAAGACCTGCCTTTCAAACACTTGTCCTGGCGGCCTGTGAAGATGTCTGGCCTCCTCTTTACACCAGCCATGGGACTTCCCTGAATTAATTCCTGCTTAAACTAGAGCCAGTCTCTTCGCTGACTTGCTTTACAAAAAGCGGCCCTTGCTGTGCTCCTCCAATCTCTCTTTTTCTCTCTCATTTTTTGAGTGTGTCGTCCAGTTTAATCAGTCACGTTGGAAGTGCTGCAAAACCAGGACTCCTGGGTCTGTAGCGAGTGAGGGCCATGGGGCTGGGAGCCAGGACTCCTGGGTTCCCAATGGCCTCTAACTCCAAACTGATCAAAGGAAACTTCCTTTAAGTGCCCAGCGCCCAGTTAGCCGGTGGAACTCCTGGCCGCAAGAGGCCAAGAGCTTAGCAGGCGTGGACACATGTACCGGTCACAAGAACATCCAGAGTTACTGTACAAATTAAAGAAGCTCTTGGAAGGGATCTAAATTCTCCTCCTTTGGCTTGAGCCGAACTCTGGTTATCTGGAAGGGAAACTTAAACCATAACTTCGGGGCTTCTTACAACGTCTCCTGACGCGGCTGGTGCCGGCCACTGACAGAGACCGAGCCGTGGTCTAAGGCCAGCCCGGGCGTGGCTCTGCTCTGGGATGGTGGGCAGAAGGTTAGAAGGATCCTGGGTACATCTAAATGTCACAACGCACGTCAGTTTCCCCCAGAGCCCTAAACTTGCCTGTCTTGGAGCAATGCAAGTGGTCTTGATCTCGCCACGCCAAGCGATGGGAGAGTCGGTCGCTTCCCTCGGGAGGTTGTGCCAGTGGTTCATTCCCCTCAACTGTTAGAAACTGGTGCTTGGCCTTTGTCCTGCAGGTGTTGAGCCTTGGTCTGCCTTTCTCTGCTCAGTTCAAGAGCCCGTGAGTCTCTCCTGTTCTCTTCCCTGGCAAGCTGGGTTCCTTTGCTTCGGTCATTTTCTTCTGGCCAGGGAGTCGGGGGTCTTTGGCACTTCCGACAAGCGGCTCTAGCAATCTAGGAGAAATCTGCCACACCTGCTGCTTCGTGCTTGTCTCCTGGCCACCAGCTTCATCTAGTGTCTTAAAGCACCCGGCGTGGGCTTTTCGGTCGGCGGCCCCGTTCGTCGCCCAGCGCGGCCCCAAAAGAGCTGGCGACGGGCATGTGAAGCGAGAGATAAGGCGGTCGTAACGTGGGCAGGTGGGTTCGTCGCCCGCCGACCTAGCGCTGTGTACACCGGTGCACGGGCTGGTCCAGCTCTGGAGCTCGGGGGCCAAAGTAATTGCGTAGTGTAGCCCTGGCCGAGCTCACAGTTTGCATGAGGAGCCTCTGCCCAGGGACCCGAATGCTTCGCCTGGCTCGCCTTAGGGAGCCCAGGGAGGAAATTGCTGCTGAGTTGGGACTAGAACCCAGGAGTCCTGGCTCCCCGTTCCTCTCCCTCTGCTCCCCTCGCCGCCGAGCTGGGACTAGAACCCAGGAGTCCTGGCTCCCCGTTCCTCTCGCTCCGCTCCCCTCGCCTCCGAGCTGGGACTAGAACCCAGGAGTCCTGGCTCCCCGTTCCTCTCGCTCCGCTCCCCTCGCCTCCGAGCTGGGACTAGAACCCAGGAGTCCTGGCTCCCCGTTCCTCTCGCTCCGCTCCCCTCGCCTCCGAGCTGGGACTAGAACCCAGGAGTCCTGGCTCCCCGTTCCTCTCCCTCCGCTCCCCTCGCCTCCGAGCTGGGACTAGAACCCAGGAGTCCTCGTGTTTTTTTTGTTTGTTTGTTTGTTTGTTTTTTTGTTTTTTTTTGCTCCCCCCCTTCCCAGCCTGACCCAAGAGTGAGCAACCAAGGGAGCGATTGATTCTCCAGCCGTAAATCAGGATCAGGCTCCCGCCCCCAAAAGATCTGCTCTGGGCCCTGTCGAGGGGCAGTTCCTGGCCTGTGCGCTACGGGGGCCAGGTAAGATCCCCGGGGGCCCTTCGTGCCGTGGAGAGAGCCTGAGAGGAAGCGGGCAGGGGTGCTCCTAGGCCGTAGGCTCTGAACGAACTCAGGTGTGTGCTGGGGGGTTAGCTCCAGTTGGCTCCTTTGCCAGAGAACGGGCCGCGCTGTCGTTCTTACAGCTCAGGTTCCCTGTGTGCACGTGCTGTGGATTTGAGCGTGCACGCTGGATTTCGGGACCCGAGTCCGCCCCAGCAGCATGCCCCCCCCCCCCGCCCCCCAAACCCCATCTCTTCAAACCGCTCCCACCCACTGCTCCTGCGGGGTTTTTCTGCACATTCATTGTGCCGGAGCCGGAGCCGTGACGTCATCGGCCGAGGCCGAGGCAAGCCCACTGCCTTCTGGGAGCTGTAGTTCTGGCCCGACTGCAGGCCCCGGCTTTGTTTGCGGGGCAGCCCGACCCTAAAAAGCAGAGTGCAAGGGCAGAGGTCAGCGGAGGTCATGTGCCCGGAGGAGAAGTGCCTCGTTCTGGCTCAGGCTTTGGCATGGGGCCTGGAGTCTCCCTCCCGGCTCTCTAGGTCCGTGTGTTCCCAGCACAATGGGGCTCGGCTTGTCTGTTAGACCTTTCTCCGCGGGATCAAAGAGCCTGTTCTCATATGTTGGTTCCCCTCGCCTGGGCTCAAGCCCCCCCCCCTTAACACCTTCTCATTGGGAAGCTGAAGAGCTGGCGGACCTGGAGTCATCGCTCGAAGGCCGGTTTGCGAATCCATTAATTGTGGCTTTTCGCCAGCCCCTCTCTGATTGAACTGGGCACCGCAGTCCAGCCGTGGTCTCTCCAGTGCCGAATAAAGCATTGCGGGCCGGGGGCTGCCGGGGGCTGGGGACGACTGCGAAGCCACTCCTGAAACTAGGCACTGGGGCTGTTCCGGCCCCCGATCCCTCCCCTCTGGGCTGATCTGGGGGCCGGGAAGCTGTCTGCCTTGCTCTGAACCCGAAGGCATTTGGTGCAGGGGGAGATCGGGCTTGGGGTGGAAGTTTTTGTTGATCTGCCTGGGGTGGGTTCCAATCCAGCCATGCCGCTTGCTTGCTGGGCCCTTGTGAGGCAATCAAGGGGGCTCAGCTGAGATCGGGGTCCCTGCATAGCCAGTGCCTGTCCCGAAGCCTGCGCTCCTTGGAGCGCTGGCCAGCTGCAGCCCAGAGCAGCAAAGCCATTTGGGTGCCTGGGGGTCAGACCCGGCTCTCGAGAGTCGCCGGCTGGCGGGGGACAGTTGGGCTCGCCCCTCGCGTCTCTTCCGGGCCAGCCGAGTCAAGGTCGGAGCTGGAGCCTGAATGGAGGGTCAGAAGCCGATTCCTTTCTGAGGCGCTCAAACCCCCGGGGGCCGGAGCGGAGACCCAGCCCCCTGCCTGGATGGGGGGCAGGGGGGAAAGCAGAGAATGGATCGTGGGGGCATTCCCGGAACTCCAGGCTATTGGACAGATGTGCGGGCTGGCTGGGGGCCGAGTCAGCCTTGGCTCCGCCCATACGTAGCACTGTCGCCCTGCCCTGCCCTGGGTAACTCTTGGGGGTCACCCTTCCCCGCTCCAGTGGGATGGGCCGCAGGCTGGAGCTGGGCTGGCACAACAGAGGGGGCTGATTTTGTTTGGGGGAGGGGGGAACTGAGTGGCACCTGGTGCAGTGGGAAGGGGGCAGGTCAGCTGGAGTCTGGTGTGATTAGGGGGACCCTGGTCTCGAGTCGTGGGCACATGGGGTCCCCAATCTCGATTGACCGAGGGTGGGGTGTAGTAGTTAGTGAGGGTTGGAGGGGGTGGAGCTGGGAGCCAGGACTCCTGGATTCCGTCCCCAGCTCGGGAGGGGAGTGGGGTCTAGCGGGGTGTGTGTGTGTGGGGGGAACTGGGAGCCAGGACTCCTGGGTTCTGTCCCCAGCTCTGCCACTAACCTGTGACCTTGGGCGAGACCTGTGGCCGGTCTCCTTAGATTGTCCCTGCTGGGGGAAGGGCCCGCCTGGGAGCGCTGTCTGTCCAGGCCTGGCATGGTGGGGCCTTGAGCCAGGACAAGAGGGCCTGGATCCTACGGCAGCGCAACTAGGACAAACCCCTCTGCTGGCTGTGAGGCTCCCTTCCTGGCCCTCCCGTGTTCACCGCCGATTCTCCGCTCTTCTCTTCCAGGATCAGAAAGTGGAAAAGAATAAAAAATGAAAGTGGACCGAACGAAACTGAAGAAAACCCCCACAGAGGCTGTGAGTCTCGCTGGGGATTGGAACCCTCGGTCTTCCGGGCGGGATTGGGGGCTGGAAGGCTCCCGGGGAACACAGGGCTCGGGGCTGGCTAATGAGCAGAGTGCTGGGCTACTGGCCAGCCGGGCCATCACGCTGACTGGGAGATATTACCGCTGCGGGCAGGATCTTGCCTTCGCAACGGGATGTAAATCCTCTGGCCTAGGAATTGCCAGGCCATGCTTGGGCTGCCACTTTTACTGGGATCAAACTGAATCCAGAGCCGGGGAGAGAACCCAGGAGTCCTGGCTCCCAGCCCCCCCTGCTCTAAGCACCAGCCCCCACTCCCCTCCCAGAGCTGGGGAGAGAACCCAGGAGTCCTGGCTCCCAGCCCCCCCCGTACTCTAACCACCAGCCCCCACTCCCCTCCCAGAGCCGGGGAGAGAACCCAGGAGTCCTGGCTCCCAGCCCTTCCATACTAACTACTAGACCCACCTGGTGTGAAAACTGTTGCTCCTTGTAGGGGGTGTTCTGAGGGCCCTGCATGTGAAGAGGGAGTGCTCTCCCTTGATGCCAGAGGCCTGGGGTTCAGAACCGCTGGGTTCTCCAGGCATGTTTGAAATCAGCCCTGGGAGAATCCCGGGGCGAGGGGGTCCGGCCGGATCATGGCCCCGGGCCCGAAGCAGCCTGGTCCCCCTGACCTGCCTCTCCCCACTTCTCTCCCCAGCCTGCCGACTGCAGGGCCTTGATTGACAAGCTCAAAGTCTGCAACGATGAGCAGCTGCTGCTGGAACTGCAACAGATCAAGACATGGAACATCGGGAAGGTGGGTGTCTGGGGCGCTCGCTGTTCCGCTGGGGCTGCCTCTGGCTGGGACCTCGGCTCCTGGGCCAGCCCCAGCCGTTGCCGGGGGTTTGGCAGGAATCGGTCGCTCACTGTTTGCGCTGGTCACCTGCTAGGGATCTGTGAGAACTGAGGAGAAGGTACCACGTCCCCTCCAGGGAGCACCAGCTCTGGGGATTGGCTGGCTCAGTGGGTGGGGAATGGGGCATGGGGCCTTCCCCTCTAGGGGCGCCAGCTGTGATCCTGGCCGGCGCAGTGGTGGCCGCCAGCCGAGCCCGTGGCTCGTGAGGGACTATTTGGTGGCCAGTGTAAGTTCTAGTGTACGGTTGTGAGGATGGTGCCCGTGGGAGCCAGCTGAGGTCACTCAATTAGAGTGAACTGCAAACAAAACGGGGCAGACAAACCCCAGAAGCTGGTGGATCTTCCAACACTTAGATTTACCAACCAGCACAAAACAGCTTCCATAGGACCTCCCTGGTTACTCAGACGTCCAAACAACGCAGTTCCCTTAAAGTGCCCAGCCTCCGGCCTCCATCCAGACACACATGTCAGATAGGATGATGATTCCTGACCATCTGATCTCATATAAAAGAAAAAGTTCTTCCAACCCCAAAGGATCAGCCACACACCCAGGTCCAATGATAACTTAGATCTTACCCACAATACACGCGTAGAGCCAATTCTTATTAACTAAGCTAAAATGTATTAAAGATCAATATACAGACAGACTTGAATTCAATTCTTGAGGTTCAGGTACAGAGCAGAGATGAGCTTGTAGTTGCCAAAAGTCCTTTTAGAAATAGTCCAGAGGTTATAGTCCAATGTCCATATTCAGGGTGACTCCAGTCAGTGACTGGGGACCTCAATCCTTGTGGCTCCAAGTTTCCCCCTCTTGGAACCCAAAGCAGATCTGAGATGAAGCAGGATCGTGTCCCAGGGTTTTTATACATTTTCCTGCAGCCTTTCGGCCTGAGAAAACAATAGGCTTAACTCTCCTTCTCCCAAACATCCTGACAATTAGCACAGGGTAATTTATCCATTACACAGTTCAGATCCAGGTTACCCCAACCTTCAAAGAGACAGAGACAATAATACGATTTCCCTCAAGTATCATCACAAACGTTAATATTCCTTTTTGATCTTTGAATCAAAGCTCTAGCAATAGACAAGACTTGTTTGCTCACATCACAAGCCCTGAGCAAACCGCTCCCCTTCTCTCTCTAACAATGCCGCTGCATTTCAGAGCTCTGTTCATTCACCGATCTTCCTAACCAGTCGCTACAGTTCGGCCCTGGGGCAGGTCAGTCTGGGAGGTAATTAACTCTTCCTGGCCCTGTCACCTTTCAATGAGATATTCAATTACACTCATAAGGTCACAATGGTAAGAGCCTCCCGTCTTGGTACCGGCCTGGGGCTGGGGGAGGGGGGGGGGGGAAGAGACGTGTAGGGGCAGGGCGGAGCCAGGACTCCTGGGTTCGCTGGCTGCTCCCCTCACCCCGTCTCCCCCCCTTCAGTGCGAGCTGTACCACTGGGTGGATCTCTTGGACCGCTTTGACGGCATCCTGGCCGACGCCGGGCAGACGGTGGAGAACATGCTGTGGATGCTGGTGTGCGACCGGCCGGAGCGGGAGCAGCTCAAGGCGCTGCTGCTGGCCGTGCTCAACTTCACCGCCCTGCTCATAGAGTACAGCTTCTCCCGGCATCTCTACAGCTCCATCGAGGTGGGGAGGCAGGGCCCCTGGCTTTCATGGGAGGGGAGTGGGGGCTAGTGGGTAGAGGGGGGGGGCTGAGAGCCAGGACACCTGGGTTCTCTCCCTGGCTCTGGGAGGGGAGTGGGAGCTGACTGTTGGGGTGCTGGGAGCCAGGGCTCCTCTCCCGGCTCTGGGAGGGAAGTGGGGACTAGTGGTTAGAGTATGGGGGGCTGGGAGCAAGGACTCCAGGGTTCTCTCCCTGGCTCAGGCTGGGATCCCCCGGCTCTGAGCCCCGAGAAGCCCCCGACCCGTGCAGTGTCTAACTCCTCCCGCTGTCCCACAGCACCTGACCACGCTGCTGGCCTCCTCGGACATGCAGGTGGTGCTGGCCGTGCTGAACCTGCTCTACGTCTTCAGCAAACGCTCCAACTACATCACGCGCCTGGGCTCTGACAAGCGGGCGCCCCTGCTGTCCCGGCTGCAGCACCTGGCCGAGGTGAACGCCCCACACGCCGCGGGGGGTGGGGAGGGGCGGGGCTGGAGGGGCTCTGGATGTGGCTAACCCCCCTCTCCTCTCCTCTCCCGCAGAGCTGGGGCGGCAAGGAAAACGGCTTTGGACTGGCCGGGTGTTGTAGAGACTTGCACATGGTGGTGAGTTCCCGCCCCTGGCTTCCTTCTCTTCCGCTAGCCGGCCCTGGCACGCCCTGAGCTGCGGCTTCCTGGCCCAGGGCGGTGACAGATGCCGGACCCCTGGTGCTGTCCGCACCCCGAGCCCTCATGGGCAGAGTTCCTGGGGGACCCCCAGTGCTGCCCCGCATCGCTTGTTCTCTCCTGGACGCCTGGGTTCTCTCCCGGCTCTGGGAGGGGAGTGGGAGCTGGTGGGTTAGAGCAGGGGGGCTGGGAGCCAGGACTCCTGGGTTCTCTCCCTGGCTCTGGGAGGGGAGTGGGGGCTGGTGGGTTAGAGCAGGGGGGCTGGGAGCCAGGACTCCTGGGTTCTATTCCTGGCACAGGGAGGGGAGGGGGGGTCTAGTGAGTTGGAAGGAGGGCTGGGGGCCCGGACTCCTGGGTTCTCTCCCCGGCTCTGGGAGGGGGTTCCTTGTAATGGTAACTGCTCCGTCTCCCCTCCCTGAAACAGCAGCACATGGCGCCCTGCCAGGGCGGCTAGCACATGAGGCTGGCGCTCCGGACTCCTGGCTTCTAGTCCCAGCTTGGCCTGCGTGCCTCAGTTTCCCTCTTGAGGGGGAGCTCTGAGCGGGGTAGGTGGGGCTCTCCCCAGTCTGGGAAGGGGCAGGCTGGCCCCTGCAGCGCTCTGACCCCCCCGTGCTGTGCTCTCTATGTAGAAATACCCACCCAGTGCCACCACGCTGCACTTTGAGTTCTATGCAGATCTGGGCACCGAGGTCAAAGTGGATAAAAGGGTGAGTGTCCGGCCGGGGAGGGCTGATCCCGTAGGGGGAGACCCCAGCGTGGGGCGAGGGGGAGGGAATCGTAGCTTGAAAGGCCCTGGAATGAGGCCAATTCCGGGGGGCCCAGCCCTGCTTGGCTCTGGCTCGCAAGCTCTGTCCTTAGCGCCCTGAGCTGTCAGCGCTCATCCGGGAAGGGCAGATTTCCTTAGCCGTGCCCGCGGCGTCAGGACGCCTACCACCCTCAGCAGCTTGTGGCCCGCCATGCCCCCTAGAGCGAGGTGGGACTGGGAGCCAGGACTCCTGGGTTCTCTCCTCGGCTCTAGGGGAGGAGTGGGGGCTAGTGGTTAGAGCAGGGGGCTGGGAGCCAGGACTCCTGGGTTCTCTCCCCGGCTCTGGGAGGGGAGTGGGGGCTAGTGGTTAGAGCAGGGGGCTGGGAGCCAGGACTCCTGGGCTCTATCCCTGGTGCCAGGAGGGGTGGGTGTGGGGGAGGTTGGAAGTCAGGACTCCTGGGTTCCATCTCCTAGCTTTTGTGTGGGGAGACTGACCGAAGCTGTGGGCGGCTCCCCCTCCCAATTCCCACCCGCCGTCCCTTTAACGCCCCCGCCCCCTTCCTTTGCAGACGACCAGCAACACGCTGCATTACATCCACATAGAACAGCTGGACAAGGTAAGGTGTTGGGCCTGGCGGGGGGGACGGGCCGGGCCGCGGGTTTGAAGCTGCCCGGTGCCGAGCCCTCGTCTGGTCTCCTCCTGCAGATTTCGGAAAGCCCCTCCGAGATCATGGAATCCCTCACCAAGATGTACAGCATCCCCAAGGACAAGCAGGTCAGTGCCGGGGCATCGCCGGGGCTCCCGGGTTCTGTCCCCAGGGCGAGTGGTCAGAGGAGGGGTCCTGGGAGCCAGGACTCCTGGGTTCTATCCTCAGCTTGACTTGACTCTGGGAGAGAGCCCGTGCCTCTCTCTGCCTCAGTTTCCCCTCCTGCCCCCATCTAATGATTACAAGCTACTTGGGGGCAGCCTCTTGCCTGGTGGGCGGTGGTGGTGGGGGGGGAACTGTGCAGTGCTGGGAAGGGTGGGGCGCGGTTGTGGGCTGTACCGTAGTCCCCCCCCCATACTCTGTCCCCCGCCCCACTCCAGATGCTGCTCTTCACACACATCCGCCTGGCGCACGGCTTCTCCAACCACAGAAAGCGTCTGCAGGCTGTCCAGGCCCGGCTGCATGCCATCTCCATACTCGGTAAGGGGGCCTCTGACCGCCCGCAGGGCGGGGCCTGGCGCTGCCGCCCAGTGGCCCTGCTCGATGCCAGCTGTGCCACCCGGCCTAACGCGCTGCCCTCTGTGCCCGCAGTGTACTCCAATGCCCTGCAGGAGTCGGCCAGCAGCATCTTGTACAACGGGCTGATAGAGGAGCTGGTGGACGTGCTGCAGATAACGGACAAGCAGCTCATGGTGGGTGTCCCAGGTGGGGGGCTGGGATGGCTGGTAACCCCATGGAGTCGGGGTACCGGGGTTCTCGGGGCACCTGTGCTTCAGCCCCACTCTCATGGCAGGGGAACCCAACCAGCTGCTGATGCAGGATGGCCTTGGCAGCTGTGCCTCAGTTTCCCCCCGCGGGTGCTGGGAAGCCAGGGCCCGGCTTGGCATCTCACGCCCCTCGTCACCTCACGCAGGACATCAAGGCGGCCTCCTTGAGAACCCTCACCTCCATCGTCCACTTGGAGCGGACCCCGAAACTCAGCAGCATCATCGACTGCACGGGAACCGCCTCCTACCACGGCTTCCTGCCGGTCCTCGTGCGGAACTGCATCCAGGCCATGATCGGTGAGCGGGGGCGGCTGGGTGTGGGGCCAGGCTGGGGGGAGCGGGGACCGGGCTGGGGGCAGGCCCGGGGGAGACCCAGGCGAACAGCTGACTAGGATGTCCCTTGCAGACCCGACCATGGAGCCGTACCCTCACCAGTTTGCCACGGCCCTCTTCTCTTTCCTCTACCACCTGGCCAGCTACGACGCGGGCGGGGAAGCGCTGGTCTCCTGCGGCATGATGGAGGCCTTACTGAAGGTGACGTGGGGAGAGGGCCTTTGTCCTCTCGAGGGTGCCGGCTCTGGGGGGGCGGGGCGGACAGGACAGGGGCCCCAGCTCCCATGTGGCCCGAGGGCAGAGAGCTGGCTGGCTCAATGGAAGGGCTGTTCCCGAGGGGCTGGGGAGCAAAGGACTTCTGCCCTCTCTGGAGATTGTCCCGGAGCCGGAACTGAACGCCCCCGGGCAGATCTTGGGTTCCCCGGGTCACAGATCCCAAGGCTGCATGGGACTGAGGTGGTCTCGGCTGGCCCCGCGGGCGTCCCCCTCATGCTGAGCAGGTGGAACTAGGGTGGGTTTCAAAGCCCCCTGGGGGGGGGGCGTGGCCCCGCTCCTCGGCTCGCCCGTAACCAGGGATCTCGCTGCTCCCCCCCGCCAGGTGATCAAGTTCCTGGGGGACGAACAGGACCAGATCACCTTCGTGACCCGGGCAGTCCGCGTGGTGGATCTCATCACCAACCTGGACATGGCGGCCTTCCAGTCCCACAGCGGTCTCTCCATCTTCATCTACCGGCTAGAGGTAACCGGCCCCCCACCGGCCGCAGCCCCCCGACCCCCCCCTGCCCAGCCCCCGCTAATGCCCTGCTCTCTCCCCAGCACGAGGTGGACCTGTGCCGCCAGGAGTGCCCCTTCGTCATAAAGCCAAAGATCCAGAGACCGCCCACCGCCCCCCTCCAAGAAGGGGAGGAGATGGAGACGGACATGGAAGGTAACTGGGAACGTCCCGGAGCACGGGGGGGGGTGGCTGAGCCGTGCGTTCCCCCCGCATTGCCTAGCAGTGGGAGCTGTCTGCGGGCGGGCTCGGCGCTGCGGCCGAAACCCCGTGGAGATGGATGTTGGCCTGGGGTCGGCCGAGCTGCAGGTCTCCTGCCCCGGAAGATGGAGGGGTTTGGGAGTGAAAGAGCTTCCCAGAGGTCTTTGCTTCCAGCCCCTGTGCTCTAACCCGTAGCCCCCACTGCCCTCCCAGAGCCGGAGAGAGAACCCAGGAGTCCTGGCTCCCAGCCCCCCTGCTCTAACCCGTAGTCCCCACTCCCAGAGGGCTCAGCCCCAGAGAGGTGGCGGCTCCGTGGGGCCGGAAGGAATCGGGCGCTGGCACGGTGCCGAGGAATCCCGGTGTGTGTGGTTCCCGGCGTGTAATGTTCCGTGTCCCCCTGCAGTGTCAGACGTGGCCATGGAGAGCAGCCCGGGCCCCTCGACCTCAGCGGAGCCCCGGCCGGAAGCGGCGGCAGTGGTGGTGGCGGAAGTGAGGACGCCGAGCGCCGTTGCCCCCAGCTGCAGCACCGGTGGCGCGACCAGTGCCGTCGTCGCCCCCCGCAGCGGTGGGTTGGGCTGGCTCGGGTGGGGCGGGCGGGGGGCGGCAAGCAGCGACCCGGGTGCTGACCTCTTCCCCCCATCCGCAGGCGTGCAGTGTATCCCGCAGCGAGCCGCCCTCCTCAAATCCATGCTCAACTTCCTCAAGAAGGCCATCCAGGACCCCGCCTTCTCGGATGGCATCCGCCATGGTGAGGGGGCGCCCGTGGCGGGCGAGGGTTAGGCAGCTCAGATCCTGCTCCCATCTCCTCCTCTGCCCCCTCCCCCGCCAAGAGAACCCAGGAGTCCTGGCTCCCAGCCCGCCCTGCTCTAACCACAAAACCCCACTCCCCTCCCAGAGCTGGGGAGAGAACCCAGGAGTCCTGGCTCCCAGCCCCCCCGCTCTAACCACTAGACCCCACTCCTCTCCCAGAGCCGGGGAGAGAACCCAGGAATCCTGCCTCCCAGCCCCCCTCCTTTCTCCCCATAGAAAGGGGAGTGTCCCCCCTTCCCCTTGCTGTGTCTCATGGCCCCTCTCCCCTCACAGTGATGGATGGCTCCTTGCCTACCTCTCTGAAGCATGTCATCAGCAACGCGGAGTACTACGGCCCGTCTCTCTTCCTGCTCGGTAAGTAACGGGACAGGGCCGGGGGAGCCTGCAGCGTCCCCCGCTCTGGAGCGATGCCTTCCCGAGTCCCCTCCAGCTGCCCTTCGGGGGAAGGGGGGTGTTGATTCTGGTCCTGATTCTCATTCCCCTGACTGCTCCGACCCCTGGAGAGCTGCCTTTCAGTACTACGGCCCACCCTGCGTCCGCAAATCCGCCGCGGAGCCAGGGCTGGCGTGATCTGGGGGCGGGGCAGGGCGTGCTCAGAGGAGCCCTGAACTCCTGCTGCGGCCCGGTTCTGGTCCCCACGATTCAAGGCGGATGAGGAGAAATTGGGGAGGGGTCAGAGCCGTGAGAAGGATTCAAGCATTGGAAAAGCTGCCTGAGAGCGAGCGACGCCGGGAGCTGCCGAAGCAGGCTTGGGGTGACTTGATCCCCGTCTCTGCCAATGTGTGGGGATGGCGGATTTATGGGCCGGCTCTGCAGTCCGGGCGAGGAAGGGCAATTCCGATCCCTGTTCAATTGGCGCGAGATTTCTCGTTAGTGTGTCCAGCTTCCCCTTCCAGCCAGCGGCTCTGGTTCAAGGAAATCGACATGACTCTAGGGCAGGTTTCCCAGACCTGGGGTTGTTCTCGTCGCTCTCTTTGGGGCCCGAACCGGGCAGCGACCGCTAGCTGGCCCGCTGGCTGCCTTGGGCAAGCCCCCAGGGGTCAGGTTCCCCATCTGTTGAAACAGGGGAACGACCCCGCTGAAGTGAGATCTGTGGCTGCCGAGAGCTAGAGTGGGGTTAGCCGGTATCCCCAGCGCAGCCTCGCGATACCGCCTCCAGACTGGTTGCCCGGCTGTAGTGGGACAGGGAGGGCGGCCTGCTGCTTGCGCGAGTTAGGGTAGCGTGTGGAGTCGAACGGAAACCGGGGTGCCCTTACGTACAGCACCTGGCGCAGGGCAAGAGCTGGGTGGGGCTCATTAGTGTGTCCAACTTCCCTGCCCACCTGACTGCCGCACCCCACAGCAGAGCCAGGCCCCTAAAAGAGCCCAGGATGTCAGATGGTCTGTCTCCACCCTCCCTGATGCTTCAGAGGAAGGTTGGGGGGGGAATAAATAGCCCCATTGGGCATGAGGGGAGGGAAATTCCTTCCTGACCCCCCTGGCTGAAGCCCTGAAGCATGAGAGTGGGCTAGTCGTTTCAGTGGGCTCTCTCCCGAACGAACGGGTGGCTGGGTGCGGGAGCTGATCCCTGGCCCGGCCCTAGCTGGGCGGCGTCTTACCGAGAGGAATGGGACGGCCGTCCCTCACCCACCGTGCTCTCTCCTCCGCCCCGCAGCCACCGAAGTGGTGACGGTCTTCGTGTTCCAGGAGCCCTCACTGCTCTCCTCGCTGCAGGACAACGGGCTGACGGACGTCATGCTGCACGCCCTCCTCATCAAAGACGTGAGCCCGGCTGCCCCCCCGGCCCCACGCCCTCGCCTGGCTGGCTGGATCCGCCGGCTCGCGTCTCCTTCCCCGGTGGGCGGGCTGTGGGTCCCTGCTAGGATCGAAGCTCTTTCACTTGGGGCTGGGTTCCCGGCTGAGCAGGCCTCAGGTGACCCCCCCCCCCCTCCTTGGCTGGGGACTGACCCACCTGCCTGGCATGTGCTGAACAAATCCCTGCTGTGGGGTCGCTGTCTGATTCCCAGTCCGGTCCCCCTCTCTTCTGGCTCCTGGTGGCTCTTGGGAGGGCGTGGGGGGCAGCTGACTTCCCGCCCCCGTGGCTGACTCGGCTCTTGGGAGGGCGGGGGGGGCAGCTGACTTCCCGCCCCCGTGGCTGACTCGGCTCTTGGGAGGGCGTGGGGGGCAGCTGACTTCCCGCCCCCGTGGCTGACTCGGCTCTTGGGAGGGCGGGGGGGGCAGCTGACTTCCCGCCCCCGTGGCTGACTCGGCTCTCTCCCCCCTCGGGCAGGTCCCGGCCACGCGGGAAGTCCTGGGCTCCCTCCCCAACGTGTTCAGTGCCCTGTGTCTGAACGCCCGCGGCCTCCAGTCCTTCGTGCAGTGCCAGCCCTTCGAGCGGCTCTTCAAGGTGCTGCTGTCCCCGGATTACCTGCCCGCCATGCGGCGCCGGCGCAGCTCCGACCCGCTGGGTGAGTACCAGGGGGCAGATTGGCCACGGGGGGGCGCTCACCAGCCATCCCTAGGCTCCTAAGCCTGGCACCCTCCTGCCAATGGGCATCGGATGCTTTTCTCGGGGAAGGGACTTGCCCAAGATCTTGAGAACCCAGGAGTCCTGGCTCCCTGCCCTAAGCCCCACTCCCCTCCCAGAGCCGGGGAGAGAACCCAGGAGTCCTGGCTCACACCTCCCCCCCCCAGCTGTGGCCAGACTTGACAGGCTGCGCTGCCACAAGGGGGCGCCCCAGCCCGCGTGGGAGGCTGGCAGCTCTGGGGGTCTCTGGTCGCGCGCTGAGCCTGCTCTGCCCTGCAGGGGACACGGCCTCTAACCTGGGCAGCGCTGTGGACGAGCTCATGAGGCACCAGCCCACACTCAAGACAGACGCCACCACCGCCATCATCAAGGTAGGGGAGGGGCCTGGGCCGGGTCTCATGGGCCCTGGACTCGACCGGCCTGTGGCATCGGGGGGGGGGGGGGGGAGGAGTCGGGTGTGGCTCTGCCATCCTGCAGCGCTGGTTGTCGTGGGTCCTTAGCGCGTGGCTCTGACCCCACCAGCCCCGCCCCAGCTCTGGCCACCATGAGGAGCCATTTGGCTAGTGTCACCTGGTTTGAAATCATCATTGTAAGCCCCTCCAGTCCTTTCACCCCCTCCTGGCCTTTCTCCCCCCACCCCTACTGCCACCACCCCCCTCCCCGCCTGGCAATAGTCTGGGCACTTCTGTATGCGCCGGCCAGGCCGATCAGTCTCTGGGTCTCCTCCCCCTCCCTGTCTGTCTGTCCGATCATGGGGACAGGGCCTGTCATGGCGTCTGTCCCCCCCGTCCCGCCCCGCTGCCCTAACCCCCCCAGCGTCAGGCGCTGAGCAGCTGGGCGGCGGCCCCGGGACTTGGCCTGTCTGTCCCGGCTCACTGCGCCGTCTCCTCCCCGCCGCAGCTGCTGGAGGAGATCTGCAACCTGGGCCGGGACCCCAAGTACATCTGCCAGAAGCCCTCCATCCAGAAGGCGGACGGCACGGCCACGGCCCCGCCGCCCCGCTCCACCCACGCGGCCGAGGAGGCCTCCAGCGAAGACGAGGAGGAGGAGGAGGTGCAGGCCATGCAGAGCTTCAACGCCACTCAGCAGAGCGAGGCAGAGCCCAGCCAGCAGTGAGTGCCACCCCCCCGCAGCTAGGGGGCGCCAGGCTTCACCCTCATCCCCTTAAACACGGGAGCCCTTCCGCACCTGGGCCCGCCCCGCGTCTTTCCCGAGCTCGTGTTGGGAAAGGGTTAACTGGTCTTGGCAGCTCTACTCGCAGCGAACCCAGGAGTCCTGGCTCCTAACCCCACCCATGGTCTAATCCCCTAGACCCCACTCCCCTCCCGGAGCTGGGGAGAGAACCCAGGAGTCCTGGCACCCAGCCCCCCTTCTCTCACCACTAGACCCCACTCCCCTCCCAGAGCCGGGAGAGAACCCAGGAGTCCTGGCTCCCAGCCCCCCCTCCCCCAACCTAATGTGGTGAATTAGGCCCCAATGGCTCTGCAATCAGAGAACAGCCAAGCTATCCCCACCTTGAGGATGATGGGGTGGGGGAGGACACTGGGGGGGGGGACGCAGAGGAGGGGGAAACCGAGGCACGATGGGGGTAGGTGGTTTCCCCAGGGAGGAGGCTATGACCATCCCAGCCCCCTAGAGTGGCTTGGAAGCTGCCGTCCTGCCCAGGGAGGGGTGGGGGCAGATCAGGTCCTGCCACGTTTCCGGGCACGGCAGTGCCCTGGCCACTCATGGGGGGCGTGTTGGAGCCAGACGCCGTGTGGGCGCGAGATCTCCGTGCTGGGGGCTCCGGATCCCACCGCTGTCCCTCGGCGCCAGGCTGGGCGAGGCGCTAACTGGGGCACTTTCCTTCCTCTTCCAGGGTGGTTGGGACAGAGGAGCGAATCCCCATCCCCCTCATGGACTATATCCTCAACGTGGTGAGTTGGGCAGGGTTGGGGGGGCATGGGGCCCCTCGCCGGCTGGGCATCGCTTTGCCTGCTGGGCAAGATCCCCCTGCTGGCCTGTTACAGTGTCCGGGGGCAGGCTCCCAAACCTGTAGGGCCTCCCACCCGCATGGCGAGTCTCGTGATGGGGCCAGCACCTATGCCACGCTCCAGGGAGCGGCTGGGACGGGGGTGCAAAATCACAGGGCTAACCCCCCTCCCCATCCATCTGTGCAAGGGACCTTTCCCCACCTTGGGGGGGCCCCAAAACCTCCAGTGCCCTTCGGTCCCCTCCCCTTCTAATTCGCCTCTCGGCTGAGCCCGTCGGAGTGGAGTGGGAAGATCGGGGGAGGGGGGGTTGACCGCGCCCCAGGCTGACCCCCTCTTCCCCCCCGCCTCAGATGAAATTCGTGGAATCCATCCTCAGCAACAACACCACGGACGACCACTGTCAGGAGTTCGTCAGCCAGAAGGGGCTGCTGCCTCTGGTCACCATCCTGGGCCTGCCCAACCTGCCCATTGACTTCCCCACCTCGGCCGCCTGCCAGGCCGTGGCGGGCGTCTGCAAATCTATCTTGGTAAGGGGGGAGCTGCCTGGGGCTGGCGGGCGCTGGGCTGTTGGGTCTGGGACGGGGGGGAGACAGCAGGTGGGAATGGGTCTGCCCTCCATTTCTGAAATCGCTCTCCCGGTGCTCGGTGAGTACTTGGCACCCCAGATCCTTTTCAGCAGGGACGTGGTCCTGCGGAACTCCCTGCCACCGGGAAGTGAGGCTGAGCTCTTGAGGGGAATTCCCCGTGGATGCCGGCACCCTGTGGGGCTTGGATAGGAATGGACGTGGGACCACAGCCCTCTGTGCTTCGAGGGGTGCCGTGGGCACCCCAGCTCCCATGATGCATTTGGTTCAGCAGAATCTTCATTTGCCCTCAGGGTGGGCAAAGGGCAGCTGGCAGCAACCCGTGGCACCTTGCGTCTCCCACCCCGGCTAGCCGGAGCCGGGGCTGGAACCCGGATCTGGGGGCGCTGGGAGAAAAGGGCCAGGAAGAGGCCCAGCTCCCGGGGTGGGGGTCCCCTGAGGTGACCGTGTGTCAGGCCGTACTCACCCTGCTGCCTCTGTTCCAGACGCTCTCCCACGAGCCCAAGGTGCTGCAGGAGGGGCTGCTGCAGCTCGACTCGATCCTCTCTTCCCTGGAGCCCCTGCACCGGCCCATCGAGGCGCCGGGCGGCTCCGTGCTGCTGCGGGAGCTGGCCTGCGCGGGCAACGTAGCTGACGCCACCCTGTCGGCCCAGGCCACGCCGCTGCTCCACGCGCTGACGGCCGCCCACGCCTACATCATGATGTTCGTCCACACCTGCCGGGTGGGCCAGGTGAGCTGGCGGGCGGGTGGCTGGGGGCGGCGGGGCCCACCTGGGCCGGGCGGCGGGCTGAGTCTGTAACGAGAGCTCTGTCTCTTCCAGAGCGAGATCCGGGCCATCTCGGTGAACCAGTGGGGCTCCCACCTGGGCCTGAGCGTTCTCAGCAAGCTGAGCCAGCTGTACTGCTCCCTGGTGTGGGAGAGCACCGTGCTGCTGTCCCTCTGCACTCCCAACAGGTACGCTGCTCCGGCCTGGCCGCACGAGCTGTGCAGAGCCCTGTCTGCCAGCCAGGCCCGTGGCCACCCCCAGGAGTCAGGAGCAAAGGGGCAACTGCGGCTCTCGGGCTAGACACTAAGGGGCGGGGGGTACCAGGCCAGGTGGGCCCATGGGTCAGATCTGGGGGCAGGGAGGAGGTACCGGGCCAGGTGGGCCCATGGGTCGGATCTGGGGGCAGGGAGGAGGTACCGGGCCCGGTGGGCCCATGGGTCGGATCTGGGGGCAGGGAGGAGGTACCGGGCCAGGTGGGCCCATGGGTCGGATCTGGGGGCAGGGAGGAGGTACCGGGCCGGGTGGGCCCATGGGTCGGATCTGGGGGCAGGGAGGAGGTACCCGGGCCGGGTGGGCCCATGGGTCGGATCTGGGGGCAGGGAGGAGGTACCGGGCCAGGTGGGCCCACGGGCCTGACGCCCCCTTGTCCCTGTTCACAGCTTGCCGACAGGCTGTGAGTTCGGCCAGGCCGACATGCAGAAGCTGGTGCCCAAGGAGGAGAAGGCCGCACTCAACGCCCCCCAGGGAGCCAAGAAAGCAGGTACAGACTCGGGGACCGGGCGCCGGCGGGGGGTCGCCTCAGCTCCTCCACATGCAGGTTCCTGGGCCCTGGCTCTGGGAGGACAGTGGGGTCTAGTGGTTAGAGCGGGGGGCGGGGGAGCAGGGATCCTGGCATGAACGGCTGGGGCGAGGTCTTGTGAGGACTGGGTCAGTGTCTGGGGGGCTCCTGGTTAGTCCAGGGCTCAAGCCCCCCCCAGCACTAATTCCCCTCCCCCCCCAGAAGGTGAAGCGGAGGCGGTTGCGGGCGGGAGTGTGGAGCCATCGGCCCAGGGCCTGCTGGAGGGGATCGGCCTGGATGGAGACGCGCTGGCCCCCATGGAGACGGACGAGCCCAGCACTGCCGACGCCAAGGGCAAGGCCAAGATCACGCCAGCCATGGCGGCCAGGATCAAGCAGATCAAACCCCTCCTGTCGGGTGAGCGACGCGGACGGCACTGGGACGCCTGGGTTCTCTCCCCGGCTCTGGGAGGGGAGTGGGGTTTAGGGGTTAGAGCAGGGGGGCTGGGAGCCAGGACTCCTGGGTTCTCTCCCCGGCTCTGGGAGGTGAGTGGGGGCTGGTGATTAGAGCGGGGGGGCTGGGAGCCAGGACTCCTGGGTTCTCTCCCCGGCTCTGGGAGGGGAGTGGGGTGGGGTCTGGTGGGGTGGCAGTGGCTGGGAGCTTGGGACATCTGGGTTCTCTCCCCAGCTCTGGGGGGGGAGGGACAGCAAATCCTACATGCCAGGGGGGTGCTGGGCTTGTAATGCCCGGTGTTGGTTGCCCGCTCACCTCCGCCCCATGCCCCCCACAGCCTCGTCCCGGCTGGGCCGCGCTCTGGCCGAGCTGTTTGGGCTGCTGGTGAAACTGTGCGTGGGCTCCCCGGTGCGCCAGAGACGGAGCCACCATGCTGCCAGCACCACCACCGCCCCCACGCCGGCCGCCCGCTCCACTGCCTCGGCCCTCACCAAGCTGCTGACCAAGGGGCTCTCCTGGCAGCCCCCGCCCTACACCCCCACGCCCCGCTTCCGGTGAGTGTGAAAAGCAGAAGGTTTTGTCTCCCCGCGTGCTGGGAGGTTGGGGCTCCATCCAACCTGGCACCCCTCCCCCTTAGTTCAGTGTCCTTCAGGTATTCACTGGTGAGGGGAGGTGGAGGCCACTGGTCACCCCCAGCTGGGGTACAGGCGACAAGCCGGCTCTTGTGGGCGTGAGGTGTGAGGCTATGTCTGATGGCTGGGCATTACGCAGAATTACAGCCTGTTTCAAGTATCAGGGGGTAGCCATGTTAGTCTGTATCTACAAAAACAACAAGGAGTCTGATGGCACCTTAAAGACTAACAGTAAGAAACAGCCTGTTTCAATAAGAATCTTACAGCGTGTAGCGTTACTGCACCAGTTTCACCGGGACAATGATGTTCAGCAGATTATGACTTTTCCAATAACACCTCACAAGTTCACAAAGTGGTGAACATAATGGTATAGACTGTCACGGGTGTGTGTTGGGGCTGGGGTCTGATCCCTTGGGGAGGGCATGGGTGGGGGGGCTGGATGGGCGACGGTTCTGGTCTGCCAGGTGGAAGTTGGGGGTTGGCCTAGGCCTGGCCAGTCTTTCTGGTCCCTGGGGGCGTCTTGGGCTCCCCAGCGCGGGGCTGACCTCTCTCCCCACCCCCCGCAGGCTGACATTCTTCATCTGCTCCGTGGGGTTCACGTCGCCCATGCTGTTCGACGAGCGCAAGTACCCCTACCACCTCATGCTGCAGAAATTCCTCTGCTCCGGTGGCCACAACGCTCTCTTCGAGTGAGTGCCCCAGGCAGCCAGCCCGCCGGGCTCCTGTCCCTGGTGCCGGAGGGAGTGGGGCTAGGGGTTGGAGCAGGGGGACTGGGAGCCAGGACGCCTGGGTTCTCTCCCCGGTACTGAGTGGGGTCTAGTGGTCAGAGCAGGGGGGCTGGGAGCCAGGACTCCTGGGTTCTCTCCCCAGCTCTGGGAGGGGAGTGGGGTTAGTGGTTGGAGCAGGGGGGCTGGGAGCCCGGACTCCTGGGTTCTCTCCTTGTTCTGGGAGGGGAGTGGGGTTAGTGGTTGGAGCAGGGGGGCTGGGGGGGCTGGGAGCTCGGACTCCTGGGTTCTCTCCTTGCTCTGGGAGGGGAGTGGGGTTAGTGGTTGGAGCAGGGGGGCTGGGAGCCCGGACTCCTGGGTTCTCTCCTTGCTCTGGGAGGGGAGTGGGGTTAGTGGTTGGAGCAGGGGGGCTGGGGGGGCTGGGAGCCCGGACTCCTGGGTTCTCTCCTTGCTCTGGGAGGGGAGTGGGGTTAGTGGTTGGAGCAGGGGGGCTGGGGGGGCTGGGAGCCAGGACTCCTGGGTTTTGCTCCCCTGAGTGTGGGGGGATCCCAGCCTGGAACAGAAGCAGAGGCCAGCAGACCATTAACTTGCCCTTACCCACAGGACCTTCAACTGGGCCCTCTCCATGGGGGGCAAGGTCCCTGTGGCCGAGGGGCTGGAGCACCCGGACCTGCCGGACGGGACGGGGGAGTTCCTGGACGCCTGGCTCATGCTGGTGGAGAAGATGGTGAACCCCAGCACGGTGTTGGAGTCGCCCCACGCTCTTCCCGCCAAGCTGCCGGGCGGACAGAACTACCCGCAGTTCAGCGCCCTGCGCTTCCTGGTGGTGACCCAGAAGGTGGGTGGCGAGGCCGGTTGGTGCCGTCCGGGCTGCAGCGGTGTGACTGGCCCTGGGTGCGACTGCCACAGCCTGGGCCTGTGGCTCGCCGAGCACGGAGACAGTGGGGTGTTCTGTGTCGTTCTTCGGCCCATTGCTCAGTCTCTGCAGCTGCATGAGATGGCGCCAGGCCGTATGCCCCAGCTACTCGGGGTGGGCATGTGCGCTGTGGGGCATGGGGGATCCTTGCTGATGGGGTGGGGCTCCCTGCCCCCCACCCACTGCCATGGGGCCCTGTCAGCCCCACCTAAGAAACAGGCAGGAGAGAGCATGTCAGGTCAGATGCTGTGGCTCTTGGGCGAGGGATATATGGGGGGATCCCACTCTTGCCACCAGCAGTGCTGGCTGGTGTGTGTGTGTGTGTGGGGGGGGAAATCCCACTGTTAGCACCAGTAGTGGTGGGGATGGGGATCCCACCGCTGGCACCAGCGGAGCTGCCACTAACTCCTCTTGCCCCCCAGGCGGCGTTCACCTGCATCAAGAACCTGTGGAACCGCAAGCCCCTGAAAGTGTACGGGGGGCGCATGGCAGAGTCCATGCTGGCCATCCTGTGCCACATCCTGAGGGGGGAGCCCCTCATCCGTGAGCGCCTGGGCAAGGAGAAGGAGGGGACGCGGGGTGAGGAGGAGGCAGGGCAGGAGGAGGGCGGAGCCCGGCGTGAGCCCCAGGTCAACCAGCAGCAGCTGCAGCAGGTAGGGGGTGATGCTGGGCTGGGAGCCTGGGTTGACTGCCTGGGTTCTATCCTGGGGAGGGGAGTGGTGGACGTTGGGAGCCAGGACGCCTGGGTTCTCTCCCCAGCTCTTGGGGAGGAGTGGGGGGGCTGGGTTCTTGCCTGACTTGGGGAGGGGAGTGGGGAGGGCCTGGACCCAGGATGCCTGGGTTCTGTCCTGGCTCTGGGAGAGGAGTGGTGGGTTGGAGTGAGGGGGCTGAGAGCCAGGACGCCTGGGTTCTCTCCTGGCTTGGGGAAGGGAGTGGGGAGGGTTGGGAGCCAGGATGCCTGGGTTCTCTCCTGGCTCGGGGAGGGGAGTGGGGAGGGCTGGGAGCCAGGACGCCTGGGTTCTCTCCTGGCTTGGGGAAGGGAGTGGGGAGGGTTGGGAGCCTGGACGCCTGGGTTCTCTCCTGGCTCGGGGAGGGGAGTGGGGAGGGCTGGGAGCCAGGACGCCTGGGTTCTCTCCTGGCTTGGGGAAGGGAGTGGGGAGGGCTGGGAGCCAGGACGCCTGGGTTCTCTCCTGGCTTGGGGAAGGGAGTGGGGAGGGTTGGGAGCCAGGACGCCTGGGTTCTCTCCTGGCTTGGGGAGGGGAGTGAGGAGGGTTGGGAGCCAGGACGCCTGGGTTCTCTCCTTGTCCCCGCTGAGGCTTGTCTCTCTCTCCCAGCTGATGGACATGGGTTTCACACGGGAGCACGCCATGGAGGCCCTGCTAAACACCAGCACCATGGAGCAGGCCACTGAGTACCTCCTGACCCACCCGCCGCCGCTCATGGGCGGGGTCGTACGGGTAAGCACCCCGTGGCCCAGCCCCGGGTCCCCTCCGCCCGGCCCCTCTGCCCCCCAGCTCCCTCTGGGGCTGCCTGGCGCCCGCCCCTCAACTGCCCCGTGGCTTGTGCTGCAGGACCTGAGCATGTCGGAGGAGGACCAGATGATGCGAGCCATCGCCATGTCGCTGGGCCAGGATATCCCCATGGAGCAGCGGGCCGAGTCCCCGGAGGTGAGGGGCCCACCCAGGGCTGCGGGTCAGGAGTGAGGGGAGCTGGCAGTGCTGGGGGCGAGCCAGTGGTGGGGATCTGGCTGTGGCAGGTGGGCAGGGGGGATCCGGCGGGGGGGTGTGGTCCGGCAGTGGCAGGTGGGGATCCGGCAGGTGGGCAGATCTCACCCCGTGCCCCCCCACCCCTGGCACAGGAGGCAGCCTGCCGGAAGGAGGAAGAGGAGCGCAAGGCGCGGGAGAAGCAGGAGGAGGAGGAGGCCAAGTGCCTGGAGAAGTTCGAGGACGCGCAGCCGCTGGACCCGGCCGAGCTGCACGGCTTCACGGACGCCATGTTGCCCGGCTGCTCCCAGCTGCTGGACGAGCTGCCGGACACCGTGTACCGCGTCTGCGACCTCATCATGACGGCCGTCAAGCGCAACGGCGCCCCCTACCGCGACACCATCCTCAAGCAAGTGGTCAAGCAGGTGAGGAGCCCCTCCCCCCTCCCGGCCAGACTGGAGGGGGCGATGTGGGGCCTGGGCATGGGTCACTTGTGGGGCCTGGGTCCCGGGGTCTGACGTTTGCCCCTGTTCCCCGTCCCTGCCCAGGTGTGGGAAGCGGCCGATGTGCTCATCAAGGCGGCCCTGCCCCTCACCACCAGCGACACCAAGACGGTCTCGGAGTGGATCAGCCAGATGGCCACGCTGCCCCAGGCTGCCAACCTGGCCACCCGCATCCTGCTGCTCACCCTGCTCTTCGAGGTGAGGCCGCCGGGCCGGGGGAGAACCCAGGAGTCCTGGCTCCCAGCCCCCCCTTTCCTACGTGCCTGACTCCCAAGGGGGGGGGGGGGGTGTCTCCACTCATCCAGGGCCGCCCCCGTGGCCTCCAGCCACCTTAGACTGAGCTCCTGGGCTCCGGTCCTCCAGCTCCCTCCCCCACCGAGCCAGGCTCCCTCCGCGCGGACCCGGCTGCGCTGCCGGCGTGGCTGGTGAATTACCCGCGGCGCAGCACAGCCCAGAGCCAGCTCCCAGGGAGACTGTCTGCCACCTGCCGGTGCTCCAGGGCGAGGGAATCGCCCTCTCTCTGGGGCCTGGTGTCCGGGGGCTGGTTTGTCGGCGTCTCGGGGTCAGCTCAGCCAGTCCTTTGCAGCGGGGGAACGAGAACGTGCGCGCGCACACACAGTCCCTGCAGTGCAAAATATCGGGGAAACTGAGGCACGCCTGGGCTTCCTAAATCGAACACAGACCTTTCCAAGCAGGGCTCGTCCCCTCCAGCAGGGGGTGATGCTGTCCCGGGGGGCGGGGCTTACCTGGTGGCCCCGCCCCACATCTCTTGTACCCCCTGCAGGAGCTGAAGCTGCCGTGTGCCCGCGTGGTGGAGTCGAGCGGTGTCCTTAACGTACTGATCAAGCTGCTGGAGGTGGTGCAGCCCTGCCTCCAGGCCGCCAAGGAGCAGAAGGAGGTGCAGACCCCCAAGTAAGGGCCCAGGGGGCGCCCTCAGCCTCCCCACATCTGGTGTGAACGGGGGACGGGGTCCCCGGGGGACTGACCTGGGCTGCTGCTCAGACCTTGCGAATGCGCACCCCATAGGGGACAGGCCGTGCCCCATTCCCCGCCCCCGTGAGCCAGCCAGTCCCCGCTCTGGGGCCGGATGGGAGCTGGCGCCCCCCGAGAGGGGACAGGCCCGCCCCTGCCCCATTCCCCACCCACCCTGAGCCAGCCAGTCCCCGCCCTGGGGCCGGATGGGAGCCGGTTCCCCCTAGAGGGGACAGGCCCTATGTCCCATTCCCTGCCCCCCTGACCCAGCCCATCCCCGCCCTGGGGCCAGATGGGAGCTGGCTGCCCGACCCCTTCATTGTTCTGTGGGACCGACTGCCCTTCCCTCCCTGCCCCAGGTGGATCACCCCGGTGCTGCTGCTCATTGACTTTTACGAGAAGACGGCCATCTCGTCCAAGAGGAGAGCCCAGATGAACAAGGTACCGGCCTTGCGAGGCCTTGTTGGCTCTGTCCGGGTGGGGGGATCTGGGTGGCTGGGGGTGGGGGGGAGAGCAGGCCAGGGGGCAGCTGGGGGGATCCAGGCGGCGGGGGAGTGCAGGCTGGGGGTGGGGGGATCTGGGGGGTGGTGGTGGGGAGAGCAGGCCAGGGGGCGGCGGGGGAGCGCTGGCCTGGAGGGGCAGCGGGGACGGATCCCAGCAGCAGGAGAGGCAGGGCCCGGGCTCCCCACGATCCGCTGGGTTCTCTGCCCCCCCAGTATCTCCAGGCCAACGGGAACAACTGGCGCTGGTTTGACGACCGCTCCGGCCGCTGGTGCAGCTACAGCGCCAGCAACAACAGCACCATCGACACCGCCTGGAAGGCGGGCGAGACCAGCGTGCGCTTCACCGCCGGCCGCCGGCGCTACACCGTGCAGTTCACCACCATGGTGCAGGTACGGAGCCGAGCTCCCCGGGGTGGGCGGGGGAGGCAGCCCTGGTCCCGCTGAGCACTTGCTGACCCCCCCCTTCCCCTGCCAGGTGAACGAGGAGACGGGCAATCGGCGCCCAGTGATGCTGACGCTGCTGCGGGTGCCCCGGCTCGGGAAGGGAGCCAAGGAGAGCAACGGGCAGGAGCTGGAGAAGACCCTGGAGGAGGCCAAAGAAACGGAGGGCAAAGCCAAGGAGGAGAAGGCAAATGGTATGTGCCGTGGGCTGGCGGGGGGCTGCGGGTCGTGTGGGGGGAGCCCACGGCAGGGCTAGCCAGGGGGCTGCGGGTCAGGAGTGACGGGCACTGGGGGAGCTGGGAGGAGCCCAGGGCTGGGCTAGTGGGGCTGCGGATCGGGAGTGAGGGGCACTGGGGGAGCCCGGGGCTGGGCTGGCGGGGGGCTGCGGGTCGGGAGTGAGGGGCACTGGGGGAGCCCGGGGCTGGGATGGCGGGGGGCTGCGGGTCAGGAGTGACGGGCACTGGGGGAGCTGGGAGGAGCCCAGGGCTGGGCTAGTGGGGCTGCGGGTCGGGAGTGAGGGGCACTGGGGGAGCCCGGGGCTGGGCTGGCGGGGGGCTGTGGTCGGGAGTGAGGGGCAGCTGCCATCCCCAATGTGCTCTGCCCCCCAGAGGCCCCAGTGCCCGCGGAGCCCCTGCCCCCCGAGAAGGAGGCGGCCCCCGAGGAGCCGAAGGCGGCCGAGATCCTGATCGAGGGGCTGACGGAGGAGATGGTGACGGTGCTGATCCGGGCCTGCGTGAGCATGCTGGGGGTGCCGGTGGACCCCGACACGCTGCACGCCACCCTGCGCCTCTGCCTGCGCCTGACGCGCCACCACAAGTACGCCCTGATGTTCGCCGAGCTCCGCAGCACCCGCATGATCCTCAGCTTGACCCAGAGCTCCGGCTTCAACGGCTTCACGCCCCTCGTCACCCTGCTCTTCCGGCACGTCATCGAGGAGCCCTGCACCCTGCGCCACACCATGGAGAAGGTGGGTGCTGCCGGCCCCACCCCGTCACCTCATGGGCCCCTGGGGATATGGTGGGTGCTGCTGGCCCCTGTCACTGCCTGGGCTCCTAGGCAGTGGTGGGGGCCCCCGGATGCCAGGAGGATGGTGTGTGCCCCTGGCCCCACCTGCTGTGACCCCGTGGGCCCTTGGAACACCAGGGAGAAGGTGGGTGCCACTGGGCCATGCCTCCCCCCCCCCCCCAGCTGCTGCATTGTGGCCTCCCCCTCCCGCAGGTTGTGCGCTCGGCAGCCACCAGCGGCGCGGGCAGCACCACCTCCGGGGTGGTGTCGGGCAGCCTGGGCTCCCGTGAGATCAACTACATCCTGCGCGTGCTGGGCCCGGCCGCTTGCCGCAACCCCGAGATCTTCACCGAGGTGGCCAACGGCTGCATCCGCATCGCCCTGCCTGCCCCCCGCGGCTCGGGCACCGGTAAGTGGGGCGCAGAGACCCCCTGGCTCCCCCTGCCTGGACTGGACAGGCCTGGGAGCCAGAACTCCTGGGTTCTCGCCTGGCTCTGGGAGGGGGTGGGGGCTGGTGGGTGATAGCAGGGGGGGGCTGGGAGCCCGGACTCCTGGGTTCTATTTTGCTTCCCTTTCTCTCCCCTTGGGAGCATCGGACGACGAGTTCGAGAACCTGCGGATCAAGGGCCCCAACGCGGTGCAGCTGGTGAAGACGACGCCGGTGAAGCCGTCGGCCCTGCCCGTCATCCCCGACCCCATCAAGGAGGTGATCTACGACATGCTGAATGCGCTGGCCGCCTACCACGCCCCCGACGAAGGTACCCGCCCCCCTCCTCCTCCCCTGCATTGCCAGGCTCCCTGTGGGCCGGCCGAGCCCTGTCTCACCCGCCCCCCTCTCCGCAGCTGAGAAGAGCGAGGCCAAGCCGGTCACAGCCAGCCAGGAGGTGAGCCAGCTGCTGTCGGACATGGGCGACGACGTGTACCAGCAGTACCGCTCCCTCACCCGCCAGGGCAGCGACTTCGACTCGCAGAGCGGCTTCGCCATCACTGTGAGTCCAGCCACGCCGGGGCAGGGCGGGACGCTGGGTGGGGACGCCCCACACCGCGGTGACCTGGTGCTGACCAGTCCTCTCCTTTCCCAGGCCCAGGTGTTTGGCGCAGACGGAGCAGCCGCCGAGACGCCGCCATCTGGGACCCCTCAAGGAGAAGGTAACGGTGACTTCCTGGGCTAGGGCACCCCCTATACCCCAATACTGCCGGGGGTCCCCAGGATCCCTCCCCCAGCCAGGGTGGGGCACCTCTGCTGCCCCCGACAGCCAGCGCAGGTCACCTCTCAGGGATACCCCCTCTGCTGCCCCCGACAGCCGGCATGGGTCACCCCAGGGACCCCCCTCCTGCCCCCGACAGCCGGCGCGGGGCACCCCTGGGGACCCCCATCTGCTGTCCCCCAATAGCTGGCGCGGGGCACCCTTGGGGATCTCTGGTGGCACCGGGTTTCCAGGGGACCCCTTTCTGTGCACCCCCCACCTAACCCATCTCCCACCCGCCCGCAGCCTCTACCCCGGAGGAGTCGCGGGAGGGCCGGAAGGACAAGGAGGGAGACAAGGCGACAGAGGAGGGCAAGCAGAAGGCCAAGGGCAGCAAGCCGCTCATGCCCACCTCCACCATCCTGCGTCTGCTGGCCGAGCTGGTGCGCTCCTATGTGGGCATCGCCGCCCTCATCGCCAACTACAGCTATACCGTGGGCCAGTCCGAGCTCATCAAGGAGGTGAGGGGCAGTCTGGACACCTGGGTTCTCTCCCTGGCTCTGGGAGGGAAGTGGGATCTGGTGGGTTGGAGCCGGGGGGCTCGTGCCAGGGTTCTGGGACGTGGCGTGGGGACCCGCTCACCCCTCCCCATGTCCCGGCAGGACTGCAGTGTGTTGGCCTTTGTCCTGGACCACCTGCTGCCCCACACCCAGAACGCAGAGGACAAGGACACCCCTGCGCTGGCCCGTCTCTTCCTCGCCAGCCTGGCTGCAGCGGGCAGCGGCACGGACGCCCAGGTGGCGCTGGTGAACGAGGTGAAGGCGGCGTTGGGCCGGGCGCTGGCCATGGCGGAGAGCACAGAGAAACATGCCAGGTGAGTGGGGGCTGGCAGCCCTGGGGTCTCAGGGAGAGGGAGGGGGGTCAGGACCTGGTAAAGGCTCCTGGGATGATAGTGGCTCCCAAATCCCCTCTGCAGGTTTCTAGCCCTGACGACACTGCCGGAGTGTGCCGAGAGCCTGAGCCAGTCGCTTGCGGGTGGGGAGGGGATCTGCCTCGATGCAGCTCAAAGGGGTGTCAAGTCCCATTTTGGGAGCTTTGCCAGCAGCACCGCACTGAGGGGCAGGGGTCTGTGTGGCAGGAGAACAGCCCCCCCTTGACTGTTGGGAAGAACGTATTGGGGTATCCCACGGCTAACACCTGCACCTCGCTGTGGGTGATCTCCCAGTGCAGACACCGCTGCCTGTTTGGGTGCGGGGGGGGGGTGTCCCAGAGCAGGGGTGGCGCGGCGCTGATCCCTCCTCTCCCTCCCCAGGCTGCAGGCCGTGATGTGCATCATCAGCACCATCATGGAGTCCTGCCCCTCCACCTCCAGCTTCTACAGCAGCGCGGCCGCAAAGACGCAGCACAACGGCATGAACAACATCATCCGCCTCTTCCTCAAGAAGGGGCTGGTCAGCGACCTGGCGCGGGTACCCCACAGCCTCGACCTCTCCAGGTGCGCCCGGGGCTGGGGGTTGGAGCGGGGGGTTGGGAGCCAGGACACCTGGGTTCCTGCCCCGGCTCTGGGAGGGGAGTGGGGGCTGATGGAGACTCTGCCCCGCAGCCCCAACATGGCTAACACCGTGAACGCGGCGCTGAAGCCCCTGGAGACGCTGTCGCGCATCGTCAACCAGCCCAGCAGCCTCTTCGGCAGCAAGAGCACGGCCAGCAAGAGCAAAGCGGAGGGCGAGGTGCAGGGCGCTGCCCGCGACGCCAACAGCAACCAGCAGGACGTGGGTACGTGGGGCCAGGATCCCTCGCCCACAGCCTGTGCGCCCCCGGCCGGCTCCCACCCTCCTGCCACCCTCGCTGCCGGGCTCCCTCCCCTCGCCCACAGCCTGTGCACCCCCGGCCGGCTCCCATCCTCCTGCCACCCTCGCTGCCGGGCTCCCTCCCCTCGCCCACAGCCTGTGTGCCCCCGGCCGGCTCCCACCCTCCTGCCACCCTCGCTGCCGGGCTCCCTCCCCTCGCCCACAGCCTGTGCGCCCCCGGCCGGCTCCCACCCTCCTGCCACCCTCGCTGCCGGGCTCCCTCCCCTCGCCCACAGCCTGTGCGCCCCCGGCCGGCTCCCACCCTCCTGCCACCCCCGCTGCCGGGCTCCTTCCCCTCGCCCACAGCCTGTGCACCCCCGGCCTGCTCCCACCCGCCTGCCACCCTCGCTGCCGGGATCCCTCTCCGATTTCCCCCCTACTCCACTGGGATCGCCTGCTGCCCCCTGCTGCCAACTCCCCCAGCCTGCGCTCCTCCCCATGCTCCCAGGATCCCTGCGCCCCGGAAGCTCCAGGCCATCTCCTGATCGCACTGTTCCCCCAGGGGAGCCAGGTGAGGCCGGTGCCCACGAGGAGGACCACGACGCGGGCCAGGCGGAGGTGGCAGACGGCGACATCATGGACGGGGAGGCGGAGGGCGACGCAGTGGTGATCGCCGGGCAGCCTGAGGTGCTCAGCACCCAGGAGATGCAGGTGAGGGGCCGGCCGGGGAACCGGGGGGCGGAGGGGGTCAGGACGGGGCATCACAACCGGCCTGGCCCCCGACCCACCACCCCTCTGCTCCCACAGGTGGAGAACGAGCTGGAGGACCTGATAGATGAGCTGCTGGAGCGGGATGGCGGCCCTGGGAACAGCACCATCATCGGTGAGGGGGGGGTGTGGGGCAGGCCCCAAAGGGCGTGTGCTGGGTCTTGGGGGAGACTGCTGGGGCACAGCCCGGAGGATGGCAGCTGGGGACGAAGCAGGGCCTGGCGGGTTACATGCTGCTCTGGGAGCCAGGACTCCTGGGTTCCCTCCCTAGCCCGGGGGAGGGGGAGTGGGGTCTAGTGGTTAGAGCGGGGGCAAGGCCCCTGCTCTGGTACGGTGGGGGGTCGGAGGGCCCATGTCGAGGGGGATCTTGGTCAGGAGCCTGGAGGGGGGGTGAACTCACCCCCTTCCCTGTGGCCCTGGAGCCGAGGGCCTGGCTGGCGCTGCGCGTGTGGCCGCCCACGGGGCCCCCCCTCACCCCATCCCTGCCCCACAGTGAGCCGCAGCGGGGAGGACGACGCCCCGGAAGACGTGCTGATGGATGAGGCCCCCTCCAACCTGAGCCAGGGCTCCACGCTTCAGGCCAACCGGGAAGGTAAGGGTTAACCCGCGACACTGCCCCTGGTGGCCAGTGTGGGGCGCTGCGGGAGAGGCCTGAAGCTGAGCCCTGTGGCGGGAAACACATTGGCTGTGTGCGCGGAGAGGAGCCCGGACGCCTGGGTTCTATCCCGGCTCTGGGAGGGGAGTGGGGTCTGGTGGTTAGAGCAGGGGGGGCTGGCAGCCCGGACGCCTGGGTTCTATCCCGGCTCTGGGAGGGGAGTGGGGTCTGGTGGTTAGAGCAGGGAGGGCTGGCAGCCCGGACGCCTGGGTTCTATCCCGGCTCTGGGAGGGGAGTGGGGTCTGGTGGTTAGAGCAGGGGGGGCTGGCAGCCTGGACGCCTGGGTTCTATCCCGGCTCTGGGAGAGGAAGGGGGGCTGGGAGCCAGGACTCCTGGGTTCTATCCCGGCTCTGGGAGGGGAGGGGGGTCTGATGGTTAGAGCAGGGGAGGGGCTGGGAGCCAGGACTCCTGGGTTCTCTCCCGGCTCTGGGAGGGGAGTTGGGGGCTGGTGAAGGGCAGGGCTTACCTGTGGCCCCCCTGTACTGTCCCCAGACTCAATGAACATTCTGGACCCCGAAGACGAGGAGGAGCACACGCAGGAGGAAGACAGCAGCGGCAGTAATGAGGACGAGGATGACAGTCAGGACGAGGAGGAGGAGGAAGAGGAGGAAGACGAAGACGATCAGGTGAGGCGGGGGCCAGCAGCTGGCATCGCTCCTGGCTCTGGGAGGGGAGTGGGGTCTAGTGGTTATGGTGGGGGGGCTGGGCTGCAGGACTCCTGGGTCCTCTCCCGGCTCTGGGGGGGGAGGGCGTGGGGGCTGGGCTGGGCTCCAGGACTCCTGGGTCCTCTCCCGGCTCTGGGGGGGAGGGCGTGGGGGCTGGGCTGGGCTCCAGGACTCCTGGGTCCTCTCCCGGCTCTGGGGGGGAGGGCGTGGGGGCTGGGCTGGGCTCCAGGACTCCTGGGTCCTCTCCCGGCTCTGGGGGGAGGGGCGGGGTCTCTGGAGGCCGGCTGTAAGCAGGCTATGCGCCGGCAGGACGACGAGGAAGGCGAGGAGGGGGAGGAGGAGGAGGAGGACGACGATGGCTCGGAGATGGAGCTGGACGAGGATTACCCCGACATGAACGCCTCGCCCCTGGTGCGCTTCGAACGCTTCGACCGCGAGGACGACCTCATCATCGAGTTCGACAACATGTTCTCCAGCGCCAGTAAGGGGGCGGGGGGCTCGCTGGGCGCCCGGAGTGCAGGGCTGGGAGCGGGGGGGTCAGCTCAGCGCTGGGGTCCCCAGGCTTTCAGTCCCAGAGGTCAGGGCTGGGTGGGGCCGGGCCCCCAGGTTCTCGGCCAATCCCTGCCCGCCCCTGAGCCCCATGGTGCCTTGGCACCCCCCAGTGGGCGGCGTGGGCTGCTCTCCAAGGGTCTCTGTGGCCCTGGGCTAGCCCAGCCTGGATAGGGCTAGCCCAGGGAGCTGCTAACCTGTCTCTCCCTTCCCCCTCCCCCACCCCCCCAGCGGATATCCCCCCCTCCCCAGGAAACATCCCGGCCACCCACCCGCTCATGGTGCGGCACGCAGACCACGGCTCCCTGACCCTCGGCAGCGGCTCCTCCACCACCCGCCTGGCCCAGGGCATCGGGCGGAGCCAGCGGACGCTGCGCCAGCTGACGGCCAACACCGGCCACACGATCCACGTGCACTACCCCGGCACGCGGCAGCCCAACCCCCCCCTCATCCTGCAGAGGTGAGACGCGCTCGCTCCCGCCCGGCTGCGGACCCGGCCCCCTCTCGGTGCTGGGCGAGCCTCCCTGAATGGTGTTATGTGCGGCCGTTCCCCACCTGCTCCGCCCCAGAGGTGGCCGCATTTCGGCGCCCGGGAAGTACCCTAACAGCACCCCCTCCCCTCAGGTTGCTGGGTCCCTCGGCCGCAGCCGACATCCTCCAGCTGAGCAGCAGCCTCCCGCTGCAGAGCCGGGGCCGCGCCCGCCTCCTGGTGGGGAATGACGACGTCCACATCATCGCCCGCTCCGACGACGAGCTGCTGGACGACTTCTTCCACGACCAGAGCACGGCCACCAGCCAGGCAGGCGAGTGCCGGAGGGCGCCGGGGGGGCCGGGGTCCTGGCCCTTGGGGGTCGCTGGCTCTGAGCCAGCCTCCTTACCCTGCCTCTTCCCTCCGCAGGGACCCTCTCCAGCATCCCCACCGCCCTGACGCGCTGGACCGAGGAGTGCAAGGTGCTGGACGCGGAGAGCATGCACGACTGCGTCTCAGGTGAGCCTCGCAGCGCCCCCTCCCACCCGGCCCCCTCGCCGGCCCAGCCCCCTAACCCCGGCTCTTCCCCCCGCAGTGGTGAAGGTTCCCATCGTTAACCACCTGGAGGCGCTGCGGGACGAGGAGCTGGAGGAGCGCCGGGAGAAGCGCCGCAAGCAGCTGGCCGAGGAGGAGGCCAAAGCCACGGACAAAGCCAAGGAGGAGAAGGACGGGAAAGAGCAGAGCGCCCAGGTGGGGAGCTGCCACTGAGCTCACCTAGCCCTTGAAGGCTTAAAGGGCCAGTGGAGAACTGGCCACACCCCTCCCCAACCCTGCCCTTCCCCCGTGGCGGGTGGGGCACAGGGCTCAGACCCCACAGACTCATTACAGCCACAGCGATGGCTGGAGAGCAGAGCTAACCTGCGGCTGGGTGGGAGCCGACACCCCCTAGAGGGGACAGGCCCCGGGCCCCATTCCCTGCCCCCGCCCTGGGCTGGATCATAGCCAGCGCCCCCTAGAGGGGACAGGCCCTGGGCCCCTTTCCCTGCCCCCTGAGCCAGCCAGTCCCTGCTCTGGGCTGGATCATAGCCAGCGCCCCCTAGAGGGGACAGGCACCGGACCCCATTCCCTGCCCCCGCCCTGTGCTGGATCATAGCCAGCGCCCCCTAGAGGGGACAGGCATCATGCCCCATTTCCTACCCCCATAGCCAGCCGGCGCCCCCTAGGGGGTCCAGGCCACATGCCCCATTCCCTGCCCCCCCCATAGCCAGCCGGCGCCCCCTAGGGGGTCCAGGCCACATGCCCCATTCCCTGCCCCCCCCATAGCCAGCCGGCGCCCCCTAGGGGGTCCAGGCCACATGCCCCATTCCCTGCCCCCCCCCCCATAGCCAGCCGGCGCCCCCTAGGGGGTCCAGGCCACATGCCCCCTCCTAACTCCATCCTGTCCCTCGTTTGCTTTCCAGGGGGCGGTGCCCACACCTAACACCGCCACCGAGCAGAGTC
The DNA here is from genome assembly GCA_032172135.1 of Glyptemys insculpta. NCBI lineage: Eukaryota > Metazoa > Chordata > Testudines > Emydidae > Glyptemys > Glyptemys insculpta. Next base: position 1,276,552 of record JAVMKA010000013.1, read on the forward strand.
TCTCAGGTAACTGCCCCGCCCATCACCCCCACTTGCCCCTCCGTCCCAGGCCGGGCCCAGCAGCGCCCCGAGGCCCTGGGGGATGAGGTAGTAGATTGTATAGTTTTAGGGTCACACCCGGTCTCGGAGATAACTATACTGTCTACTGTCTTTCCCGCGGGGTCACCCTCAGCACTGCGAGCAGGAGCCAGCAACCGCCGTCTGCCCCAGCTCGGGGGGGGGCTGGGAGCCAGGACGCCTGGGTTCTCTCATGGCTCTTGGAGGGGAGTGTGGGCTGATGGTGGGAGCACAGGGGGTCCCGCCTTTTCCCACAATCGTGGGTCTCTGTAGGTCTGTGCATCCAGCCCCCCCAGCATGTGTGTGAGATGTGGGATGGCGGGAGGGCCCCGGGGGTGGATCCAGCCCCCAGTGAGTGTGTGGGTGTCGGATGGGGGGCGGCGGGAGGGCCCCGGGGGTGGATCCAGCCCCCAGTGAGTGTGTGGGTGTCGGATGGGGGGCGGCGGGAGGCCCCGGGGGTGGATCCAGCCCCCCCAGCGAGTGTGGGAGATGGGGGGGGCGGCGGGAGGCCCCGGGGGTGGATCCAGCCCCCCCAGCGAGTGTGGGAGATGGGGGGGTGGCGGGAGGCCCCGGGGTTGGATCCAGCCCCCCCAGCGAGTGTGGGAGATGGGGGGGGGGGGCGGCGGGAGGCCCCGGGGGTGGATCCAGCCCCCCCCCCCCCCCCCCCGCACCGTGTGGGTTTCCGATGGGGGGCGGTGGGAGGGCCCCGAGGGTGGATCCAGCCCCCCCCAGCATGTGGGTGTCGGATGGCGGGCAGCGGGAGGCCCCCGGGGGTGGATCCGGCCCCCACAGTGAAGGCCCCGCCCCCGCCAGGATGAGGTAGTACGTTGTATTGTTGTGGGGTCGGGATTCGTGCCCCAATCAGAGATAACGATACAACTTACTACTTTCCCCAGCGCCGGGCCCTCACCGACAGGAGGAGCCTGGTGGGCCGGAAGCCAGGACTCCTGGGTTCTCTCCTAGCTGCGGCGGGGGGAGCCTGGGCCCAGGCAGGAGGGGAGCAGGGATCAAGGCGGGGAGGGGCCGGCATGGCCTGGGTGTGGGGTGTCCCATCTAAGCCCCGTCTCACCCTCCCTCCCTGCCCCAGATGCGGCCGGCCGGACTGACGGTTTCCCCGCCGCCCCGCCCGCTGCCGAGGGCCCCTCCGCCGGCCCCAAGCAGACGCTGGTCACCCTGGAGACCCCACAGCCGGCAGCGGCGGGTGGGGAGCTGCCCCCGGAGCTCGCCGGGCAGCCCAGCACCGAGGCCTCGCGCCAGCTGCTGGTGCCGGCCGAGCAAGAGGACTCGGGGCCGGGTAGGCCCAATGCCGATGCGGAGGCCACCCAGATGGAGCTGTCACCTGCCCCCACCATCAGTAAGTGGGGGAGATTGGGGGGCTGGGAGCCAGGACGCCTGGGTTCTCTCCTAGGCTCGGGGAGGGGGAATCTAGGGGTTACAGCAGGGAGTGGGGGCTGGGAGCCAGGACACCTGGGTTCTCTCCTAGGCTCTGGGAGGGGAGGGGGATCTAGGGGTTACAGCAGGGAGCGGGGGCTGGGATCCAGGACTCCTGGTTCTGGCCTGGCTGGGTCACTGGCTGATCTTGGGAAGGCATCCTTCCCCTATCTGCCTCAGTTTCCCCTTTGGGATCCTCTGACCCCACCCCCGTTTCTCCCCAGCCTCGCTGTCCCCCGAGAGGGCAGAGGACTCGGATGCCCTGACGGCCGTTAGCAGCCAGCTGGAGGGCTCGCCCATGGACACCAGCAGCCTGGCCTCCTGCAGCCTGGAGGAGGGCGTCGGGGAGGGCGCCGTGCCCGGCGGGGTGGAGCAGCCTCCTGCCCACGGTGCCCCCGGGGCTGAGCCAGCCCAGCAGCGCCCCGAGGGCCAGGCTGGCGGTGACAGCCTGGCCGATGCCAGCCAGCAAGGGGAGGACAGGTATGGGGCAGGGTGTGTGGCGGGGGGGGGGGGGTCAGGGTGTGAGGCGGGGCAGTGGGGGTCTGGCTTGGGGCGGGACTTGCTAAGGAGGGGGCTGGGATCTGGCCCCCACTCACCCCCTGGTTCCCATCCTCCCCAGCTCACCCCCTGCTTCGTCCTCCGAGAGCTCCTCTACCAGGGACTCGGCCGTGGCCATCTCCGGAGCCGACTCCCGGGGCATCCTGGAGGAGCCGCTGCCCTCCACCAGCAGCGAAGAGGAGGACCCGCTAGCAGGTACCGGGGGCGCAGAGGGGTTGGGTCGCTGTGATGCTCTAGCTTGGCTGTAGGGGGCGCTGTGCTGCCGAGGGTGGGCGGGGGCCTCAGCAGGGGGCGCTCTCCCCTGGCAGCCAGGGCCAGGCTCTTGATCCCTTCTGGGCATTCAAACGATGGAGTCGGGATGAATCCTGGTATCCTCGTCAAGTCCCAGCTGTGTCCGTTCTCCTGCTGCAGCCCCATGGTGCACAGCCTGCCCCAGAGGTGGCTGCATTTCCGCGTGTGGCGAGCCTTCCCTGTGCAGTGTTATGTGCGGCTGTTCCCAGCTGCCCCGCCCCAGAGGTGGCTGCATTTCCGCCTGTGGCGAGCCTTCCCTGTGCAGTGTTATGTGCGGCTGTTCCCAGCTGCCCCGCCCCAGAGGTGGCTGCATTTCCGCCTGTGGCGAGCCTTCCCTGTGCAGTGTTATGTGCGGCTGTTCCCCAGCTGCCCCGCCCCAGAGGTGGCTGCATTTCCGCGTGTGGCGAGCCTTCCCTGTGCAGTGTTATGTGCGGCTGTTCCCAGCTGCCCCGCCCCAGAGGTGGCTGCATTTCCGCCTGTGGCGAGCCTTCCCTGTGCAGTGTTATGTGCGGCTGTTCCCCAGCTGCCCCGCCCCAGAGGTGGCTGCATTTCCGCCTGTGGCGAGCCTTCCCTGTGCAGTGTTATGTGCGGCTGTTCCCCAGCTGCCCCGCCCCAGAGGTGGCTGCATTTCCGCCTGTGGCGAGCCTTCCCTGTGCAGTGTTATGTGCGGCTGTTCCCAGCTGCCCCGCCCCAGAGGTGGCTGCATCTTTTGCTGACACCCCCATCTCCTTTCAGGGATAAACCTCCCCGAGGGCGTGGACCCTTCCTTTCTGGCGGCCCTGCCAGACGACATCCGGCGTGAGGTGCTGCAGAACCAGCTAGGCATCCGGCCGCCAGCCCGGCCTCCCCCCACCGCTACCACCCCCACCCCGCCCGTGGTGAGCAACCCCGGGGTGACAGAGGTCAGCCCCGAGTTCCTGGCTGCCCTGCCCCCCGCCATCCAGGAGGAGGTAAGTGCTCCTCCTGGGGGGGAGGGGCTCTGTCTCAGGTGGGGGTCAGTGGGGTGAAAGCCAGGCTTGGTGTCTGTGGCGTGGGGCTGGGGCTAGGTGTCAGGGTGGGCGGGGCTGGGGGCCATTTCCCTGTGCGGGGGGGGGGTCCTCTGGGCATGGGTGGGGCTACGATTCTGGGGGCTTTGTCTGTGGGTGGGCTCTCTGGACGGGGCTACGGCCCCATGGGTGGGGTCTCTGGACATGGGCGGGGCTACGGACCCATGGGTGAGGCGCTAGCTCTGTGGGTGGGGCTATGGCTCTGTGTGTGGTATGTGGGTGGGGCTACAGCTCTGGGCATGATCTGTGGGCGGGGCTACAGGTCTGTGGGTGGGGCTACGGCTCTGGGCGTGGTCTGTGGACAGGGCCCCCCTCGGCAGTAACCTGTCCCCCCAGGTGCTGGCGCAGCAGCGGGTGGAGCAGCAGCGGCGGGAGCTGGCGCAGGGCATCAGCTCGGACACGCCCATGGACCCGGTGACCTTTATCCAGACGCTGCCCTCTGACCTGCGGCGCTCGGTGCTGGAGGACATGGAGGACAGCGTGCTGGCCGTCATGCCCCCCGACATCGCCGCCGAGGCCCAGGCCCTGCGCCGCGAGCAGGAGGCCCGGCAGCGCCAGCTCATGCACGAGCGGCTCTTCGGGCACTCCAGCACCTCGGCCCTGTCGGCCATCCTGCGCAGCCCGGGTACGGCCCCCCCCCACACACCCCTACCCCACTCCAGCCCCTCGGCCCTGTCGGCCATCCTGCGCAGCCCGGGTACGGCCCCCCCTGCACCCCCTACCCCACTCCAGCCCCTCGGCCATCCTGCGCAGCCCGGGTACGGCCCCCCCCCACACACCCCTACCCCACTCCAGCCCCTCGGCCCTGTCGGCCATCCTGCGCAGCCCGGGTACGGCCCCCCCCTGCACCCCCTACCCCACTCCAGCCCCTCGGCCATCCTGCGCAGCCCGGGTACGGCCCCCCCCCACGCCCCCCCTACCCCCACTCCAGCCCCTCGGCTCTGTCGGCCATCCTGCGCAGCCCGGGTACGGCCCCCCCTGCATCCCCCTACCCCCACTCCAGCCCCTCGGCTCTGTCGGCCATCCTGCGCAGCCCGGGTACGGCCCCCCCCCCCCGCACCCCCCTACCCCCACTCCAGCCCCTCGGCCCTGTCGGCCATCCTGCGCAGCCCGGGTACGGCCCCCCCCGCACCCCCTACCCCCACTCCAGCCCCTCGGCCATCCTGCGCAGCCCGGGTACGGCCCCCCCCCCGCACCCCCTACCCCCACTCCAGTACCTCGGCCCTGTCGGCCATCCTGCGCAGCCCGGGTATGGCCCCCCCTGCACCCCCCTACCCCCACTCCAGCCCCCCCTGCACCCCCCTACCCGCACTCCAGCCCCTCGGCCCTGTCGGCCAACCTGCGCAGCCCGGGTACGGCCCCCCCCGCACCCCCTACCCCCACTCCAGCCCCTCGGCCATCCTGCGCAGCCCGGGTACGGCCCCCCCCCCGCACCCCCTACCCCACTCCAGCCCCTCGGCCCTGGCGGCCATCCTGCGCAGCCCGGGTACGGCCCCCCCCCGCACCCCCCTACCCCCACTCCAGCCCCTCGGCCCTGTCGGCCATCCTGCGCAGCCCGGGTATGGCCCCCCCTGCACCCCCCTACCCCCACTCCAGCCCCCCCTGCACCCCCCTACCCGCACTCCAGCCCCTCGGCCCTGTCGGCCAACCTGCGCAGCCCGGGTACGGCCCCCCCCGCACCCCCTACCCCCACTCCAGCCCCTCGGCCATCCTGCGCAGCCCGGGTACGGCCCCCCCCCCGCACCCCCTACCCCCACTCCAGTACCTCGGCCCTGTCGGCCATCCTGCGCAGCCCGGGCACGGCCCCCCCCGCACCCCCTACCCCCACTCCAGCCCCTCGACCCTGTCGGCCATCCTGCGCAGCCCGGGTACGGCCCCCCCCACACACCCCTACCCCACTCCAGCCCCTCGGCCCTGTCGGCCATCCTGCGCAGCCCGGGTACGGCCCCCCCCCACGCCCCCCCTACCCCCACTCCAGCCCCTCGGCTCTGTCGGCCATCCTGCGCAGCCCGGGTACGGCCCCCCCCCCACACACCCCTACCCCACTCCAGCCCCTCGGCCCTGTCGGCCATCCTGCGCAGCCCGGGTACGGCCCCCCCCCGCACCCCCCTACCCCCACTCCAGCCCCCCCTGCACCCCCCTACCCCCACTCCAGCCCCTCGGCCCTGTCGGCCATCCTGCGCAGCCCGGGTACGGCCCCCCCTGCATCCCCCTACCCCCACTCCAGCCCCTCGGCTCTGTCGGCCATCCTGCACAGCCCGGGTACGGCCCCCCCTGCATCCCCCTACCCCCACTCCAGCCCCTCGGCTCTGTCGGCCATCCTGCGCAGCCCGGGTACGGCCCCCCCTGCACCCCCTACCCCCACTCCAGCCCCTCGGCCTTGTCGGCCATCCTGCGCAGCCCGGGTACGGCCCCCCCCCCCCCCCGCACCCCCCTACCCCCACTCCAGCCCCTCGGCCCTGTCGGCCATCCTGCACAGCCCGGGTACGGCCCCCCCCCCCGCACCCCCCTACCCCCACTCCAGCCCCTCGGCCCTGTCGGCCATCCTGCACAGCCCGGGTACGGCCCCCCCCCCCGCACCCCCCTACCCCCACTCCAGCCCCTCGGCCCTGTCGGCCATCCTGCGCAGCCCGGGTACGGCCCCCCCCCCCGCACCCCCCTACCCCCACTCCAGCCCCTCGGCCCTGTCGGCCATCCTGCGCAGCCCGGGTACGGCCCCCCCCTGCACCCCCCTACCCCACTCCAGCCCCTCGGCCCTGGCGGCCATCCTGCGCAGCCCGGGTACGGCCCCCCCCCGCACCCCCCTACCCCCACTCCAGCCCCTCGGCCCTGTCGGCCATCCTGCGCAGCCCGGGTATGGCCCCCCCTGCACCCCCCTACCCCCACTCCAGCCCCCCCTGCACCCCCCTACCCGCACTCCAGCCCCTCGGCCCTGTCGGCCAACCTGCGCAGCCCGGGTACGGCCCCCCCCGCACCCCCCTACCCCCACTCCAGCCCCTCGGCCCTGTCGGCCATCCTGCGCAGCCCGGGTACGGCCCCCCCCTGCACCCCCCTACCCCACTCCAGCCCCTCGGCCCTGGCGGCCATCCTGCGCAGCCCGGGTACGGCCCCCCCCCGCACCCCCCTACCCCCACTCCAGCCCCTCGGCCCTGTCGGCCATCCTGCGCAGCCCGGGTATGGCCCCCCCTGCACCCCCCTACCCCCACTCCAGCCCCCCCTGCACCCCCCTACCCGCACTCCAGCCCCTCGGCCCTGTCGGCCAACCTGCGCAGCCCGGGTACGGCCCCCCCCGCACCCCCTACCCCCACTCCAGCCCCTCGGCCATCCTGCGCAGCCCGGGTACGGCCCCCCCCCCCGCACCCCCTACCCCCACTCCAGTACCTCGGCCCTGTCGGCCATCCTGCGCAGCCCGGGTACGGCCCCCCCTGCATCCCCCTACCCCCACTCCAGCCCCTCGGCTCTGTCGGCCATCCTGCACAGCCCGGGTACGGCCCCCCCTGCATCCCCCTACCCCCACTCCAGCCCCTCGGCTCTGTCGGCCATCCTGCGCAGCCCGGGTACGGCCCCCCCTGCACCCCCTACCCCCACTCCAGCCCCTCGGCCTTGTCGGCCATCCTGCGCAGCCCGGGTACGGCCCCCCCCCCCCGCACCCCCCTACCCCCACTCCAGCCCCTCGGCCCTGTCGGCCATCCTGCACAGCCCGGGTACGGCCCCCCCCCCCGCACCCCCCTACCCCCACTCCAGCCCCTCGGCCCTGTCGGCCATCCTGCACAGCCCGGGTACGGCCCGCACCCCCCTACCCCCACTCCAGCCCCTCGGCCCTGTCGGCCATCCTGCGCAGCCCGGGTACGGCCCCCCCCCCCGCACCCCCCTACCCCCACTCCAGCCCCTCGGCCCTGTCGGCCATCCTGCGCAGCCCGGGTACGGCCCCCCCCTGCACCCCCCTACCCCACTCCAGCCCCTCGGCCCTGGCGGCCATCCTGCGCAGCCCGGGTACGGCCCCCCCCCGCACCCCCCTACCCCCACTCCAGCCCCTCGGCCCTGTCGGCCATCCTGCGCAGCCCGGGTATGGCCCCCCCTGCACCCCCCTACCCCCACTCCAGCCCCCCCTGCACCCCCCTACCCGCACTCCAGCCCCTCGGCCCTGTCGGCCAACCTGCGCAGCCCGGGTACGGCCCCCCCCGCACCCCCTACCCCCACTCCAGCCCCTCGGCCATCCTGCGCAGCCCGGGTACGGCCCCCCCCCCCGCACCCCCTACCCCCACTCCAGTACCTCGGCCCTGTCGGCCATCCTGCGCAGCCTGGGTACGGCCCCCCCCCGCACCCCCTACCCCCACTCCAGTACCTCGGCCCTGTCGGCCATCCTGCGCAGCCCGGGCACGGCCCCCCCCGCACCCCCTACCCCCACTCCAGCCCCTCGGCCCTGTCGGCCATCCTGCGCAGCCCGGGTACGGCCCCTCCCTGCACCCCCTACCCCACTCCAGCCCCTCGGCCCTGTCGGCCATCCTGCGCAGCCCGGGTACGGCCCCCCCCTGCACCCCCCTACCCCCACTCCAGTACCTCGGCCCTGTCGGCCATCCTGCGCAGCCCGGGTACGGCCCCCCCCCCCCGCACCCCCCTACCCCCACTCCAGCCCCTCGGCCCTGTCGGCCATCCTGCGCAGCCCGGGTACGGCCCCCCCCCGCACCCCCCTACCCCCACTCCAGCCCCTCGGCCCTGTCGGCCATCCTGCCCAGCCCGGGTAGGGCCCCCGGCGCCCCCCAATCCAACACCTTGGTTTGCAGCCCCCCAACTCCTGTCTTCGCTCCTCTCCCCACAGCCTTCACCAGCCGGCTGAGCGGGAACCGCGGGGTCCAGTACACGCGCCTGGCCGTGCAGAGGGGGGGCACCTTCCACATGGGCGGTAGCAGCAGTCACAGCAGGTACTGCCCCGGGGGGGCACAGCTGAGAGGGGACCTCTTAGCTACAAGGCTCAAGTCTCCTCTGCTGAGGAGACGCAGGACGCCTGGGTTCCATGCCGGGCTCTGGGAGGGGAGTGGGGGCTGGTGGTTCCAGTGGGGGGGGGGGGGGGCGGTAGCAGCCCGGACGCCTGGGTTCCACGCCGGGCTCTGGGAGGGGAGTGGGGGCTGGTGGTTCCAGTGAGGGGAGGGCGGTAGCAGCCTGGATGCCTGGGTTCCATGCCGGGCTCTGGGAGGGGAGTGGGGGCTGGTGGTTCCAGTGAGGGGGGGGGCGGTAGCAGCCCGGACGCCTGGGTTCCATGCTAGGCTCTGGGAGGGACGTGGGGGCTGGTGCTGAGAGCGGCGGGGCAGGGATAGCAGCCCGGATGCCTGGGTTCCACGCCGGGCGCTGGGAGGGGAGTGGGGGCTGGTGGTTCCAGTGAGGGGGGGGCGGTAGCAGCCCGGACGCCTGGGTTCCATGCTGGGCTCCGTGAGGTATGTGGGGGCTGGTGGTTAGAGCGGGGTGGGGGCCGCCCGGACTCCTGGGTTCTGTGGGGGGCGGTAGCCGCCCGGGCTCCTCGCCCCGCTGTCTGAGCCGCCTCCCCCCCCAGGCCGTCGGGCAGCACGGTGGACAGCCTCCTGCGGCTCCGGGGCCGGCTGCTGCTGGACCACGAGGCGCTCTCCTGCCTGCTGGTGCTGCTCTTCGTGGACGAGCCCAAGCTGAACACGAGCCGGCTGCACCGGGTGCTGCGCAACCTCTGCTACCACGGCCAGACGCGGGGCTGGGTGATCCGCAGCCTGCTGTCCATCCTGCAGCGCAGCAGCGAGAGCGAGCCCTGCCTGGAGACGCCCAAGGGGCCGCCGGACGAGCGGGGCAAGCGGGCCGCCAAGGCCGGGGCCCCCGAGGGCCGCCCCCTGGAGCTGCTGCACAAGATGGAGGCCCGCAGCTCGGGCCAGCTGTCCTGGCTCTCGGTCTCCATGGACGCCGCCCTGGGCTGCCGCACCAACATCTTCCAGATCCAGCGGGCCGGCGGGCGCAAGCACACGGAGAAGCACGCCGCCAGCACCGCCGCCGGCGCCGCCGTCCACATCCACCCGCAGGCCGCCCCCGTGGTGTGTCGCCACGTGCTGGACACCCTCATCCAGCTGGCCAAGGTGAGGGGGCGGGGCTGGGCGCTGGGGGGGGGGCCGGGGGCGCTCTCCCCTGGCAGGGCTGGACACTGGGGGGGGGGCAGGGGGAGCTCTCCCCTGGCAGGGCTGGGCACTGGGGGGGGGGGCAGGGGGCGCTCTCCCCTGGCAGGGCTGGGCACTGGGGGGGGCTGGGCATTGGGAGGGTGAGGGGCTGGGCAGGGGGCATTCTCCCCAGTCAGAGCTGGGC
>JAVMKA010000013.1:1286449-1441449 GCA_032172135.1 Glyptemys insculpta
CGGCAGGTAGCTCCGGTCTGGGCTCAGCTAGCAGCATCCAGGCCGCTGTCCGGCAGCTGGAGGCTGAGGCTGACGCCATTATACAAATGGTACGTGAGGGGCAGCGGGCGCGGCGGCAGCAGCAAGCAGCAACGGTTAGCATGGGGCCTGTGGCGCTTGGGGGCCACTCCATCCGTGGGGTCCAGCCCCCCCTTCCTGAGACCCCCCCCCCCCCCCCCGCTCCACCCTGCGTCGGGCTGGGAGCCAGGACGCCTGGGTTCGCTCCCGGCCCTGGGAGGGGGTGAGGTTTTCTTGGGGGTACCCAGGGCTGTGAGGGCCCCCCCCTGCTGTTCGAAACCCAGCCACTGGCACGTGCCGACCTCCGAGCGCCCGGCCGCTGGCTGCCCCCAGGGTCCCCCCCAGCCCCCTCCTAGCGAGAACGAGGAGACGTTCGCCTGCCGGGAGCCGAGTCCTGAAGACGCGAGTAGCGTCGCCTCACCCCCGGGCACCAGCAGCCAATCCCCCGCCTCTGCCCCTCGGGGCACAGTCCTGGGGTGTCCCTTCTCCCCTGGGAATTCAGGGGCCCCCGCACACTCTGCTGGGGGGCCTGGGAGCCAGGACTCCTGGGCCCCTCCCAGCTCTGGGAGGGGAGGGGGGTCTAGTGGTTAGAGCAGGAGGGGCTGGGAGCCAGGACTCCTGGGTTCTCTCCTGTGGGAGGGGAGTGGGGATCGGTATACATCTAATGGCTCCCAGCCCCAGGGTCCCCCACTTCACAGGCCCTGGGGGAGGTGGGAATCCCCCGTCCCCCTCCGATTTCACCACTCTGGAGAGAGTCCCCCTTCCCCGCTCCCCCCGCATGCCCCCGCCCCCATCCGGCTGCCGTGGGGCTGTGCCATCGCTGATCCATGCATGCCATGCTGGAGCTGCCCCCAGGGCGGGGGTGGGGGGGCATCTACCCATCATCCCTTGCAAGATCAGCTTGTGTGTGTGAGCTGCATGTGGCGGGGGGGCACACTGTCCATCAGTCAAATTGTGTCCGTGTCCGTCCCCCCCCCCCCCCCCCAGCCACTCCTGGAGTGAGTCCCTCCGTGCCCACCATACATCCGGCCCCAAAGAGCCCCCCAGCCCCGCCCTGACCCCCCCTTTGTCCCGCGCAGTCCGAGCCGAGCCAGTCGGAAGGGGCTGTTCGGAGGGACGAGTCGCCTATGGACGTCGATCAGCCCTCGCCCGTCACACAGGACGCCCAGTCGGTTGGTGAGTGTCCTGCTGTCACAGCCACGCCTGGGGCCGGCTCGCCCGGCGCTGAGCTGCAGCCACCTCTGGGGTGGGGCAGAGGGGGGAACAACAGCACATAACGCTGCACGAGGATGGCTCGTTCAGAGCTAAGATGCAGCCACCTCTGGGGCGAGGCAGATGGGCAATGGCTGCCCATAACGCCACACTGGGATGGCTCACCTGGTGCTGGGATGCAGCCACCTTTGGGGCGGGACGGCTGGGGAACGGCTGTGTATACGCAGCTCAGCCAGGGATGGGGAGGGCTCCTTAGCTGCAGGGACCCCTGGGGTAACCCTGCCCCCCCTTTGCAGGTTCGGAAGGACCCCAGCCCGGGGAGAAGGACGAGCGGCCCCCGGATCTGCCCCTCCTGAGCGAGCAGCTGAACCTGGACGAACTCTGGGCCATGCTGGGCGAGTGCTTGAAGGAGCTGGAGGAGTCCCACGACCAGCACGCTGTGCTAGGTAAGGGGCCCGGCTCTCAGCCCCCTGCTGCAGCCGGTCATGGGCTGGGGGCCCCAGAGCTCACCCTCCATCCCTCTCCGCAGTGCTGCAGCCAGCCATGGGGTGGGGGCCCCAGATCTCAGCCTCCTTCCCTGCAGTGCTGCAGCCAGCTGTGGGGTGGGGGCCCCCAGAACCCCCCAGATCTCAGCCTCCCTCCCTGCAGTGCTGCAGCCAGCTGTGGGGTGGGGGCCCCCAGATCTCACCCTTCCTCCCTCCCTGCAGTGCTGCAGCCAGCCGTGGGCTGGGGGCCCCAGAGCTCACCCTCCATCCCTCTCCGCAGTGCTGCAGCCAGCCATGGGGTGGGGCCCCCAGATCTCATCCTTCCTCCGTCCCTGCAGTGCTGCAGCCGGCCGTGGGGTGGGGGCCCCCAGATCTCACCCTTCCTTCCTCCCTGCAGTGCCACAGCCGGCCGTGGGGTGGGGTCCCCGGATCCCCCAGATCTCACCCTTCCTTCCTCCCTGCAGTGCCACAGCCGGCCATGGGCCCCCACAGATCTCACCCTCTCTCTCTCCCCGCAGTGCTGCAGCCGGCGGTGGAAGCTTTCTTCCTAGTGCACGCAACAGAGCGGGAGAGCAAGCCCCCGGTGCGGGACACCCGCGAGAGCCAGCTGGCCCACATCAAGGACGAGCCCCCGCCCCTGTCGCCCGCCCCCCTCACCCCCGCCACCCCCTCCTCGCTGGACCCCTTCTTCTCCCGCGAGCCCTCCTCCATGCACATCTCCTCCAGCCTGCCCCCCGACACCCAGAAGTTCCTGCGCTTCGCAGGTGAGGGGCTCGGGGCCTGGGGTGGGAGAGAAGGGGGGGGCTGCAGTGTGGGGGGGGGGGTTGGGGGAAAGGAGGGGCTCCAAGGGGCATGGTCCAGGGTTGGGGGGTCGCGGGGCTCCAAGGGTGAGGGGCGACACAGATGGGGAACGGCCCTACATGGGATGGGCTCGCTCAGCGCTGAGATACAGCCACCTCCGGGGTGGGTCAGCCTGGGAACAGACGCACATACCGTCGGGGGGAGTGTCTCGTGGTGCTGGGGAGAGCAGTGAGTGACACCCCCACACACACGTCCCCCCCCCAGAGACCCACCGCACGGTGCTAAACCAGATCCTGCGCCAGTCCACCACCCACCTGGCCGACGGGCCCTTCGCTGTCCTGGTCGACTACATCCGCGTGCTGGACTTCGACGTCAAGCGCAAGTAGGGCGGGTTTGGGAATGTGGGGTGAGGGGGCGGGGCAGGCCTGGGGGCCGGGCAGTGGGGCCGTGTCCAGTGGCAGGGCATTCTCCAGGCCCTGACACCCTGCACCGGGGGCGGGGCAATGGGGCCGTGTCCAGTGGCGGTGGGTTCCCCAGGTCCTCACTCCCTGCACCGGGGGCGGGGCAATGGGGCCGTGTCCAATGGCAGGGTGTTCCCCAGGTCCTGACACCCTGCACCGGGGGCGGGGCAATGGGGCCGTGTCCAGTGGCAGGGTGTTCCCCAGGTCCTGACACCCTGCACCGGGGGCGGGGCAATGGGGCCATGTCCAGTGGCGGTGGGTTCCCCAGGCCCTGACACCCTGCACCGGGGGCGGGGCAATGGGGCCGTGTCCAGTGGCGGTGGGTTCCCCAGGTCCTGACACCCTGCACCGGGGGCGGGGCAATGGGGCCGTGTCCAGTGGCAGGGTGTTCCCCAGGCCCTGACACCGCCCCCACCCCACCCCCCAGGTACTTCCGCCAGGAGCTGGAGCGTCTGGACGAGGGGCTGCGCAAGGAGGACATGGCCGTCCACGTGCGCCGTGACCACGTCTTCGAGGACTCGTACCGCGAGCTGCACCGCAAGTCGCCTGAGGAGATGAAGAACCGACTGTGAGCCCTGCTTCTCGGGGGGGGGGGGGGGGAGCAGCAGCCGGGTACCCCACAGCTGGGGCAGGGGAGAGAGGGTTGTGGGGCAGGGGACGGGGCTGTGTGGGTCCCGCCCACTAACCCTCTCCCAGGTACATCATTTTCAAGGGTAAGGAGGGGCAGGACGTGGGGGGGAGGGGGCAGGGGACGCCCGGTGGGGACGGGGCTGCGTGGGTCCTGCCCCTAACCTTCCCCCCCCCCCCCCCGCCCGGTACATCGTGTTCGATGGCGAGGAGGGGCAGGACGGGAGTGGGGCAGAGGGGGCCCAGTGGGGACGGGGCTGCGTGGGTCCCGCCCCTAACTCCCTGCCCCCCCCAGGTACATCGTGTTTGAGGGCGAGGAGGGGCAAGACGTGGGCAGGGGGACGGGAGTGGGGCAGAGGGGGCCCGGTGGGGCCGGGGCTGCGTGGGTCCTGCCCCTAACCCCCTTCCCCCCCCAGGTACATCGTGTTCGAGGGCGAGGAGGGGCAGGACGGGAGTGGGGCAGAGGGGGCCTGGTGGGGCCGGGGCTGCGTGGGTCCTGCCCCTAACCCCCTTCCCCCCCAGGTACATCGTGTTCGAGGGCGAGGAGGGGCAGGACGCGGGCGGGCTGCTCCGGGAGTGGTACATGATCATCTCGCGGGAGATGTTCAACCCCATGTACGCCCTGTTCCGCACCTCGCCCGGCGACCGCGTCACCTACACCATCAACCCCTCGTCCCACTGCAACCCCAACCACCTGAGCTACTTCAAATTCGTGGGGCGCATCGTGGCCAAGGCTGTGTACGACAACCGCCTGCTGGAGTGTTACTTCACCCGCTCCTTCTACAAGCACATCCTGGGCAAGTCCGTCAGGTGCGCGGGGCTCTGGGGAGGGGAGGGCCTGGGATCGGGCGGACGCTTGTCTCCGAGGCGGGTCACCGGGGTTGGGGGTGCCCGCTGGGGGTCACTGGGGCTGGGGGGGGCTCTGTGACCCCACTGACCCCATCCCCCCCAGGTACACGGATATGGAGAGCGAGGATTACCACTTCTACCAGGGCCTGGTTTACCTGTTGGAGAACGACGTATCCACACTAGGCTACGACCTGACCTTCAGCACCGAGGTACCGGGGAGCTGCGCTGGGGGGCTGCGGGACGGGCTGTCTTGGGGGAGGCTGGATGGGGCGGCACTGGCTGGGAATGGAGCCCCCCCTCACCCGCTGCCCCCCCTCACCCCTCAGGTGCAGGAGTTCGGGGTGTGTGAGGTGCGGGACCTCAAGCCCAACGGCGCCAATATCCTGGTGACGGAAGAGAACAAGAAGGAATACGTGCACCTGGTCTGCCAGATGAGGATGACGGGTAGGCGGCTGCGGGGTGGTTCTGGCAGGGGGCCCGGGTTTCTGTAGGACCTACACAAAACGAACGTTGCCAAGCAGCCCAGTGAGACTGAGCTGTAAATTAAAGAGCTAAGCAGGAACCAGGACTCCTGGGTGTTCTCCCTGGCTCTGGGAGGGGGCCTGGGGGTTGGAGCAGAGAACTGGGAGCCCGGACTCCTGGGTTCTCTCCCCGGCTCTGGGAGGGGAGTGGGGTCTGGTGGGTTAGAGCAGGGGGGCTGAGAGCCAGGACTCCTGGGTTCTCTCCTTGGCTCTGGGAGGGGAGTGGGGTCTGGTGGGTTAGAGCAGGGGGGCTGAGAGCCAGGACTCCTGGGTTCTCTCCCCGGCTCTGGGAGGGGAGAGGGGGCTGGTGGGTTAGAGCAGGGGGGCTGAGAGCCAGGACTCCTGGGTTCTCTCCCCGGCTCTGAGAGTGGTTAGAACATGGGGGGTAGGAGCCCGGACTCCTGGATTCTCTCCCAGCTCCAGGAAGGGAGGGGAGGCTGGGGGTTGGAGCAGGAGGGGGCTCACTGACTCTGCTCCCCGCCCCCCAGGAGCCATCCGCAAGCAGCTGGCTGCCTTCCTGGAGGGTTTCTACGAGATCATCCCCAAGCGCCTCATCTCCATCTTCACGGAGCAGGAGCTGGAGCTGCTCATCTCGGGGCTGCCCACCATCGACATCGACGACCTCAAATCCAACACGGAGTACCACAAGTACCAGTCCAACTCCATCCAGGTGAGGGGCCGCCCCAGAGCTGGCTGCAGCTCCGCGCCGTGCACTGTTATGTGCGGCTGTTCCCCAGCTGCCCCGCCCCAGAGCTGGCTGCAGCTCCGTACCGGGCAAGCCAGCCCCATGTGGCGTTAAGTGCGGCTGACCTGCTCCCTCTGCCCCGGCAGATCCAGTGGTTCTGGCGAGCCCTGCGTTCCTTCGACCAGGCGGACCGAGCCAAGTTCCTGCAGTTCGTGACGGGCACCTCCAAGGTCCCCCTGCAGGGCTTCGCCGCCCTGGAGGGCATGAACGGCATCCAGAAATTCCAGATCCACCGGGACGACCGCTCCACCGACAGATTGCCTTCCGCTCACACGTGGTGAGGGGCCGGGGCAGGGCGTGGGGCCCTTCCCCTCCGGCGGGGGCCGGGCGGGGACACACGGGGCAGGGCGTGGGGCCCTTCCCCTCCGGCGGGGGCCGGGCGGGGGGACACGGGGCAGGGCGTGGGGCCCTTCCCCTCCGGCGGGGGCCGGGCAGGGGCCCCCCATGGGAAGGGGGCGTACAGAAGCCAGCGGGGGGGAAAGCTGTAGACTCTGATCTCCTGGGAATCGGGGGGTGGGGTAGGGTGGGGATCTGTCTCAGCCCCGGGGGGGGGGGGGGGGAGTAGTGTCTGATCCTAGAATGGGGGGGAGGTTCATTGGCCTCCTGCCCCCCCTCCTCACTGATTTCTCCCCCTTCCCCCAGTTTCAATCAGCTGGACCTTCCCGCCTACGAGAGCTACGAGAAGCTACGTCACATGCTGCTACTGGCCATCCAGGAGTGCTCGGAAGGCTTCGGCCTGGCGTGAGCCGGGCGCCCGCCTCCGCGGCTCTTTTTGTACTGAGGCAGACTCGGGGGACAGGGAGGGGCCAAGCCATGGGGGCGGGGCTTAGCGGATCTCCACCCCCTCCCTTTCCGAGGTGGCGCCCCCCCTCCCACCACACACACACACCCCCACACGCGTCCGGAGAGAAGACAAATGATATATATAAATATATATATATTTTTTTTGGTTTAGTTTGCATTTCTTAAGTTGTGCTTGGAATGTGTTGACGTGAGCCGGACAGACGAGACGACGATACAATCTGCTTTGGTTTCTCAATCCTTCCCCTTGCCCCAGCCCCCTTCTGCCCCCGCCCCCACCCCGTTGGGCCCCCGCGGAGGGGGAGGGGAAAACAAGGGGGGGGAGACACCCTGAGGTTTAAGAAAATAAATCCCTCCCCCCTCCAAAAGAAGAAAAAGACAAAAAAAAATTAAAAAATAAAAGCGCACTCTTGGTAAGAAACTCGGCTGTCGTGTCTTCGTCCGGCGCCGCCGCTGGGGGGTGGAGAGTTCATGGGCCCCAAAACCGGAGGGGCCTGTGTGACCTGGGCCAGAGAACGGCCTAGAGCGGCTCTGTTAGAAACACACCGTGTGGTGATGGGCGAGACTGCCCCACGCCCCTGGGTCGCACGTGCCAGCCGGTGACGTCCCCTTCCTAGGCTGTTTGTCTCACTTCCGCTTCCAGCTTTGCACTGCGAGCTCCACCATGACCCCCAAATCTGTCTAGGAGTCGCTGCTTTCCAGGGGAGAGCCCCCCCAGCCTGTACGCATGCCCGGCCTCTTGTTCCTCGATGGACCTGTTTCCATTTCGCTGTATTAAAGCACTTTGCACCCAGTTTGCCAGCCGGCTCCGGAGCAGTGACCTGCCCTCTGCACGATTTCCCACTCCTGCAACGCTTGTGTCGTCTGCAAATTCTATCAGTGCGGATTGTTTTCTGCCAGGTCATTGATGATGTTACATGGTGTTGGGCCAAACACCAATCCCTGTGGGACCCCGCTGGAAAAGACCCACTTGATGACGATTCCCTGGTTAGACCTATCAGTTAGCCAGTTTTTTATCTATTTAATGTGGGCTGGGTTCATATGACATCATTTTGAGGTTTTTAATGAAGATGTCGTGCAGTACCAACTCAAATGCCGTCAGCACTATTACCTCTGTCAACCCAATTTGTAATCTCATCAACATACCAAGTTTGACAGGATCGAATTTCGATAAGCCCATCTTGATTAACATTACCCTCCTTTAATTCCTTATTAACCGAGTCCTGTTCCAACCTCTCCATTATCTTGTCCGGGGCTGATGCCACATCATGCACCCTCTTTAAATATTGGCATAATATTTCTTCCAGTCTTCTGGAACTTTGCCAGCATGCCAAGACTTACTGGAAATCAGCGTTAATGGACCAGCGAGCTCCTCGGCCAGCTCTTGTAAAACTCTTGGATGCAAGTTACTTGGATCTGCTGATTTTTAAAATGTCTAACTTTAGTAGCTTCTGCTGAACATCCTCTAGAGATATTAGTGAAATGGAAAGTGTTGTAGTCACCATGTGACTGTATCATCTGTTGTCCTCCCAAACACAGAAAAGAAATATTTATTTAACACAGCTGCCTTTCTGCATTAAAATTGATAATTCTACTGTTTCCATCTAGTAATGAACCTATACCAGTGTCAGGATTATTTTTGTTCCTGATATATATGTATGAAATACTCCTTTTTGTCCTTAATTCCGTTGGCTCCTTGTGTCTCTTAGCTTCCCTCATCAGTTTTCTACAATTCATAACTTCTGGTTTATATTCATTGCTATCAACTTCCCCTTTCTTCTATGTGTGTGTGTGTGTGTGTGTGTGTGTGTGTGTGTGTGTGTGTGTATATAAATAACTCCTTTCACATCCCCACTCAATCTTTGTCAAGGGGGAGATTCTGGCTTTTAGGGCATCTAGTACATTGTCCTTAAATGGTTCCCAATTCTAGTCACATTTTTGTGGTTAAATTCTTCCTCCCAGCTGCCTGGGCTCATCACCTTTTTCAGCATTGGGAAAGTGGCACTGTCAAAGGTGTAGCTGGCACTGGGCTGGCTGCAAATCACATGGACCGAAGCTCCCGCTAACTTTTAGTGCTGTGAGGTTTGTACAAGGCCTAAGACATAAGAACAGTGCCACTTATGAGACATAAGAACATTAGAACGGCCAGACTGTGTCAGACCAAGGGTCCATCTAGCCCAGTGTCCTGTCTTCTGACAGTGGCCAATGCCAGGTGCCCCAGAGGGAATGAACAGAACAGAGCAATTATCGAGTGATCCATGCCCTGTCGCTTGTTCCCAGCTTCTGGCAAACAGAGGCTAGGGACATCATCCCTCTCCAGCCTGGCTAATAGCCATTGATGGACCTATCCTCCGTGAACTTATCTAGTTCTTTTTGAAATCTGTTATAGTCCTTGGCCTTCACAACATCCTCTGGCAAGGAGTTCCACAGGTTGAGTGTGCGTTGGGTGAAAAAATACTTCCTTTTGTTCGTTTTAAACCTGCTGCCTATTAATTTCATTGGGTGACCCCTAGTTCTTGTGTTATGAGAAGGAGTAAATAACACTTCCTTATTGACTTTCTCCACACCCGTCGTGATTTTATAGACCTCAATTATATCTCCCCTTAGCCGTCTCTTTTCCAAGCTGAAAAGTCCCAGTCTTATTCATCTCTTCTTTTTTTGCCCTTTTCTGAAACTTTTCCTATTCCAATATCTTTTTTGAGACTGGGCGACCACATCTGCATGCAGAATTCAAGATGTGGGCAAACCATGGATTTATATAGCGGCAATATGATATTTTCTGTCTTATCCTTATCTTAATGATGCCCAACATTCTGTTGGCTTTTTTGACTGCCGCTGCACATTGAGTGGATGTTTTCAGAGAACTATCCACAATGACGCCAAGATCTCTCTCTTGAGTGGTAACAGCTAATTTAGACCCCATCATTGTATATGTAGAGTTGGGATTCTGTTTTCCAATGTGCATCACTTTGAATTTCATCTGCCATTTTGCTGCCCAATCACCCAGTTTTGAGAGATCCTTGTGTAGCTCTTTGCAGTCTGCCTGGGACTTAACTATCTTGAATGGTTTTGTAGCATCTGCAAATTTTGGCACCTCCTTGGTCACCCCTTTTTCCAGATCATTTATGAATATATGAAAAGGACTGGTCCCAGTACAGACCCGTGGGGGACACCACTATTTACCTCTCTCCATTCTGAAAACTGAGCATTTATTCCTACCCTTTGTTTCCTATCTTTTAACCAGTTACCAGTCCAGGAGAGGATCTTCCCTCTTATCCCATGACCGCTTGCTTGGCTTAAGAACCTTTGGTGAGGGACCTTGTCGAAGGCTTTCTGAAAACCTAAGTACACTATATCCACTGGATCCCCCTTCTCCACATGCTTGTTGACCCCCCTCAAAGAATTCTAGTAGATTGGCGAGGTATGGTTTTCCTTTACTAAAACCATGTTGAGTCTTCCCCAAGTTATGTTCATCTCTGTATCTGACAATTTTGTTGTTTACTCTAGTTTCAACCAGTTTGCCCGGTACAGAAGTCAGGCTCACCAGCCTGTAATTGCCAGGATCACCTCTGGAGCCCTTTTTAAAAATTGGCATCACATTAGCTATCCTCCAGTCATCTGGAACAGAAGCTGATTTAAATGAGAGATTACAGACTGTTGGTAGTCCTGCAGTTTCGCTTTTGAGTTCCTTCAGAACTCCTGGGTGAATCCCATCTGGTCCTGGTGACTTTTATTACTGTTTAGTTTATCAATTTGTTCCAAAACCACCTCTCACACTTCAATCTAGGACAGTTCCTCAGATTTGTCACCTAAAAAGAATGGCTCAAGTCCGGGAATCCTCAGCTGTGAAGACAGATGCAAAGAATTCATTTAGTTCCTCCACAATGGCCTTATCGTCCTTGGGTGCTCCTTTAGCACTTCAATCGTCCAGTGGCCCCACTGGTTGTTTAGCAGCTTCTAATGTACTTAAAACAATTTTGCTATTACTTTTTGAGTCTTGGCTAATCCTTTTTGAGTAATTGTTCCTCAAATTATTTTTTGCCCTTCCTCATTGTATATTTACACTTCATTTGCCAGAGTTTAGGCTCTTTCTATTTTCCTCACTAGGATTTAACTTCCACTTTTTAAATGAGGCCTTTTGGCCTCTCACTATGTCTTTTACTTTGTTGTTTAACCACGGTGGCTCTTTTTTGGTTCTCTTACTGTTTTTTTTAATTTGGGGGATACATTTAAGTTGAGTCTCCCTTTTGGTGTCTTTACAAAGTTTCTATGCAGCTTGCAGGGATTTCACTTTTGGCACTGTACCTTTTAATTTGTGTCACTAACCTCATTTTTGTGTAGTTCCCCTTTCTGAAATTAAATGCTACAGTGTTGGACTGCTGTGGTGTTGTTAAATCTAATTATATTACGGTCACTATTACCAAGCGTTCTCGCTATATTCACCTCTTGGACCAGATCCTGTGCTCCACTTAGGGACTAAATCATGAATTGCCTCCTGTGGTGGCTTCCGGGAGTAGCTGCTCTAAGAAGCTGTCATTTAAATTGTCAAGAAACTCACTCTGCATCCGGTCCTGAGGTGACATGTACCCAGTCAATATGGGGGTAGTTGAAATCCCCTGTTGTTGTTGAGTTTTTTATTTTAATAGCCTCTCTAATCTCCCTGAGCATTTCACAGTCACCATCGTGGGAGTCAAGCATGGAGATTCCATGGTACAGTTTGATTCATTTAAGATTTTTACTTCATTTGATTCTATGCTTTTTCACAGCTAGTGTCACTCGCTTACCAGCATGACCTGCTCTGTCCTTCCGCTATATATTGTACCCTGGTATTACTGTGTTCTAGTGATTATCCTCATTCCACCAAGTATCGGTGATGCCCGTTGTATCAATATCCTCATTGAGTATTAGGCACTTTTAGCATTTGTACATAAGCACTTTAAAAACTTGTCACTTTTTAGCTGTCTGCCATTCCATGCTGCAATTGAATGGGACTCTCTTTCATTGGACTGTTTCTCATCTGATCTTACCTGTATTTTTATGACACACTCTCCACTAATAGATCCTCCCCTCAGGGATGTCTTTGTCTGAACCACGTGCTCCTCCGCACCTGTCTGCTCCCCCTCCCCCCCCCAGTTTAAAAACTGTTCTACCCCCTTTTAAGTGCCACTACTCCGGTTCCCAGCTTTTGGGGCACATCCTTCCTCTCTGAGTTCCCCCTTTCCCCAAGGTTTCCCCAGTTCCTAATGCAGCTACCCCACTACACCAGCGTCTCATCCACGCACGGAGACCCTGCAGCGCTGCCTGTGGAACTGGGAGCATCTCACAAAATGCTGCCGTGGCGGTGGGGGGCAGCGGGGGGCTGGTGGATGCCTAGCCTAGGCAGCTGCTGGGAGCAGAGAGAAAATAGTTTCTCTGCCCTCCTTGTACCTGACCTACCCCCAGCCCTGAACACACACACCCCAGCTGGCTTAGTGCCCCTCACTCCTGCCTTGCAGCCCCTTGGGCATCACCCCACTTGGCCCCAGGCCCTGGGGTGGCAACAGCTGGGTGCAGTGAGACACCCTGGAGCAGGGGGGAGACGTTCATTCCCCCACATCCCTACCCCACCCACAGTGCAGTGAACCAGCCTGGAACCTTAGTCACGCAGCCGCTGTTGCATGGGGGGGCAGAATGAACGCGGGACATCAGCGCCATCTTGGTAGAGGCCTGGCAAGGCCGTCGCGCTGGCGCCATGTTGGGTGTGGCGGATGAATACTCGGCGCGTGGGGAGACGGACGCCATGTTGATTGTGTCGGAAACAATGGAGCGCGCGTCCCGTGCGCCATCTTGGGTGTGGCCCTGCCACAATGGGCGCTGGTGAGGGGCCATCTTGGGTGTGGCACGTGCTAGATTGGCTCTCCCCCCCCCCCCGGTACTGTGCCTGTCATCACTATAAAGGGAAGGGTAACAGCCCTGCTGTGTACAGTGCTATAAAATCCCTCCTGGCCAGAGACTCCAAAATCCTTTGACCTGTAAAGGGTTAAGAAGCTCGGGTAACCTGGCTGACACCTGACCCAAAGGACCAATAAGGGGACAAGATACTTTCAAATCTTGGGGGGGGGGGGGGGGAAGGCTTTTGGTTGGGCTCTTTGTTTAGGGGGTGGTTCGCTCTGGGGACTGAGAGGGACCAGACATCAATCCAGGGTCTCCCCATCTTTCTAACCAAGTCTCTCCTATTTCCAACTTGTAAATGTACCTTTTCCCAGAGGGTTTATCTTTGTTTGCTGTACTTTGAACCTAAGACAGAGGGGGGGGGGGGTCCTCTGGGCTCTTTAAGTTTGATTACCCTGTAAAGTTATTTTCCATCCTGATTTTACAGAGATGATTTTTACCTTTTTCTTTAATTAAAAGCCTTCTTTTTAAGAACCTGATTGATTTCTCCTTGTTTTAAGATCCAAGGGGGTTTGGATCTGTGTTCACCAGGAGTTGGTGGGAGGAAGGAGGGGGGATGGTTAATTTCTCCTTGTGTTAAGATCCAAGGGGTTTGGATCTGTGTTCACCAGGGAATGGGTGAGAGGTTTCTCAAGGCTTCCCAGGCAGGGAATCCATTGGGATGGTGGCAGCGGGACCAGAGCTAAGCTGGTAGTTAAGCTGAGAAGTTTTCATGCAGGCCCTTACATTTGTACCCTAAAGTTCAAAGTGGGGATACAGCCTTGACAGTGTCATAGAGAGGAGCGTGACGTCATAATTTCCCCTCGCCAGGCACAGGGAGGGGGAAAGGGGGTGGGGCCAGTGGGAGCTGGAGACCGCCCCCTATAGGGGCAGCAGAGGTGAGCTCCTCCCCTTCCTCTAAAAGGGCTGCTACAGAGACACCCCCGCCCCCACCCCAAAGGAGCAGAGGGGCTGCTCCCACCCCTGCTGGAGAACTGCCCCCAATAGGGGGCGGGGCATGGAACTAGGGGGTGGAGCTTGGAGCTCGGGAGGCGGGGCTGGAGAGCAGAATGAAGCTGGGGGGCGGGACTATGGGAAAGCCCGAAGCTGGGGGAGGGGTTCAGAGCGGGGGGGGGACGACATAAGGGAGGGGTCTGAAGATTGCTGGGAAATTTCCCACTGCTACAACCCTCCCACCCCCAAAAAATTGTTGGTTGCGATACCCCCACCAGTCCCACTACCACAATGGGGGGGGGAGAGGCCAGGCACCTGGGGGTGCAGGACCAGCAGGCCTGGGGTGAGGGTCTCAGCTTACACGCAAAGGGCCTGACACACACTAGGCTGCAAACAGAACCCAGGAGTCCTGGCTCCCAGCCCCGACTGCTCTAACCACTAGACCCCGCTCCCCTCCCAGAGCCGGGGAGAGAACCCAGGCGTCCGGGCTCCCAGCCCCCCGCTCTAGGCTGGTGGGAAGATGCACCAGGAGTTAGTGCTGCCGTATTACACGGCGGATTGCGACCAGGCGCGGGGGCTGATGAACACGGCCATGGGGCCACTGCAGCGCCAGCTCCGGGCCGGCGAGTATGAGATCTTCCAGTACGCCCCCATATTCGAGAGCGACTTCATACAGGTACCGGGGGTGAGGGGCTGGGGGCGGGGCTATAGGGGAAGGGCAGAGCTGGGGTGGGGGCGGGGTTCTGGGGCAGCGAACAGCTGGGGCCAAGTGGCCAGGGCCGGCTCTGGCTTTTTTGCCACCCCAGGCAAAAAAGCCTCCCGCCGCCACCCCCGCCCCCCGGTGGGGAGCGCAGCAGGGGAGGGTGCTGAGCCCGCCGCGAGCCCCGCTCTCCCCGACCAGCCGGAGCGCCGGGAGGAGGGCGGAGAGCCCGGCCGCGGCCCCGCTCTCCCCGACCGGCCAGAGCGCCGGGAGGAGGGCGGAGAGCCCGGCCGCGACCCTGCTCTCGGGCCTGAGCGCCGCCCCCATCCAGGTGCCGCCCCAAGCACATGCTTGGTAGGCTGGTGCCTGGAGCCGGCCCTGCAAGTGCCTGTGGGGGGAGGCACTAACCTGCCCCTCTCTGCCCCACCCGCAGATCAGCAAGCGCGGGGAGGTGATGGACGTGCACAATCGTGTCCGAGTGATCACAGTGGGTGTGGCCTGCACCAGCCCCGCCCTCCTGGTGCCCAACGTGCTGCTGCTGGCCCGGCCCGTGGTCCCCTCCGAGGACAGCCGGGGCCCCCCTGCCAAGGCACTAGAGCTCACCAGGTGAGACACGCCCCCCCCGCCATGAATGGTGCCCCTCACTTCTGACCCACAGCTCCCTCCTAGCCCAGCCCCAGCCCTGCCAGTGCCCCTCACTCCCGACCCGCAGCCCCTGCTAGTCCAGCCCTGCCCCCCCCAGCCCTGCCGGTGCCCCTCACTCCTGACCCGCAGCCCCTGCCCCCCCGCAGCCCTGCCAGTGCCCCTCACTCCCGACCCACAGCCCCTGCTAGCCCAGCCCTGCCGGTGCCCCTCACTCCCGACCCACAGCCCCTGCTAGCCCAGCCCTGCCCCCCACCCTCCCCAGTCCTGCCGGTGCCCCTCACTCCTGACCCGCAGCCCCTGCTAGCCCAGCCCTGCCCCCCACCCTCCCCAGCCCTGCCGGTGCCCCTCACTCCCGACCCACAGCCCCTGCTAGCCCAGCCCTGCCCCCCACCCTCCCCAGTCCTGCCGGTGCCCCTCACTCCCGACCCGCAGCCCCTGCCCCCCCGCAGCCCTGCCGGTGCCCCTCACTCCTGACCCGCAGCCCCTGCTAGCCCAGCCCTGCCCCCCACCCTCCCCAGCCCTGCCGGTGCCCCTCACTCCCGACCCACAGCCCCTGCTAGCCCAGCCCTGCCGGTGCCCCTCACTCCCGACCCGCAGCCCCTGCTAGCCCAGGCCTGCCGGTGCCCCTCACTCCCGACCCGCAGCCCCTGCTAGCCCAGGCCTGCCGGTGCCCCTCACTCCCGACCCGCAGCCCCTGCCCCCCCGCCCTGCCGGTGCCCCTCACTCCCAACCCGCAGCCCCCTGCCAGCCCAGGCCTGCCCCCCACCCTCCCCAGCCCTGCCGGTGCCCCTCACTCCCGACCCGCAGCCCCTGCCAGCCCAGGCCTAGGCTCCCCCGCCTCAGTCCCGACCCGCAGCCTCTGCTGTCCCTGCAGGCTGCTCCCGCTGCGGTTTGTGAAGATCTCGGTGCACGACGGCGAGATGCTGCAGCTGCGGCTGAAGCTGGCCAGCGGCCGCTCGTTCTACCTGCAGCTCTGCCCCGAGGGCGACGCCCACTACGAGCTCTTCGACGTCTGGGTGCAGATCATCAACCTCCTCTGGCCGCCCGCGGACGGGAGCCACGGGGGACAGGCCCTGCCCGGAGACCCCGGGGCTTTCGGGGAACCCCTCTTCCGAGGCATCAGCCAGGACACCACCGGGGTGAGGCACCACCAGCTGCTCCCCTCCACGCAGGGGGCTAGTAGTTAGAGCGGGGGGGGGGGGGGCTGGGAGCCCGGATGCCTGGGTTCTGTCCCCGTCTCTCGGAGGGGAGTGGGGGCTAGTGGTTAGAGCGGGGGGGCTGGGAGCCCAGATGCCTGGGTTCTCTCCCCGTCTCTCGGAGGGGAGGGAGGGGCTGGAAGCCAGGACTCCTGGGTTCTCTCCCCGTCTCTCGGAGGGGAGTGGGGGCTAGTGGTTAGAGCGGGGGGGGGGGGCTGGGAGCCCAGATGCCTGGGTTCTCTCCCCGTCTCTCGGAGGGGAGGGAGGGGCTGGAAGCCAGGACTCCTGGGTTCTCTCCCCGTCTCTCGGAGGGGAGTGGGGGCTAGTGGTTAGAGCGGGGGGGGGCTGGGAGCCCAGATGCCTGGGTTCTCTCCCCGTCTCTCGGAGGGGAGGGAGGGGCTGGAAGCCAGGACTCCTGGGTTCTCTCCCCGTCTCTCGGAGGGGAGTGGGGGCTAGTGGTTAGAGCGGGGGGGGGGGGCTGGGAGCCCAGATGCCTGGGTTCTCTGCCTGGCTCTGGGAGGGGAGGGAGGGGCTGGAAGCCAGGACTCCTGGGTTCTCTAGCTATAACCCATCCCGTTGTCCTCCCCAGAGCCTGGAGTCGCTGGCCCCCGAGGAAGGGGGCCCGGATGCCTTGAGCGTCTGCAGTTGCCGGACCCCCAGCCCCTCCCGGGATGACCCAGAGAGCTCGCGCAGCCGCACCCCTCCCAGCCTCAGCCCCTCACTGCCCCACGAGTCGCCCAGCGTGGGGAGGGGGTCGCAGCGGGGCAGGTCTGCAGGGGAGCGCAGGAGCCAGGCTGGGTCGCCAGGGGGGTCACCAGCCCCCCAGGAGAGGAGCCCGGGCAGCCCGCAGGGGAGCCAGGGGAGCAGCCCCTCGAGCAAGAAGAAAGAATCCAGCAGGTGATGGGGGGGGAGGGAGGACCCAGGACATTGGGATCTGGGGGGTTGGGGGCAATGGGAGGTGTCGGGCGTATGGAGCCGTGAGGGTCGGGGGAGGTTTGGGGTTGGGGAGGCATGGGGAGGTCGGGGGGGAGATGGAGGGCCGGGGAGGTGGGGGGAGGCGTGGGGGGATCCCAGCGTCTCATCGTCACGTTTCGTTTCCAGGCGGGCAGATGGAGGAGGGGGAGCCACGCGGAGCAAATCATCGCAGAGCCGGGGTAGGTAGGGAGCCCGACACGGGCCGGGGGAGGGAGCCCCCCTCCACGTCACAGCCCCATAGCCCAGCCCCACTGGATCCCCCAGGCAGCCCCTGCGGCCCGACCCCAGTGCGCTCCCTCTGGGGCCTAGGGTGGCCAACTTCCTAATTGCACAAAACCAAACACCCTTGCTCCGCCCCCTGCCCCGCCCCTTCTCGAGGCCCCGCCCCCATTCACTCCAGCTCCTCCCCTCTGTCGCTGGGGGGGCGGGGGGGGGACCTGGCGGCCACGTCTGGGGAGCGGCACCGAGCCCTGGCAGGGTCCCTTTTCGGGGGGGCGGGGCCACGTGCGCCCCCCAGCCTGACCCCCCGCCCCGTTCTCTCCCCCGGCCGCAGGCAGGAAGCCCAGCCGGATCCTGTCGCTGGTGAAGTCTCTGTCCCGCATCAGCCTGAGCCGCCCCCCCAAGGACAAGAAGAAGAGGCGCTGACGGCTGCCGGGGGAGGAGCCAGCTGCACGTGGGAGGAGCCAGTAGAGAAGGGGGAGGGGCATGGTGAAGAAAGGGGCGGAGCCTCCTGGGGCAGTTGGGGGAGGAACCTGCCTGAGAGCCCAATAAAGTTTCAGTTATCAGCAAGGGGCGTGGTCATGAGGGGAGGGGCCAAATGGGGGCGGGGCTCTGGCAGCAGGCACCCGAGGGGTGTGTCCATGCAATGGGGGCGGGGCCAAGGCTCAGCTCTGAGAGTTCCTAGTCTCCTTCCGGTCCCCCGACCATCACTTCCGGTGCGAGGGGGGGAGAGTGGGTTCGGGGCGGAAGTGAAGTTAGTGAAGGGGGTTGCGGGGCGGAAGTGACGCGGGCGGCGTTCCCACGCGGCGGGCTGGGGGGATGCGGCTGCTGAGCTGGAACGTGGCCGGGCTCCGGGCCGGGCCGGGCCCCGCGGGGCTCGGGGCGCTGGGCGGGGACGTGATCTGCCTGCAGGAGACCCGCGTCACGCGTGAGCGGGGTCAGGGGTCACAGGGGCGCAGGGCAGAACAGGCAGCCGCCTAGGGCACCACGCTACCCGGGCGCAGTGGAGCATTTAACAGCAGGGCTGCTGGGTCCTAGAGAGAGCCGAACGCAGCACAGTCTGAGGGAGGGGATTGGCTGCTGGGTCCTAGAGAGAGCGGAACGCAGCGCAGTCTGAGGGAGGGGATTGGCTGCTGGGTCCTAGAGAGAGCCGAATGCAGCGCAGTCTGAGGGAGGGGATGGGCTGCTGGGTCCTAGAGAGAGCCGAACGCAGCGCAGTCTGAGGGAGGGGATTGGCTGCTGGGTCCTAGAGAGAGCCGAATGCAGCGCAGTCTGAGGGAGGGGATTGGCTGCTGGATCCTAGAGAGAGCGGAACGCAGCACAGTCCGAGGGAGGGGATTGGCTGCTGGGTCCTAGAGAGAGCGGAACGCAGCGCAGTCTGAGGGAGGGGATTGGCTGCTGGGTCCTAGAGAGAGCCGAACGCAGCGCAGTCTGAGGGAGGGGATTGGCTGCTGGGTCCTAGAGAGAGCCGAACGCAGCACAGTCTGAGGGAGGGGATTGGCTGCTGGATCCTAGAGAGAGCCGAACGCAGCACAGTCTGAGGGAGGGGATGGGCCGCTGGGTCCTAGAGAGAGCCGAACGCAGCGCAGTCTGAGGGAGGGGATTGGCTGCTGGGTCCTAGAGAGAGCCGAACGCAGCGCAGTCTGAGGGAGGGGATTGGCTGCTGGGTCCTAGAGAGAGCCGAACGCAGCACAGTCTGAGGGAGGGGATTGGCTGCTGGGTCCTAGAGAGAGCCGAATGCAGCGCAGTCCGAGGGAGGGGATTGGCTGCTGGGTCCTAGAGAGAGCCGAATGCAGCGCAGTCCGAGGGAGGGGATTGGCTGCTGGGTCCTAGAGAGAGCCGAACGCAGCGCAGTCCGAGGGAGGGGATTGGCTGCTGGGTCCTAGAGAGAGCCGAACGCAGCGCAGTCTGAGGGAGGGGATTGGCTGCTGGGTCCTAGAGAGAGCCGAACGCAGCGCAGTCTGAGGGAGGGGATTGGCTGCTGGGTCCTAGAGAGAGCCGAACGCAGCGCAGTCTGAGGGAGGGGATTGGCTGCTGGGTCCTAGAGAGAGCCGAACGCAGCACAGTCCGAGGGAGGGGATTGGCTGCTGGGTCCTAGAGAGAGCGGAATGCGGCACAGTCTGAGGGAGGGGATTGGCTGCTGGGTCCTAGAGAGAGCCGAACGCAGCGCAGTCTGAGGGAGGGGATTGGCTGCTGGGTCCTAGAGAGAGCCGAACGCAGCGCAGTCTGAGGGAGGGGATGGGCCGCTGGGTCCTAGAGAGAGCGGAACGCAGCGCAGTCTGAGGGAGGGGATTGGCCGCTGGGTCCTAGAGAGAGCCGAACGCAGCGCAGTCTGAGGGAGGGGATTGGCTGCTGGGTCCTAGAGAGAGCCGAATGCAGCGCAGTCTGAGGGAGGGGATTGGCTGCTGGGTCCTAGAGAGAGCCGAACGCAGCGCAGTCTGAGGGAGGGGATTGGCTGCTGGGTCCTAGAGAGAGCGGAACGCAGCGCAGTCTGAGGGAGGGGATTGGCTGCTGGATCCTAGAGAGAGCGGAACGCAGCGCAGTCTGAGGGAGGGGATTGGCTGCTGGGTCCTAGAGAGAGCCGAACGCAGCGCAGTCTGAGGGAGGGGATTGGCTGCTGGGTCCTAGAGAGAGCCGAACGCAGCGCAGTCTGAGGGAGGGGATTGGCTGCTGGGTCCTAGAGAGAGCCGAATGCAGCGCAGTCTGAGGGAGGGGATTGGCTGCTGGGTCCTAGAGAGAGCCGAATGCAGCGCAGTCTGAGGGAGGGGATTGGCTGCTGGGTCCTAGAGAGAGCCGAATGCAGCGCAGTCTGAGGGAGGGGATTGGCCGCTGGGTCCTAGAGAGAGCCGAATGCAGCGCAGTCTGAGGGAGGGGATTGGCCGCTGGGTCCTAGAGAGAGCCGAACGCAGCGCAGTCTGAGGGAGGGGATTGGCTGCTGGGTCCTAGAGAGAGCGGAACGCAGCGCAGTCTGAGGGAGGGGATTGGCTGCTGGGTCCTAGAGAGAGCGGAACGCAGCGCAGTCTGAGGGAGGGGATTGGCTGCTGGGTCCTAGAGAGAGCCGAATGCAGCGCAGTCTGAGGGAGGGGATTGGCTGCTGGGTCCTAGAGAGAGCCGAACGCAGCGCAGTCTGAGGGAGGGGATTGGCTGCTGGGTCCTAGAGAGAGCCGAATGCAGCGCAGTCTGAGGGAGGGGATTGGCTGCTGGGTCCTAGAGAGAGCCGAATGCAGCGCAGTCTGAGGGAGGGGATTGGCTGCTGGGTCCTAGAGAGAGCCGAATGCAGCGCAGTCTGAGGGAGGGGATTGGCTGCTGGGTCCTAGAGAGAGCGGAACGCAGCGCAGTCTGAGGGAGGGGATTGGCTGCTGGGTCCTAGAGAGAGCCGAACGCAGCGCAGTCTGAGGGAGGGGATTGGCTGCTGGGTCCTAGAGAGAGCCGAATGCAGCGCAGTCTGAGGGAGGGGATTGGCTGCTGGGTCCTAGAGAGAGCCGAACGCAGCGCAGTCTGAGGGAGGGGATTGGCTGCTGGATCCTAGAGAGAGCGGAACGCAGCGCAGTCTGAGGGAGGGGATTGGCTGCTGGGTCCTAGAGAGAGCCGAACGCAGCGCAGTCTGAGGGAGGGGATTGGCTGCTGGGTCCTAGAGAGAGCCGAACGCAGCGCAGTCTGAGGGAGGGGATTGGCTGCTGGGTCCTAGAGAGAGCCGAACGCAGCGCAGTCTGAGGGAGGGGATTGGCTGCTGGGTCCTAGAGAGAGCCGAACGCAGCGCAGTCTGAGGGAGGGGATTGGCTGCTGGGTCCTAGAGAGAGCCGAACGCAGCGCAGTCTGAGGGAGGGGATTGGCTGCTGGGTCCTAGAGAGAGCCGAACGCAGCGCAGTCTGAGGGAGGGGATTGGCTGCTGGGTCCTAGAGAGAGCCGAATGCAGCGCAGTCTGAGGGAGGGGATTGGCTGCTGGGTCCTAGAGAGAGCCGAATGCAGCGCAGTCTGAGGGAGGGGATTGGCTGCTGGGTCCTAGAGAGAGCCGAACGCAGCGCAGTCTGGCTCCCTGCCCCCCAACCCAGCACTCTTTTAATTGCTTTTAATTAAAAACAAATCCTTGTTTCAATACCTCTTCATAGAAATTTCCAATAAAATGTTGACAAATTTAAAAAATTATATTATTTGCATCATTCTGTCAAATCAGAATTTTTTCTATAGCGCTACTTCTTTAGTGCTAGTCCATCAGCATCACAGTGGGCTTAATTCAGTTAAACTGGGTTTAATAACGTGCATGTGGCAAGTTTTCCAATACTGTAAGCTTATGTTTGTGTTGTTAAGAGCAAATCAGGCACAGGGGCGCCAGGGCACCATAAATCCTAAGGACGGCCCTGCAGGGGCGGAGCTAAGGGAAAGGAGCAGGTCAGAGGGCAGGGGTCACGGGGCATGGCTGGGGAAGTAGTGATGATGGGGGGGGTCAGAGGTCAATGAGCTGCGGGGGGGGTAGAGCAGGGCCAGCGATTGGGGGGGGGGGTCAGGGATCAAAGGGCCCCACGGGCGATGGGGGAGGGGGCAGAGCCCAGCCTGACCCCGCGGTGACCCCCTGTCCCCAGGGGACCTGCTGGAGGAGCCGCTGGCCATGGTGGACGGCTACAACTCCTACTTCAGCTTCTGCCGCACCCGGGGCGGCTACTCAGGTAAGGGGGGGCGGCTCGGGACCCAGGCGTCCGGGCTCCCCACTGCTCCAACCACCAGCCCCCCACTCCCCTCCCAGAGCTGGGGCTGGCACCGGACTCCTGGGTTCTCTCTCTCCCCCCAACCAGGTGTGGCGACCTTCTGTAAGGACAGTGCCACCCCGCTGGCGGCGGAGGAGGGGCTGTCCGGGCTCCTGGCCCGGCCCGGGGAGGGCGGCGCCGTGGGCTGTTACGGAGACCTAGGGGCCTTCACGCCCCAGGAGCTGAAGGCGCTGGACAGCGAGGGGCGCGCGGTGATCACCCACCACCGCATACGGTGAGGGGCGCGGGGGGGGCCTTGTCCCCAAGGATCGTGGGGCGAGGAGCTGTGGGCCAGGTGCCCACAGAGTGCTGGGTTGGGGGGCAGGGAGCCAGGTGTGGGGGATGGGTTGTTGGCAAGTGCTGGGGGGGGCAGATGCCAGCCTGACACACACACACCCCCAATGTGTTTTCTGCCTTCTCCCCCCGCAGGACGTCAGCAGAGCAGGAGACCACCCTGACGGTGATCAATGTGTACTGCCCTCGGGCCGACCCCCAGCGCCCCGAGCGCGCCGCCTACCAGGCATCCTTCTACCGGCTGCTGCAGGGCCGGGCCGAGGCACTGCTGAGAGACGGCGGGTACGTACCCTGCCCCCCCCCCCCCCAATCCCCGACACCCCCCAACATGGGCCAAGGCGCTGCTGAGAGATGGGGTTCGTATCCCCCCTCAACCCAAACACCTCTTGAAGCCAGAGGGTCCAGGCCGCCCCCCCATCTCCCTGTGACCCCCCCCACCCAGGTCTTTTCTCTCCATCACCCCTCCTGGGACTAGAGACCTCCCCCCCCATCTGGGGTGCTGCCCCCCCCCCCCCGTCCTCTCACTGCCTGGGCTCATCCCTCCAGACTCCTGACCCCCCCAGCCCCATTTTTTGTCTTCCAGCCACGTCGTGATCTTGGGGGACATCAACACATCGCATCGGCCCATCGACCACTGTGAGCCAGGGGACCCGGTTAGTGCCCAGGGGGGTCCCCCCTCTAATCTGGGGGGTTGGTGGGGACCCAGGACGCCTGAGTTCTGTCCCCAGCTCAGGGAGGGGAGGGGGGTGTAGTGGTTAGGAGGGGAGCAGGGAGCCAGGACTCCTGGGTTCTCCCGGATACTGACTCTCCCCTCTCCCTTCCCCAGGAGGTGTTCCGGGAGCACCCAGGCCGGCGCTGGCTGGACGGGTTCCTGTGGGCGCCAGACGGGCAGGGGCTCTTCGTCGACACCTTCCGCCTCCTGCACCCCAGCCAGCCCTACGCCTTCACCTGCTGGCGCATGGACACCGGCGCCCGGCTCACCAACCACGGCACACGGCTAGACTACGTCCTGGCTGACCGGGCCCTGGCGCTGGCCGAACTGCGGGACGCCCGCGTCCTGCCCGAGGTGCCCGGCTCTGACCACTGCCCCGTGCTGGCTGAGCTGGCGGCCACCTTCCTGCCAGCGCCCCGCTGCCCCCCGCTCTGCACCCGCCACATGCCCGAGTTCGCCGGCACCCAGCAGAAGCTCAGCCGGTTCCTGGTCAGGGTGGAGCGGGGAGCGGGGGCCGCGGGAGGCCGCGGGACGTGTCGAGGGGCAGGGGCGGGACCGGGGTGCTCTGCAGGGAGGCGGAGACGCCCGCCCAGGGGGCAAGCGGACCTGCTGAGCTATTTCAGAGCCGCACAGGGCCAGCTGGGGACAGGCACGGCCCACAATGCACCGGGGCAGGGCGGACAAGAGTCGGACCAGAATGCCTCAGGGCACAGGACACAGGAACCGGCCCAGGATGCACTGGGGCAGGTTGGACAACAGGAGCCCTGCAATGGCATGGAGCCCAGGGAGCTGACGATGGGGCAGGCAGCGGGCACCCAGCCCAGCAGCACGGCCCGCTGGCGCGCGGTGCTGCCCGGCCCGGCTCCCCCGCCCTGTTGCCCGGCCCATGGGGAGCCCTGCGCCCTGCGAACCGTCCGCAAACCCGGCCCCAACCGCGGGCGGCGTTTCTACGTCTGTGCCCGGCCCCCAGGGCGCCCCAACGACCCCCGTGCCCGCTGCGACTTCTTCCGCTGGGCCGGCGAGGGGCGCTCTTGAGCGGGGGGGTGCACGGGCTGGAGCAGCTCCTTCTGCAGGTTCACTCCCCAGCCCCTGTACTGGGGGGGGGAAGGGAGGAAGAGAGTCATTCCCATAGGAATCCCCCTCCCCGTGCCATGCATAGGAAACTGGGAGCCCAGGCTCCCTCCCTAGCTCTGGTGGTTAGAGCCAGGACTCCTGGGTTCACCACCCCCATACGGTTTAAACCCACCAGGGTGCCTGCTGTTGGTGCAGGGCATAATTCTATTTGTAACTCTTGGGTTTTGTACGAAAGGGAAAACTCCGTCTATTTTTATAAATAAAGATGCTGAAAGACTCTGGGTTGGTGTCATTGTTTGTGGGGGGAATAGGGAGCCATGACGCCTAGGTTCTCGCTTCCCAAGATTCATGCCACTTCCCCCCATTCCTAGCTGGCTCCCTTGTCGGGGGCGTGTGTGACAAACTGGGACTGTTCTTAAGCATGTGCTTTACTGGCTGGCTAAGAGTCATGGTGAATCGCAGGACGCCGGGGGTGCAGGGCCCTGAGTCCCCCCCCCCTACTCCGTGACACAGGGTCCCCCGGGGGAATCACAACGAGCGGTCCCGGGGCGGAGGAAATGGTGGAAAGTGGAGAGCACAGGCCGGCGAGTGGCCAGCAGGAGGATGTATGCCAAGCGGCTTAAGAGCGACCTGGTGGAGGGAGGTGTACAGCCAACTGAAAGGGGCGGAGACAGGGGACTAAGGCGATGGTTGATGGACCAACCCACCCCCATCAAAGGGGAACATCCAGCGTCAAGTCCATCCGACCGACCCCCCCCGACCGACCCCCCCCCCCCCCCCGACATGGGCTGCCATCACTGTGGCCAGAAAGGCCACTTACGGGCTCAGGAATAGATAGAGCCCACAGAGGGTTGACTGGGTAGAGACCCAGCCAGACGAGGGGCAGCGTTCCGGGGGGGGGGGGGGGGGGGGCAGAGTACTGCCTGCTAAGGAGGGAGAAGAGCTCCTGGTTCGGAGAGGTCAATGTATACTGGGATACAGGCACAGAGCTTTGCCCACTGAGGTGTTGATGGGGGGGAACCTGGTGTCTAAAGGTCTCTTGATGTGGGACAAAGGGTTTCCTTTCTCCCCCCCCCTTAATGCAAAAGATATATGAAGGGGTGGAAGAGAACAGAGGGAGTGAGGGAACAAGAGCTGTACCAGGGGAAAGAATGTTTCATTTGATTAGACATAGATTTGCGCATTTTATTTTATAACACTTAAATCCTACTGTCTGTACTAAATAAAATCACTTTTTATTTAGTAATTTACTCAGAGTATGTATTAATACCTGGGGGAGCAAACAGCTGTGCATTGCTCTCTATCAGTGTTATAGAGAGCAAACAATCAAGCACACGTCTGTGAGCTGTTTTCATGTAAACTTGCAGCTTTGGGGCAAGTGAGTCAGACCCTAGTGCTGGAGTCCTGAGCTGGCAGGGAAAGTCTTTGCACATCATTACTGTCCGCCAGTACTTGAACCAAGAGAGCCCGAATCACAGAGAAGACCCCCCCCCCCCCCAAGCCCAGTCGAGCACCCCAAGGGGTGGGAAGGGAGAAGCCTTCTGTCATAGAAGCAGAACAAACAGCCTTCTGCCCCCACCAAGAGATTTACCCCAATATTTAAGAGCCCTCTAGAGGTGTGGCTAAAGAATAATCTAGCCCAGTATCTATCCTGCCTACTGTCTTCTAGTGCCAGTATATATATTTTTGAGACAAGACCACCTTATTCTCTATCCCTTTTTAATGATTCCTAACATCCTGTTTGACCACCTCTGCACACTGCATGGCTGTGGATTACTTTACATTAGGACCTTCCCTTTTCTTCTATGTGTCTGACAATTTTACTCTTAACTATTCTTTGCCCGGTACTGACCTGACATTGGACTTACAGCGGTCTGTGATCGCCGGGGCTCACCTCTAGTGGGAATCTCCCTCACAGCCTCAGCCGGGAAGACTGAAGCAAAGACTCCGCAATGAGATGACTTGATCGTTAAGCCGACAGAGAAGGAAGCCAGGACTCCCGGCAGCGGCACATTATCGCTGGGGGATTTGGATTCGGGTTCCAGACTCAGGAACAGAACTGACACCCTTGTTGTCTCGCTTTATTAACCCACCAGGTGCTCGGCGAGTTCTGCTCCTTGGACCCACCCGCCGCCGAGCCCGTGTGTCCCCCCCCAGACAACGCCCATCTGGCCGGGCCGCCCAACCCCCGTGTGGACGGGCCGGGCGCCCTAAACCCGCCCCGCGAACCCAACCCCGAGGCAGCCGGTCCCGCCGCCCGTCCGGTCGGGTCCGGTCGCCAGCAGATGCCCGGAGCCGGGTCCCAGCCAGACCGACCCCTCCCGGACGCCGGGGTCCCTTCGCCCAGCTCCGGCTCGGCTCGGCTCGGCTCGGCCCGGCCCCGCCGCTCCCTCCGGCTCCCTGCTCCGGATGCAGCAGCAGCCGCCGCTCCCCGCGCGGGGGCCGCGCCCGGCTTTATACCCAGCCGCGCCACGGGCCGGCCAATGGGGCGGCCGGACCAGCCGCGCATGCGCCCTTCTGCCCGGGCGGCCGCCAGGTGGCGTCAGAGGGGCGGGGCCTTTTATAGGACCCGCCCCCCAGCTGCAGAAACTTCAACTTCCTGCCCCCTCCCTCATTGCTCTTCAGCTGCCCCCCCCCCCGAGCCCCAACCACCTTCACCTGGACCCCCCCCACCCCAAGCCTCTGTGCATCCCGCTGCCCCCACACCTAGACCACCCCCCACTGAGCCCCTCCACACTTGGATCCTATCTGGCGCCGAGGGGCAGTGCCCGACGGTGTTTCTGGGGCTGGGTGGGGGGCAGCCCCACCACCGAGTCTGGGGGCGGAGGGTGATCTCCCACCTTGGTGCAGCCGGGGGGGGGGCAGTGCTCCCCCTGGCCAGGCTGGGGCCTCTGCCTGTGTTTGCTCGACCAATATTTGTAATGTTTTGGTGCTGAATCCCGCCCCACCAGTAACAGTTGTACAACGTGTGTAGAGACGGAGCCGCGTGACCAAGGCCGTGTCCGGGTGACGTTAGCGGGTACTGGCTCCGCTGGTGCTTTTCACAGAGTCTGTTGTAAAACCAGGCCAGTGGTTCCCAACCCGGGAGCCCCTTTCACTAAAACGTCCCGTCTCGCCAACCCCCTCCTACAAATGAACCTCGCCGGGGATTTTCTCCTTGACCGGAGTATAAATGAGAAAGGCCGAGCTCTTGGAAAGCTAACACCGGGTTTTATGACATGCTTATTACATGATGACGACGGCAGCCCGCTTCCGAGACCGCGCGGCCGTCGCTCGATCCCTTGTCATGAGACGAGGCCCCGTTTCACCAGGGAGTCTCAGATGTGGAACAGCAGGAAGGGGTTTAAGCACCAACTCAGGGCATGTCCACACTACCCGCCGGATCGACCCCCCCAGGGACTCGGGTCTTGAGCAGTCCAGGCAAACGACGCACGTTCCGCCGAAGCTGAACCTTGTTCTTCGTCATCACGTTAAGAACGCCACTCGCTGCCGACTTAATGTTAAAACCAGCAAAAAATTATCCGCTTCCTTTTCCGTTTCTTATAAGGAGTCTTGAAGTTTAAATCTCCTCAGTGGGCTAGAGACGCCGGCTTTGATCGGCTTCGCTCTTGGAAGTCCAGGGGCTCGGGCTGCTGGCCCCCGGGGCCCTAGGGATAGCCCTGTCTGTCCTCTGTTAGGGAGTCCGTCCCCCCCACTAACATTTCACAAACCCCAGTTTGGGAACCATGGAACCAGGCAAATCTCCAGATGAGTTGATGGACCCCCTGGAAGACCTCTGAGTACCCCAGGGGCCACTGGTCTAACCCACTAGCCCCCCCTCCCCTCCCAGAGCTGGGGAGAGAACATAGGAGTCCAGGCTCCCAGCCCCCCCGCTCTAACCCACTACCCCCCCCAAGCTGGGGAGAGAACCCAGGAGTCCGGGCTCCCAGCCCCACCTGCTCTAACCCACTATCCTCCCCTCCCCTAACTCACTAGCCCCCCCTTCCCCTCCCAGAGCCGGGGAGAGAACCCAGGAGTCCTGGCTCCCAGCCCCCCTGCTCTAACCCACTAGCCCTCCCCTCCCAGAGCCGGGGAGAGAACCCAGGAGTCCGGGCTCCCAGACCCCCTGCTCTAACCCACTAGCCCTCCCCTCCCCTCCCCTCCCAGAGTCAGGGAGAGGACCCAGGAGTCCTGGCTCCCAGCCCCCCCCCTCCATCTCTGCATCTCCCCACCTTGGGGCAGCCATCTGGGACCACAGCCTGTGCCCTGCTCAGCCCCCCAGGCCTTTAATCCACCCGGCCCCATACCCCCCAAGACTAGAGCATAGACCCAGACCTGGAGGGCGGCAGGGGCGTGGGCCCCTCTTGCTTCCCCTCTGCCAGCCCCACACCTCGCACCCCCCCTCCGTGACCCCCCAGCACCCCACCCAGTACCCACCCCTTGCTATCCAAGTCCCGGTCTCCCCCCGTCCAGTACCTGCTCCCCATTCCCCCATACCTGCACCTCAGGGGTTAGGGCCGAACGCCTGGGTTCTCTGGGAGTGGCGTCTGGTGGGTTGGGGTGCGGGGGAGGCCGGACGCCTGGGTTCTCACCCCCCCGTGCTCGGTGCCGGGGGGGGGGGCGGTCCAGCTGCCGATGGCTCCATTCAGCGCTTGGCCCGGCCCGGGCTGAGTAGGGGCGGGGGGCGGAACCCAGGCGTCCGGCTGCTCCTCCCCCGCGCCCCGGGATTGGGGCGACCCTCCCCGATGGGGGGGGTCAGACAGAGAGCAAGGGGGGGACAGGAGCTAAGGGGGGGGTCTCTGGGGATGGGGTGGGGGCTCGGAGGCCCATCGGGACCCAGCTGTGAGGCTGGTCATGTGACCGAATCAGCTGATTTCCCCCCCCCCCAGCTTTCCCTGGTGACAACAGCGCCCCCCCATGGGCCCCCCATTCTGTCCGCCAGTCCCAGGGGGGCGCGGGGACCTTGATCCAATGGTCAAGGCTGTAACCCCCGCCACTGGTGTCCGGGCGCAGTGGGGGGCGCCCGCAGAGATCGGGGGTGTCCCTCACACGTGACCCCTTCCAGGCCCCTCCATGACCACGAGGTCTGGGGGGGGGGGGCGATGGCTGGGCTCGGGGGGGGGGGGTCAGTGTTTGCCTTGGGGGGGCAGCCCGGGGCCGGCGATGCCAGGCAGTGGGGCAGCAGGAAACACAGTGACCCCCCCGCGCCCCATTTTCCCCCTCCCCGGAGGAAACACTCCAAACTTTTCTTCCAAAAATGTCTGTAGCTAGGACAGCGGGGGGGGGGCGGCGAACTGCAAAAGAGCGGGGCGGGGGGCTGCCATTCCCACCTTGGCCACCTGGGGGGGGTCGTGAGTCTGTAGCCCCCACAAAGGGTTACAGTGGGGGGCTGGGAGCCAGGACTCCTGGGTTCTCTCCCTGGCTCTGGGAGGGGAGCAGTGGGGGGCTGGAAGCCAGGACTCCTGGGTTCTCTCCCTGGCTCTGGGAGGGGAGCAGTGGGGGGACGGGTGCCCGGACACCTGGGTTCCACGCAGTCAGGGACACAGACACAATCCGAATGGGTTTTATTTCGAGCCCTTGTCAGGTCGCGCCGGGGTGGTCTGTCCGTCCGTCCCACGCCGGGGGGGTCCGTCCCGGGCTCAGGCGCTGCTGGTGAGGCACTGGGCCCCCAGGCTGCCGAAGGAATCTCTCTCCCACTCGCTCATGAGGGCGAAGTGCAGGGGCCGCTGGCAGAAGTGGCAGGCGGAGGACGCGGGGGGCTGCAGGGGGAGCCCCACGTCCTGCCAGCCCTGCACCAGCCGCTCTGGGGGGGGGAGATGGGGTGAGACCTCTGTGCCCCCCCCGGTACCCTCCCAGCCCCTCACTGCACCAGCTGTAGGGGGGGACTGGCGTGTGACCCCTGACCTCTGTCCCCAGCCCCCCCCCCGCTGCCCCTAATCTCCCCTCCCCCCGGGATCTTCATCCTTCACCGACTGACCCCCCCAAGTGCCCCCTCCCAGCCCCCCTCCCGTTTACCCCCCCAGCCCGCTGCCCTCACCCACAAAGTAGTCCATCATGGGGGGCGTGTGGTGGGGGGAGGGCGCCAGGCGCAGCAGCTCCTCGCCCCGGGGCACCGTGGGGTAGTTGATGGCCTGGACGTAGATGTTGTGCTGGGACAGGAGAAGGTCGCAGAGCCGGGAGTTCAGGGCCGCGTCGCCCACCTGCAGGGCGGGGGGGAACCGGAGAGGCAAGGGTGGGACCCAGGAGTCCGGGAAATACCCCCTCCCCCCTCCACGTCCCACACACATACACCTCCAACCCACCAGCCCCCACTCCCCTCCTGGTGTCCTGGCTCCCAGCTCCCGCTGCTCTAACCACCAGACCCCACTCCCCTTCCAGAGCTGGGGAGAGAACCCAGGAGTCCTGGCTCCCAGCCCCCCCTGCTCTAACCACCAGGCCCCACTCCCCTCCCAGACCTGGGGAGAGAACCCAGGAGTCCTGGCTCCCAGCCCCCCCCTGCTCTAACCACCAGGCCCCACTCCCCTCCCAGAGCCGGGGAGAGAACCCAGGAGTCCTGGCTCCGAGCCCCCCCCCTGCTCTAAAGACCAGGCCCCACTCCCCTCCCAGAGCCGGGGAGAGAACCCAGGAGTCCTGGCTCCCAGCCCCCCCCGCTCTAACCACCAGGCCCCACTCCGCTCCCAGAGCCGGGGACAGAACCCAGGAGTCCTGGCTCCCAGCCCCCCCTGCTCTTACCACCAGACCCCACTCCCCTCCCAGAGCCGGGGAGAGAACCCAGGAGTCCTGGCTCCCAGCCCCCCCTGGTCTAACCACCAGCCCCCACTCCCCTCCCAGAGCCGGGGAGAGAACCCAGAAGTCCTGGCTCCCAGCATGCCCCTGCTCAAGCCCCCGCCCCGAGGACCCAGGCGTCCGGCCGTACCCGGATGGGGATGATGTGGCTGGGGCAGCTGACGACGGGCAGCCCGGCGTCCATCAGCAGCTGCCGCATGTGCTTGACGTTGCGCTGGTGGGCCCGGCGCAGCCCCCGGCCCTCGGGCCCGGCCAGCACCCGCAGGGAGGCCAGGGCGCCGGCCAGCACCGGCGGGGGCAGCGAGGTGGTGAAGATGAAGCCGGCCGCGTAGGAGCGAACTGTGTCCACCAGCGCCGCCGTGCTGGCGATGTACCCCCCCACGCAGCCGAAGGCCTTCCCTGGGGGGGAGAGCGGGGTGAGACAGGGCCTGCCGGGGAGACCCCCCAGCCCCACAGCACAGCGCCCCCTAGTGCCCAGCCCCCGAGCGCTGGGAGACCCCCCAGCCCCACAGCACAGCGCCCCCTAGTGCCCAGCCCCCGCCTGCTGGGAGAGCCCCCCGCCCCACAGCACAGCGCCCCCTAGCGCCCAGCCCCGCCTGCTGGGGAGAGCCCCCCGCCCCACAGCACAGCGCCCCCTGGCACCGGGGCTGGGCCTGCAGGGAGAGCCCGCCGCCCCACAGCACAGCGCCCCCTAGCGCCCAGCCCCACCTGCTGGGGAGAGCCCCCCGCCCCACAGCACAGCGCCCCCTGGCACTGGGGCTGGGCCTGCCGGGAGAGCCCCCCGCCCCCCAGCACAGCGCCCCCTAGTGCCTCTGCCCCGCTCCCTGCCCCACAGCACCCCCCAGTGCCCGGCACTGCCAAGGGAGAGCGCCCCCTGCCCAGGCCCCTGCCCCCCAGCACTCCCGCCCCACGGTACCTCCCCCCCCGACTCACCCAGGGTGCCGGAGATGATGTCGACCTTGCCCAGCACCCCGTCGCGCTCCCCGATGCCGGCCCCACGGGCGCCGTACAGCCCCACGGCGTGAACCTCGTCTACGAAGGTGAGGGCGCCGTGCGCGTGGGCCACGTCACACAGCTCCTCCAGGGGGCAGATCCCACCTGCGGGGGGAGAGGGAACAGCTGTGGGGGGGGGTCCCTGGGATGTGGGACCGTGGGGGGGGCGGCAGGGCGGGGGGGTCCCTACCGTCCATGGAGTGCACGGTCTCGAAGGCCACGATCTTGGGGACGCCGGGGGGGCTGCGCTCCAGCAGCTGGGCCAGGTGCTGGGGGTCGTTGTGCCGGAAGACGTGTTTGGGGACCCCGCTGTTGCGGATGCCCTGGATCATGGAGGCATGATTCCCCGCGTCCGAGAAGATCTCACAGCCTGGGAGGGGTGTGGGGGTGTGTGTTAGTGCTGTGACCAGAACCCAGGCGTCCTGCCTCCCCCTCCCCTCCCCTCCCCTCCCAGAGCTGGGGAGAGAACCCAGGCGTCCTGGCTCCTGCCCCCCCTGCTCTAACCACCAGCCCTCACTGCCCTCCCAGAGCCGGGGCGAGAACCCATGAGTCCTGCCCCCCCTCCCCTCCTGGAGCCAGGGAGAGAATCCAGGCGTCCTGCCCCCCCCACTCCCAGAGCCGGGGAGAGAACCCAGGCGTCCTAGCTCCCAGCCCCCCCTGCTCTAACCACCAGCCCCCACTCCCCTCCCAGAGCTGGGGAGAGAACCCAGGAGTCCTGGCTCCCAGCCCCCCCTGCTCTAACCACTAGCCCCCCCACTCCCCTCCCAGAGCCGGGGCGAGACCCCAGGCTGTCGATAAATCTCTGCATTAAGTATCTTCGCATAACTTTCCCATGACTTTGTACTGGGTCTATCTACCTGTGAGCTCCTCAAGCCCTTTGATATGGGAACTTTGTACTGAGCTGGGTATTAAGTTATCGCCCCTACGGATGGTTCAGGTAGAAGAAAAATGTCTTTTCGCCCGGAGTAGAATAAGATCCCCCCCCCCCCTTTAGTCAGTTGCCCCGTTGAATGAACGAGGGGCGGATGCGGGAGGCAGCACCTCCGCACAGCTGCACCCCGTGGAGACCAAGGACAAGAACACGTGTCCAGGGGGCTCACTAGAGAAGCTCAGACATATTGGCGGCCTCGGGGGTTAGACGCCAGCACCTGCTTTTGGAAACCCCCCTTGGCAAAGAAATGTGGCAGCATTGGGACACCCCCAGAGGGAGCAGCACAAAAGGACCGACGGACACAGACAGATTTTGAAGCTGCTATAAAAGTGGGGTGTCTTGCACTGGACCCCGGGTCTCGTCTTGTCAACATGGGAGCGTCGATCCGGATCGACTACCCCCCTCCCGCCCCACATCTAACTCACCTGGCCAGTGCAGTTAAGGGGAGCAACTCGTTGGTAACAACAACAAGCCGGAATGTTTGTGTTTGTGTGTGTGAGTGTGATATATACCGTACACATGTGACACCGTGTGGATAGATACATGTATTACCAAGAAATGTGGCGCTTTGCCTCATCCCTCCTGAAAAGATCCTGGGCAGTGCTTTAAGTATAACAAGGAGTCCTGGCTCCCAGCCCCCCTGCTCTAACCACTAGGCCCCACTCCCCTCCCAGAGCCGGGAGAGGACCCAGGAGTCCTGGCTCCCAGCCCCCCTGCTCTAACCACTAGGCCCCACTCCCCTCCCAGAGCCGGGAGAGAACCCAGGAGTCCTGGCTCCCAGCCCCCTGCTCTAAGCACTAGACACCACTCCCCTCCCAGAGCCGGGGAGAGAACCCAGGAGTCCTGGCTCCCAGCCCCCCTGCTCTAACCACTAGGCCCCACTCCCCTCCCAGAGCCAGGGAGAGAACCCAGGAGTCCTGGCTCCCAGCCCCCCAGCTCTAAGCACTAGACACCACTCCCCTCCCAGAGCCGGGGAGAGAACCCAGAAGTCCTGGCTCCCAGCCCCCCCCCCCTCCCTAACCTCCAGACCCCACTCCCCTCCCAGAGCCGGGGCGAGAACCCAGGCGTCCGGGTACCTGGCATCATCCTGGCGAGGGTGAAGAGGGTGGAGTCGTTGGCGACGTAGCAGGAGGAGAACAACAAGGCGGCGTCTTTGCGATGGAGCTGGGCCAGCTCCCGCTCCAGGTCCACGTGGTACTGGCTGGTGCCCGAGATGTTCCTGGTGCCCCCGGCCCCCAAGCCATGGTGCTGCAGGGCATCCCTGAAGGGGAGAGAGGGGTCAGCGCACAGGGCCAGGCTAGCAGGGGCTGCGGGTCAGGAGTGAGGGGCACCAGCGGGGCTGGGAGGGGGCAGGGGGCTGCGGGTTGGGAGTGAGGAGCACCGGCGGGGCGGGGGGGGCAGGGGGCTGCGGGTTGGGAGTGAGGGGCACCGGCAGGCCTGGGGGGGGGCAGGGGACTGCGGGTCGGGAGTGAGGGGCACCGGCGGGGCTGGGGGGGGGCAGGGGACTGCGGGTCGGGAGTGAGGGGCACCAGCGGGGCTGGGGGGGGCAGGGGGCTGCGGGTCGGGAGTGAGGGGCACCAGCGGGGCTGGGGGGGGCAGGGGGCTGCGGGTTGGGAGTGAGGAGCACCGGCGGGGTGGGGGGGGCAGGGGGCTGCGGGTTGGGAGTGAGGGGCACCGGCAGGCCTGGGGGGGGGGGCAGGGGACTGCGGGTCGGGAGTGAGGGGCACCAGCGGGGCTGGGGGGGGCAGGGGGCTGCGGGTTGGGAGTGAGGGGCACCAGCGGGGCTGGGGGAGGGGCAGGGGACTGCGGGTCGGGAGTGAGGGGCACCAGCGGGGCTGGGGGAGGGGCAGGGGGCTGCGGGTCGGGAGTGAGGGGCTCCGGCGGGCCTGGGGGGGGGCAGGGGGTTGCGGGTCGGGAGTGAGGGGCACCGGTGGGCCTGGGGGGTCAGGGGGCTGCGGGCCTGGGGGGGGGGGCAGGAGGCTGCGGGTCGGGAGTGAGGGGCACCGGCGGGCCTGGGGGGGGGCAGGGGGCTGCGGGTCGGGAGTGAGGGGCACCGGCAGGGCTGGGGGAGGCAGGGGCTGCAGGTCGTGAGTGAGGGGCACCGGCGGCCCTGGGGAGGGGGCAGGGGGCTGTGGGTCGGGAGTGAGGGGCACCGGCGGGGCTGGGGGGGGGCAGGGGACTGCGGGTCGGGAGTGAGGGGCACCGGCAGGCCTGGGGGGGGGCAGGGGGCTGCGGGTCGGGAGTGAGGGGCACCGGCAGGCCTAGTGGGGGGGCAGGGGGCTGCGAGTCGGGAGTGAGGGGCACCGGCAGGCCTGGGGGGGGG
Organism: Glyptemys insculpta; assembly: GCA_032172135.1. NCBI lineage: Eukaryota > Metazoa > Chordata > Testudines > Emydidae > Glyptemys > Glyptemys insculpta. The sequence goes on from JAVMKA010000013.1 coordinate 1,321,442, forward strand.
CAGGGGGCTGCGGGTCGGGAGTGAGGGGCACCGGCGGGCCTGGGGGGGGGAAGGGGGCTGCGGGTCGGGAGTGAGGGGCACCAGCGGGGCTGGGGGGGGCAGGGGGCTGCGGGTCGGGAGTGAGGGGCACCGGCAGGCCTGGGGGGGGCAGGGGGCTGCGGGTCGGGAGTGAGGGGCACCGGCAGGCCTGGGGGGGGTCAGGGGGCTGTGGGTCGGGAGTGAGGGGCACCGGCAGGCCTGGGGGGGTCAGAGGGCTGCGGGTCGGGAGTGAGGGGCACCCTCTCACATGGCAGCCTGTAGCACCCGTGGGTGGCGACTCATGCCCAGGTAGTCGTTGCTGCACCAGACCGAGACCTCGGGGCCCGCGGCCTCCTGGGCGAAGGGGAAGGCGTCCGCCCGGCGCGTCACCGTCTTGAAGACGCGGTAGGTGTGATCCTGGCGCTTGGCCTCCAGCCGCCCCTCCAGGAAGGAATCGTAGGAGAAGGCCCCGGATCCTGGGGGGGGGAGGCAGGGTCAGAGACAGACCCCCAGACAGCAGTTCCCCCCTCGCCTCCTCCCCAGATACAGCGATTCCCCCCCTCCAGAGCAGTGGGGCAAGGGAGGGCCGCAGAGCAGGGGGGGTGCAGAGCAGTGGGGCGAGAGGGGGGCCCCTGAATCCGCGGCTCCCACTCCCTCAAGAGACCTTGACGTCTAGGACCGGGCTGGGTAATCAGCCAGGGAATAGCCCCGGCTGCAGCGAGCTCTATTCGAATTGGGAACGGTGCAGAGACGGGCCAGGAAACGGATCCCAGAGCTGGAGGAACCGCCACAGGGGCAAAGAGCCGCCGGAGGCGGGAGGCGAGTGCGGGCTCTGAACTCCGGACTGGTGCGGAGAGGTAACACAAGGGCCAGGGGTCCCCCCAGGAAATCAAGAGGCGGCCGGTTTCACGCAAACACAAGGCCGTAAGTCTTCACGCGGCCGACCTGTGGAACTCCCTGCCGCAGGATGTTGTGAAGGCCAGAACTATAACTGGGTTCAGAGCAGTTCCTGGAGGCGACATCCAGCAACGGCTGGTAGCCCGGATGGGCAGGAGGCAACCCCATGCTCCGGGCGTCCCTAAACCTTTCCCGGGATTGCAGTTTTGATTTGTTACGTCAAGCTGGGCCGGTTTTTCTGAAGGGATCCGCTCCAGGAATTATTATTTGGCAGGGGGGATGTTCTCTGGCCTGTGCTATGGGGAGGGGGTCACTTCTGGCCTGGGGAGCGTCTGTGAATCTTGCCTCGGGGGGTCCAGGGTGGAGGCTGAGTTGAATTTGGGGGGCGCCCAGCGGTGGGGTGGGGCTGGTCATACCGTGAGCCGGACGCCCTTGGCTCGCCGCCGGCTGATCTGGACCGAGCCCGGATTGAAAGGCCACTGGCGGAGGAGGCCAGTTAACCAAGCGGGCTAATTGCTGAGGGAGCTGATTGACTGGAAGGAGCCCCGCCCCGCAGCCAAGGGGGAAGCCGGGGGTGGCTAACAAGACCCAGTTGTGGCTAGCTGGGAAGGACCCCCCCAGGAGAGCACCCCACAGTCAAACCAGTGTTGTCCCTCCCACCTGCGTCCCCCCCAGGCCTCTCCTCCATCCAGCCTGGTGGCTCCCCTCAGACCCGCGGGCCCAGTTGGCAGCTGGGGGGGAGGTAGATACGCTGGAGGGTAGGGACAGGGTCCAGAGGGACCTAGAGAAATTGTAGGATTGGGCCAAAAGAAATCGGATGAGGTTCAACAAGGACAAGTGCAGAGTCCTGCACTTAGGACGGAAGAATCCCATGCACTGCTACAGACTAGGGACCGAGTGGCTAAGCGGCAGTTCTGCAGAAAAGGACCTGGGGGTTACAGTGGACGAGAAGCTGGATATGAGTCAACAGTGTGCTCTTGTTGCCAAGAAGGCTAACGGCACATTGGACTGTATAAGTAGGGGATTGCCAGCAGATCGAGGAACGTGATCGTTCCCCTCTATTCGGCACTGGTGAGGCCACACCTGGAGTATTGTGTCCAGTTTTGGTCCCTCCACTACAGAAGGGATGTGGACAAATTGGAGAGAATCCAGCGGAGGCCAACAAAAATGATTAGGGGGCGGGGGCACATGACTTACGAGGAGAGGCTGAGGGAACTGGGATTGTTTAGTCTGCAGAAGAGAAGAATGAGGGGGGATTCGATAGCAGCCTTCAACTACCTGAGGGGGGGCTCCAAAGAGGATGGAGCTCGGCTGTTCTCAGTGGGGGCAGATGACAGAACAAGGAGCAATGGTCTCAAGTTGCAGTGGGGGAGGTCTAGGTTGGATATTAGGAAACACTATTTCACTAGGAGGGTGGTGAAGCACTGGAATGGGTTACCTAGGGAGGTGGTGGAATCTCCTTCCTTAGAGGTTTTTAAGGCCCGACTTGACAAAGCCCTGGCTGGGATGATTTAGTTGGGGTTGGTCCTGCTTTGAGCAGGGGGTTGGACTAGATACCTCCTGAGGTCCCTTCCAACCCTGATCCTCGATGAGTCTATGTCACCCGATATCAGGCCTCACCTGGCATGTTGTCCTGGAGCAGGTGGGTGGGGAGGAGCCGGGCGTCGGGCCCCAGCCCGTCACGGGCCAGGAATTTCTTCCGGAGGCTGGATTGGACCTCGAGGAGCAGAGAGCTGAGGGGGTCTGGAGGGGCACAGAGATGGGGGGTGAGTGGGTTAGAGCAGGGGGGGCTGGGAGCCAGGACACCTGGGTTCTCTCCCTGGCTCTGGGAGGGGAGTGGGGTCTAGTGGTTAGAGCGGGGGAGGGGCTGGGAGCCAGGACTCCTGGGTTCTCCGACCAGGTCAGAGCAGTCCTCACCTGCCTTGTAGACCTTCACATCCTCCTGCACCTCTGGCCCGGCGCGCTGAACGATCCGGCTCCGTCCGCCCCACACCTCCGACTCCATGAAGGGGCAGTGGGTCTGGGAAGGGCTGGAGGCTGCTTCTGGGGGCCCCGACTCCTGGGGGACAGATCCTACTGCTGGGGAGAGACGGCCAAGCGAAAGGGATGGAACCCAGGAGTCCTGGCTCCCAGCCCCTCCTCCCCCTGCTCTAACCACTAGACCCCGCTCCCCTCCCAGAGCCAGGGAAAGAACCCAGGAGTCCTGGCTCCCAGCCCCGCCCACTGCTTACCAAGTGGGATGGGGTTGTCCGTCCCCCTCTGCAGGTCTGAGGAGGAGCCCATGAGGGTCCGGGCTACCATGACGGGACATCGCTGGGCACTGCTCACCAGCAGTGGGCGAGCTTTGAGCAAGAAGACGCTGGGATCCCGGGTCAGGAAGGGGCAACGCTGGAGGAAGGAAGCCATCGTGCCGGATTGCGGTGCTGCCCGGGAGAGAGAAAGGGCGTGAGGAACCCAGGCATCCGGGACCCCCGCCCCGCAGCACGCCACCCCCTCCCAGCTCTTCGGGGGAGAGGGGAACATGCAGATACAGCTGGCCAGTTGTGCCTGGAGGGGTACGGCGGTGGTGGAGAACTTCCTTCCTGACCCTGGGGAGCCCTGAAGCATGTGATTGGCCTATTGGCCGAATTTGCCCCTCTGGGATTTTTTTTGACCGGGGGCAAATCTGAAAATGGGAAGGGGGGAGACACCTTGGCTCAGTATAGCCACACCAGTAAGCACCTGTCTGCCAATAGATCCAGGCGGGCAGAAATCGACGCCTTCCAGCAGACCAGCCCCCCGAGTGCCCCCACGGAGACTCCTCCCGAATGACTGATCCCCACCCCCATCCCAGAGGAGTAACAATAGGGGGACAGGTGGGGAGGGGACCATCCACCGAGCGGGATTGGAGGGTGGGTGGACGGGACCCGTCTCCGTCCCACGTCCCGTCGGTCTCTATGGACTGAGTGCGAGGTTGTGTGACAGTCGGACACCCCGGAGCAGGGTGGCAGGGTGGGGCCGTGTCTGTTGGAGGCTGATAAGAGCCGTGGGGGGGGCCCCACCCAACGCAGCTGCGGGGGATGGGTGGGTTTGCGGTGGTGGGGGGTGATGGATGGATGGGGGGGAGAGGGGAGGCCCTAGAAGAATGACACCCCGAGTGCCCAGGGGATTTTATGGGGGCAGCACTGCCCAGGCCCCATTCTCTGCCCCCCTCCCGAGCCAGCCCCCTCCTTGCCGTGGGGCCAGATCAGAGCCGGTGCCCCCTCGAGAGGCAGGGCCCCCTAACATGCTCGAGGGGTGAAGCCATGGGGCTGAGGTATGGTGTCTCTGGGTTGCTGATGGCCCCCCACAGCAGAACCCCCCCCAACCCCTCCAGGCTTCATTGCCTCCCCCCAAAGCGTGCCCTCCTCGGCCTCCCCTTCCCCCTAACTGCCCCCCCCAGCTGAGTCCCCCATTTATCCCCCCAGCAGCCCACCGTCCTCCCTAACCACCCCCATGCTCCCCCCCAGATGACTCCCCCGTTACCTGTTGTCCTGCACTGAGGACGAACAACCAGCACTGACTGACACCCCCCGAGAGGCTGCCTGGGCCCCCTCTCGCCAGCCCCACCCCATAACGGAACCGCCCAGGCCCACAGATAAGAACAGGCTCTACAGGGCTGGGGGGGGGGGAAGGGCCCGTGTTGCAGCTCAGGGGGAGGGACAGGCCCAGAGGCTGAGCCCCGGATGCCTGGGTTCTATATCCCAGCACCCCGGCCCTGCCCCCGGCTCCCAAAGTCGCCCTCATTGGGAGGAATGGGGCTGAGATCCAGAACACTCATTTCAGGCACACAGGCCAGGTCAGCACTAATCCCCCTCCAGCCAGAAATACAGGGAGACCTGGCTCCTAGCCCCCGCCCCCCAGCTCTAACCACTAGCCCCCACTGCCCTCCCAGAGCCGGGGAGCGAACCCAGGAGTCCTGGCTCCCAGCCCCCCATCTCTAACCACTAGCCCCCACTGCCCTCCCAGAGCCGGGGAGAGAACCCAGGAGTCCTGGCTCCCAGCCCCCCCTGCTCTAACCCACCAGCCCCCACTCCCCTCCCAGAGCCGGGGAGAGAACCCAGGAGTCCTGGCTCCCAGCCCCCCTGCTCTAACCACTAGCCCCCACTGCCCTCCCAGAGCCGGGGAGAGAACCCAGGAGTCCTGGCTCCCAGCCCCCCCTGCTCTAACCCACCAGCCCCCACTCCCCTCCCAGAGCCGGGGAGAGAACCCAGGAGTCCTGGCTCCCAGCCCCCCAGCTCTAACCCACCAGCCCCCACTCCCCTCCCAGAGCCAGGCAGAGAACCCAGGAGTCCTGGCTCCCAGCCCCCCAGCTCTAACCCACCAGCCCCCACTCCCCTCCCACAGCCGGGGAGAGAACCCAGGAGACCCTGGTGTTTGTAGGGGGGGCACTGGGCTCGCGGGGGGCTGTGGGTCGGAATGGGGGCGGGGGAGAACTATGGATGTCTGGGGGGCTGCAGGTGCCCAAGGGCACCTGTTATAGGACCAATGTTACCCCCCCAGCACCCCCGGGACGGGGGGGCCGCTGGGGGCGGGAGAAGCGATGGGGGAGGGAGGGGTGCAGAAAAGGACGGAGGGAGGGGGCCCGGGGGAGGAAGCTGGGGGGGGGCGGGTTAGGGGGAGGAGCGGTGTGGGAGGGGCCGGAGGTGGAGCGTGAGGACGGGGGAGGAGCTTGTGGGGAGGTCCAAGGGGCGGAGCAGCGGGAGGGGGCTGGGCCGGAGGAGGAGCGTGGTGGGGGGGCCGGAGGAGGAGGAGCAGCGGGGGGGGCCGGGGGAGGAGTGTGGCGGCGGGGGGGGTGAGGAAGGAGGAGCGCGGTGGGGGGGCGAAGAAGGAGGAGCAGCGGGGGGGGGCCGGGGGAGGAGTGTGGCGGGGGGGAGCGTCGGGGGGGGGTGTGAGGAAGTAGGAGCTGCGGGGGGGGGGCCGGGGGAGGAGCAGCGGGGGGGGCGAAGGAGGAGCGTGGCGGGGGGGGCCGGGGGAGGAGCAGCGGGGGGGGCGAAGGAGGAGCAGCGGGGGGGCCGGGGGAGGAGCTGCGGGGGGGGCGCGGTGCCGGTGCCGTCACCAGACGATGTTCACCCGGGGGTCTCGGCGCCGACGCTCCTCCCGCCCCGTGAGTGCTGGGGGGGGTCTCGGGGGACCGGTCGGGGGGTGGGCTGCCCCCCTCCGCACAGCGTGGGGAGGGGAGAACGGGGGGGGGGCGCCGTGCTGCGGGTGGCTCGCGGGGGTGGTCGCTGTCCCCTGGCTGTCAGGGCCGGGCCCTGGGGGGCACCGTGGGGCAGGAGGGTGGGGGAGGGCAGGGGGTTGGGGGGGTCGCTGTCCTCTGGCTGTCAGGGCTGGGCCCTGGGGGGCGTGGGGCAGGAGGGGGGGGAGGGCAGGGGGCTGGGGGGGTCGCTGTCCCCTGGCAGTCAGGGCCGGGACCTGGGGGGCGTGGGGCAGGAGGGTGGGGGAGGGCAGGGGGCTGGGGGGGTCGCTGTCCCCTGGCAGTCAGGGCCGGGCCCTGGGGGGCGTGGGGCAGGAGGGTGGGGGAGGGCAGGGGGCTGGGGGGGGTCGCTGTCCCCTGGCAGTCAGGGCCGGGCCCTGGGGGGCACCGTGGGGCAGGAGGGTGGGGGAGGGCGGGGGGTTGGGGGGGTCGCTGTCCTCTGGCTGTCAGGGCCGGGCCCTGGGGGGCACCGTGGGGCAGGAGGGTGGGGGAGGGCAGGGGGCTGTGGGGGTCGCTGTCCCCTGGCAGTCAGGGCCGGGCGCTGGGGGGCGCCGTGGGGCAGGAGTTCAGGGGGCCTGGGGGCACAGGCCCCAATTCCCCAGAAGTCGGGACCAGGTGGGGAGTTTTCTCCCCTCCCCCCAGGGGATGTTACCAGCTGACCCAGATGGTTGACTCAGTTTCCCTCCCCTAGGGCAAACCAGCTGTGGCACCTGCCCTACATGGGGCAGGGCGACTCCTGGTTACGATTGCCCCACTTCCCACTCTGCTGCCCCTCGTCAGACCCCCATCTACCCCGGTATCCCGCCTCCATCACCCCCGGTCAGACCCACAGGCCTATCTACCCCAGTATCCCGCCTCCATCACCCCCGGTCAGACCCAGGGGCCCATCTACCCCGGTATCCCGCCTCCATCACCCTCGGCCAGACCCAGGGGCCCATCTACCCCGGTATCCCGTCTCCATCATCCTCGGCCAGACCCAGGGGCCCATCTACCCCGGTATCCCGTCTCCATCATCCTCGGCCAGACCCAGGGGCCCATCTACCCCGGTATCCCGCCTCCATCATCCTCGGCCAGACCCAGGGGCCCATCTACCCCGGTATCCCGCCTCCATCACCCCCGGTCACACCCAGGGGCCCATCTACCCTGGTATCCCGCCTCCATCACCCCAATCAGACCCCCCAGGTGCTTCTAGCTCAATATCCCCCGCCCCAGTTCCCTCCAGGGGGACAGTTGAGTGGAGGTTATGGGGGGGTTATTCAATGTACCCCCCATGGATGGAATTACAGCCGGGGGGGTGGGGAATAATCCAGGCTGCTTCACCCACCAGCGCCACCTCCCCGATGTTGGGGGTGGGGATTGTCTCTCATCTGGGTCAGGATTAACTCGCTGGTGGTATTAAGGGGTCGGGTTTAATGCGGCTTTGGGGTCAATCCCCTGGCGAGGGTTGTGGGGAGGGGGCTGTGTGTGTAGGGGGAGGGGGCCGTGTAGTTACGGCGGGGCTGTGGGGGAGGAAAGGGGGGGACTGTGCATGTTTGGGGGAGGCCGAGGAGGGGGAGGGGAGAACGGGGAGCTGTGTGGGGAGTGCCAGGGGTCTGTGTCTGAGGGCAGGGGGACAGGATGTGGGGGGGAGATGGGGCTGTGGGGGGAGGGGAATGGGGGGATGGGGGCTGTGGGGGGAGAGGGTTTCCTGAATGGGGGGCAGAGGGGACGACGATGGGGATCTGTGTCTTGGGGGCCCTTGAGTTGGGAGGGGCAGTGCTTGGGGGCACTGTGCCAGGGAAAGGGGTCCTGACTTAGAGGCCGTGGGACGGGAGGGGAGGTTGGGGGGCTGTGTATGGGGACCCGGAGTGGGGAGGGACGGTGGGGGGCTGGAGAAGGGGCACAGGGTTGCTGTGGGGAGCGGGGCAGGAGCGCAGGTTGTGGGGGGAGCTCCTGGCTACTCCAGTGCCGGCCTCTCCCAGCAGGGGGTGCTGTGAGGAGTGGGGGGGCGTGTTGCTGGAGTGTGATTAGGGTCAAGGGGGGCGTGGTCTTTCTCTCATTCACCCCCTTCCCCGGCTCGTCTCCTCTGCCAGGCCGGGCACTGCCCCGACCCACCCCACCTCTGGCATAGGGGGTGGGTTCCTCGGCACGACCCCCCCATATTTGGTCTCCCCTTGACGTGACCTTCCCCAAGGGGAAGGGGTGGGTCCCCCCAATTACACACGCCCAGTTACACCCCCGGCCCCTCCCGCTCTCTGCCCCCCTCCCTTGGCCACGGCCCAGCTCTCGGCGTGCGTCACGCTCCGCTGAGCCGAGCCGGGGCAGGTCCTGGCGTGCGGGGCAGCTCTCGCCTCCCACAATGCCCTGGGCCGGCGCGGTTGGCGTCTGAGCTCCCACAAGCCCCAGCGGGACCCAGGTGGCCCGGCACCGCGGCTCCCACGACCCCCTGCATGGCTGAGGTTGGTGGCTCGGCTCCCACAATCCCCTGGGGTGCTGGGTTTGGTGGCGGGTTTTACTCCCACAATCCCCGGGGCGCCCTGGTTGGCGTCTGGGATCCCACAATCCCCGGGGCGCCCTGGTTGGCGTCTGGGATCCCACAATGCCCAGGGGCACCCTGGTTGGGGTCTGGACTCCCACAATGCCCTGGGTGCAGGGGTGGTGGCTCCTGTCCCTGCCCCAGACCTGCCCCCCGGCAGGGTTTGGGGAGCTCCGGGCTCTGCCTTGGCAGCTCAGAGACGGGGCGCATGGCCATGGGGCTGGAGAGACACCCCCGCCCCGCCCAGAGCCGGCGATGGGACCCAGGAGTCCTGGCTCCCAGACCCGCCCCCCCGCTCTAACCACCAGACCCCACAGTTTCGGGGTGGGGGGGCCATGGCGGGTGGTGACGCTCTGTGTCTGCGCCCCGCAGCCGCCCGAAGATGCCGACCCCGACCGGGGGCAGCCGTGCCACACGTGTGGGGACCAGTGCCCCGGCTTCCTGGTGCACGGATGGAGGTAGGGACACTGCGCTGGCCTGCTGCCCCCCCGGCACCCACCCCTCTGCCCCCCAGCACCCTGCTGCCCCCCAGCACCCACCCCTCTGCCCATATCACCCGCAGCTGCCCTCGGCACCCCCCTGCCGCCCCCCAGCATCCTGCCCATGCCACCCCGCTCACCCCCAGTACCCCCCCGCACTCCCCACTTCCCCACCCCCCGTGAGGCAGCAAAGGGCCTGGCCTGGTGCCCGGGGGGCGGGACTCAGACAAGCTGGGCCCCGTTCCCAGCCCAGTAGCGCTGTGAGGCCCAGGCCGTTGGGGTTAATGGGGCTGAAGGAGACTCTCTGCACCTGCTGCATGGGGGGGAGGGGGAAGAGACCTCAGGGCCCCTCCCCCTCCAGAGACCCCCCTCCCAGTGACCCCTTCCCCAAGAGACTCCTCCCCGACCCCCTCCCCCACCCATGCCCAGCCTACAGCCCCACTCCTGGTCCTCCAGGAGTCACCCTCTGCTTCAGTGTGTTTATTGTAGGGTCTCTCCCGTGGCGAAGGGGGGCGTGTGTTATTGTCGGGTCTCTCTGTGGGGGCGGTGTGTTATTGTAGGGTCTCTCTGTGGATGGGCAGTGCATTGTTGTGGGGTCTCTCCGGGGGTGGGGCTGGTGCGTTATTGTAGGGTCTCTCTGTGGGGGCGGTGTGTTATTGTAGGGTCTCTCTGTGGATGGGCAGTGCATTGTTGTGGGGTCTCTCCGGGGGTGGGGCTGGTGCGTTATTGTAGGGTCTCTCGGGGGGGGCGGTGCGTTATTGTAGGGTCTCTCTGGGGGGGCGGTGTGTTATTGTAGGGTCTCCCCGCCCCCAGGAAGATCTGCCAGCACTGCAAGTGCCCTCGGGAGGAGCACGCAGTGCGGGCGGTGCCCGTCGACCTGGAGCGCATGATGTGCCGGCTCATCTCAGACTTCCAGCGCCACTCGATCTCCGACGACGACTCGGGCTGCGCCTCCGAGGAGTACGCCTGGGTGCCGCCCGGCCTCAAGCCGGAGCAGGTGAGCCCCGCCCCCTGGGGTCCCAAAGCCCCGCCCCCTGGGGAGCCCCGCCCCTGTAGTCAAAGACCTGTCTCATGCCCCACCCCTGTGGTCGTAGCCCTGCCTCCTGTAGGGAGGTGTCCCATAGCCCCACCCCTTTATTCCTGGAGGTGGAAGCCACGCCTACATAGGTACATGGACACCGCCCCCCATTGGGATCCTAGACCCGCCCCCAAGGGGGCCGAAGCCACGCCCGCATAGGGGCCAGAGATACCCTACGGGGGGGGGGGGGGATCGAAGGCACGGCGCTGCCCTTCCAGCTCCTCCCCCTGTGGCCATCCCAGCCCCAACCCTGCTCTGTGACTCCGCCCCTTGGGGTGGCCAGGCCACGCCCCCTGGGCCTGACACCTCTCGCGCTCCCCCCGGCCCTTCTCCCCACACCAGGTGTATCAGTTCTTCAGCTGCCTCCCTGAGGACAAGGTGCCCTATGTGAACAGTCCTGGAGAGCGGTACCGGATCCGCCAGCTCCTGCACCAGCTGCCCCCCCACGACAGCGAGGTGAGGGGCCAGGCTCTGGGGGGCTGGGGGGGGGGGGCGCCCTCCTCTGGCAGGCCGGCTCCGTGCGGCAGGAGGCGGCCCTAAATGAGATCCTGATCTCCTAAAAGTTCCCCTGGCATGTTTTCCCCCAAGAGACCAGGAGTGAACCCCGGCATCCGGGCCAAATCCCGGTTCAAGGGATTCCAGTCGGCCTCCCTCGGTCTCTCTTTCCGCCCCAGACTGGTCTGTGGTGTCTCTGTGCGGCTGTTCCCCAGCTGCCCCACCGCAGAGCTGGCTGCATCTCAGCGCTGGGCGAGCCGTCCCCATGCGACGTTATGTGCGGCTGTTCCCCAGCTGCCCCGCCCCAGAGCTGGCTGCATCTCAGCGCCGGGCGAGCCGTCCCCATGCGACGTTATGTGCGGCTGTTCCCCAGCTGCCCCGCCCCAGAGCTGGCTGCATCTCAGCGCTGGGCGAGCCGTCCCCATGCGACGTTATGTGCGGCTGTTCCCCAGCTGCCCCGCCCCAGAGCTGGCTGCATCTCAGCGCCGGGCGAGCCGTCCCCATGCGACGTTATGTGCGGCTGTTCCCCAGCTGCCCCGCCCCAGAGCTGGCTGCATTTTGGTGCTGGCTCAGTCGGTCTCTCTGTGTCCCAGGCTCAGTACTGCAGCCCTCTGGAGGAGGAAGAGAAGAAGGAGCTGAAGCTTTTCTCCCAGCAGCGGAAGCGGGAGAATCTCGGACGGGGGACGGTCCGGCTGTTCCCGGTCACCATTACTGGTGCCATCTGTGAGCAGGTACCCAGCACGCCCCTCCGCCTGTGCCCCCTCTCGCCCCTCCCACCTCACACTCCGCTACCCCTAGTGGGATTTTGGGAGCAAAAACCCACCCCCGTGGGCTGTGCAAAGCATTGTGGGAGCCGGGACGCCACCCTCGGCCAGGCAGGGAGTTGTGGGTGCTGATTGGGAGTTCTGGGAGGGGAGTGTGTCTAGTGGTTAGAGCAGGGGGGCTGGGAGCCCGGACGCCTGGGTTCTCTCCCCGGCTCTGGGAGGGAAGAAGGGTCTAGTGGTTAGAGCAGGGGGGCTGGGAGCCCGGACGCCTGGGTTCTCTCCCCGGCTCTGGGAGGGAAGAAGGGTCTAGTGGTTAGAGGAGGGGGCTGGGAGCCCGGACGCCTGGGTTCTCTCTCTGGCTCACGCGCTGGCAGCTCTAATCCCATGCTGAGCGCTCAGTCCCTGCCATGCTGCCCAGACTCATCTGTCGGGTGAGGAGGGGCGGGGCCTGCGCCCAAAGCCCCGCCCAGAGGTCGGGCTCCCCTCCCCCTGCCCTTGGAGGCACCAGTCAGCGAGTAGCTGAGCAGTGACACCTACAGGCCAGAGGGGGCATTGCAGCATCTGACAGTATCCTACCCTATTCCCTGCCCCCCACACTAGCCAGCCCCCTGCCCCGGGGCCAGATGGGAGCCGGCACCCCCCAGAGGGGACAGGCCTCTGCCCCATTCCCCGCCCCCCCGAGCCAGCCAGTAACCCTGCCCTGGGGCCGGATGAGAGCCGGCGTCCCCTAGAGGGGACAGGCCCCTGCCCCATTCCCCACCCCCCAAGACAGCCAGTCCCTGCCCTGGGGCCTGGTGGGAGCTGGCGCCCCCCAGAGGGGACAGGCCCCAGACCCCGTTCCCACCCTCCTGAGCCAGCCAGTCCCTGCCCTGGGGCAGATGGGAGCCGGCGCCCCCCAGAGGGGACAGGCCCGGTGCCTGGCTCCCTGTGACCGGTCTCTCTCTCTCTGTGGGGCAGTGCGGGAAGCAGATCCGTGGCGGGGACATCGCGGTGTTTGCCAGCCGGGCGGGGCACGGGGCCTGCTGGCACCCCCAGTGTTTCCAGTGCACGACCTGCCAGGAGCTGCTGGTGGATCTCATCTACTTCTACCAGGAGGGGAAGATCTACTGCGGGCGGCACCACGCCGAGCACCTCAAACCCCGCTGCCAGGCCTGTGACGAGGTGAGGGGCGGGGGGCCGGCGGGGAGGCCAAGATGGGGGGCTCTGGAGGGGGCAGGGGGCAGGAGCGTGGTGGGGGGGATCAGGGGGTCGGTGGGGGGGATCTGATGGTCCAGACGGGTTCTCTGTGGATGAGATTGTGGGGTCCGGGAGGGTGGCCTGGGGGGGAATCTGAGGGGGTCCCCACAGGGGGTCAGAGGGACGTGCCTCCATCTCCCCCCAGATCATCTTCGCCGACGAGTGCACGGAGGCCGAGGGCCGTCACTGGCACATGCGCCATTTCTGCTGCTTCGAGTGCGAGGAGGCGCTGGGCGGGCAGCGTTACGTCATGCGCCAGAGCCGTCCCTACTGCTGCCGCTGCTACCAGGCCCTCTACGCCGAGTACTGCGACGCCTGCGGGGAGCCCATCGGTACGGGGACCCCGGCATCCGGGCAGCGGGGGGAGCTGGGGTCTGGGGACTGTGGAGAGTGGGGGGACCCCGGCGTCCGGGCAGTGGGGGGAGCTGGGGTCTGGGGACTGTGGAGAGTGGGGGGACCCCGGCGTCCTTGCAGCGAGGGGACCTGGGGTCTGGGGACCGTGGAGAGCGGGGGACCCCGGCCTCCAGGCAGTGGGGGGAGCTGGGGTCTGAGGACCGTGGAGAGCTGGGGGACCCCGGTCTCCGGGCAGCGGGGGGACCCGGGGTCTGGGGACCGTGGAGAGCGGGGGGACCAGGGGTCTGGGGCAGCGGGGGGACCTGGGGTCTGGGGACCGTGGAGAGTGGGGGGACCCTGGTGTCCGGGCAGCGGGGGGACCCGGGGTCTGGGGACCGTGGAGAGCAGGGGGACCCCAGCCTCCAGGCAGTGGGGGGAGCTGGGGTCTGAGGACCGTGGAGAGCGGGGGGACCCGGGGTCTGGGGACCATGGAGAGCGGGGTTACCTCAGCATCTGGCCAGTGGGGGGACTTGGCATGTGGGGACCGTGGAGAACAGGTAGACACCGGCGTCCAGGCAGCAGGGGGAGCTGGTGTCTGGGAACCATGGAAAGTGGGGGGACCCTGGCATCCGGGCAGTAGCGGGACCCAGTGTCCGGGGACCGTGGAGAAGAGGCAGACGCCGGCGTCCAGGCAGCAGGGGGAGCTGGTGTCTGGGATCCATGGAGAGCGGGGAGACCCCAGCGTCTGGGCAGTGGGGGGACCTGGGGACTGTGGAGAACAGGCGGACCCCGGCGTCCGATGTTAACCTGATTATATAGGGCTGATTTATCATAGGCTCGCCAGTGATCTGACCAGCAGATACTGTCCCAAAATCAGGCTACAGAATTAGTGAAGCGAGTTCAGTCCATTCAACCAAACGAGCGAGTAACCAAAGCTCCGAATCACAGCGCCCCAAAGACGTCGTCCCGCTCTAGAGCGTCTGGCGCTTCGCTCCCTTACAGCATCCTGGCACTATCCAGAATATTCGAACCCATGCCCGGCCGTCCATGCCCAAATGTGAGCCGGATAGGGGACGCTTACTCCATGGGCTGGCACGTTCTCACATAGTCCTGCGTATTCATCTCGATTAGCTCGTTCTCAAAAGCGTTTCCTTTGGCCTGAGCCGTTACTTCCATGCCCTTGCGGTTACCGGTCCGTCCCAGAGTTTGGGTAAACACATTTGGTTCCCCATTCAGAGTCACAAGGGGTAACCGGTGGGCCCCAGCTATCTAGGCCAAAGATTACAGACACGTGTGCTAACTCGCTCTAGCTAATCAGACAGGATACAGGCCTGCAGGTTCCTTGCGTTACAGCCGAGTAGAACGAGATAATGGCTGCTGAAATGGAAAAACCGAAATCATATAATTGATCAAACCGATTAAAAAACCCAAACCGATTATATAATATAGGAAGCTAGGAAAGTAAACCCCATGGGCTACACCGGGCAGTGGGGGGACCTGGTGTACGGGAACCGTGGAGAGCGGGGGGACCTGGTGTCTAGGCAGCAGAAGGACTCGGCATCTGGGGACCATGAAGAGCGGGGGGACCCCGGCATCTGGGCAGCAGGGGGTCCTGCTGTCTGGGGACCTGGAGAGCAGGGCACCCCAGTGTCCAGGCAGCAGGGGGACGTGGCATCCAGGGACCGTGGAGAGTGGGGAGACTTGGTATCTGGGGACAATAAAGAGTGGAGAACCCAGGCGTCCGGGCAGCAGGGGGTCCCCGGCCTCCAGGCAATGGAAAAGGAGGGAGCACCTAGGCAGCAGAGGGACCCAGGTGTCCGGGGACTCATGAAGCAGGAGAGCAGGTGCCCGGGAAGTGGGGGCGGGGGGTGTAGGGAGCACCCAGGCATCAGAATAGAACCGAGGAGTCCTGGCTCCCAGCCCCCCCCGTTCCAGCCCCCTCTCCCCTCCCAGAGCCGGAATAGAACCCCGGAGTCCTGGGTGACGTTGTGCCCCCATCTCTGCCCCCCGCAGGCATCAGCCAGGGCCAGATGACCTACGAGGGCCAGCACTGGCACGCCACCGACGCCTGTTTCTGCTGCACCCGCTGCCGGCTGCCGCTGCTGGGCAAACCCTTCCTCCCCAAGGGGGGGCAGATCTTCTGCTCCCGGGGCTGCAGCCTGGGGGGGGACGAGGCCAGCGCCTCGGACTCCTGCGACTCGGCCCTCCACGGCCCCCGCCCTCAGGACGGGCGCCGGGCCCCCGTCCGCCGCCCGCCTGTCGCCCGCTCCATCTCCTTCGCCGGCCGCCCTGCCCCAGCCCGGGGCTCGGACCCTGGCGGGCGGCGCAGCTGGAGCGGGACCCCCGGGGCGGAGGAGGGGGGCGAGCCGGCCGGATGCACCTCGCGGGGCACCTCCACCTGCCCGCGACCCCCGGAGGAGGAGGAAGGAGGTGAGACTGGGGAGGAATCCCGGGGGGGGGGGGGGAGGTGGGCGGCGGGGGGTGCACAGATGGGGGGGGATCCCAGCGGGGGGGGGGGGGGAGGTGGGCGGCATGGCAGCTCCTGTCTCTAACCCCCCCCCCATCTCTCCCCCCCCTAGGTTCCAAGTCCCATTTCCACCGCGGCGTCCCCCACCGACACTCCATGCCCGAGCTAGGCCTGGCCCCGGCCAAGGGGGCCGACTGGACCAGCAGCTCCGCCTCCAAGCTCTCGGTGTCCCCCCGGCTTAGCCAGGGCCCCCCCCTGGAGGGTGTGGGGGCGGCAGCGGGGGAGGGAGGCTTCCCCCGGGGTGCCGCCCCCCGAGTGAGCTTCCGCGAGCCCCTGGTGGCGGGCGAGCCGGGGGGGCCCCGCAGCGCCCAGCTCCATCGGCGCCGGCCCCGCGCCCGGCCCTGCTCCTCCTCCGACAACGCCCTGCACCTGGCGGGGGAGGAGGAGCCTGAGGGGGGGCTCCCCCCGGAGGAGCAGGGCCGGGGGGGGCGGCGCTTGGTCTATTCGGCCTCGGAGGGGGCCTTCCCCCCCAGCCACCGGCGCCGCTACCTCCGGGGCCGCGGTGGCCCCTGGCACGACTCCTCCTCCTCCTCCTCTTCCTCCTCGGACTCGGAGGAGGAAGGCTACTTCCTCGGGGAGCCCATCCCCCTGCCTCCCCACCTGCGGGGCGGGGCCGGCCCCCCTCCAGCCACTGAGGCGGGACCCCCCCGGCAGGGAGGGGGCAAAGGGCGCCAGGGGCTGCGGGGGGCTCGGGACAGGAGCTGCGTGGTGGCCTGAGTCGACCTTTGAACTTTGACCCTCCTGCTGGCAACGACCTCTCCAGTGTGACCTATCCACGGCGGCCTCTGACCTGCACTCGTGACCTTTGAACTCTGACCCCCGTCGGCAACCTTTGACCTCGGCTTGCAGCCTTTGGTCACTCCTTTTGATCTTTGACCT
Source organism: Glyptemys insculpta (assembly GCA_032172135.1). Classification (NCBI taxonomy): domain Eukaryota; kingdom Metazoa; phylum Chordata; order Testudines; family Emydidae; genus Glyptemys; species Glyptemys insculpta. Next base: position 1,337,878 of record JAVMKA010000013.1, read on the forward strand.
CTCCAGTGTGGCCTCTGACCTTTGCTTGTGACCTTTAGACTTTGACCTCTCCGCTGTGAGTTCTGACCTTTAGTGGTCACCTTCCATGGAGGACCTTTGAACGTCGACCTTTTCTGGTGTCACCCCTGACCTTTCACCTGGGACTCTCAGCGATTGGCTTCTGCATTGGAATCTGTGACCTTTCCAAATCTATGACCTTTGTGACCTTTTGTCTGGAATCCTTAGCCATTGGCCTCTGTGGTGACCTCTGACCTTTGCTGTGAATGCTCGGCGGTTGATCTTTCCACTGTGACCTTAACTCATCACGTTTCACTGGGGACCTTTGGACTTTGACCTTTCCGCTGTGACCTTTGACCTTGTCGACCTGGGACTTTGCGCTGTGACCTTTCAACTTTAACCTCTGGCCAAGGATCCTGGGGCAATGACCTCTCAACAGCGACCTTGCCCCTTGTCTTTGCCCTGGGGCTGTGGATGGTTGGACCTCGCCCTTGTGATTTTTGACCTCTCCTCAGGGACCTATGAACACTGACCTGCCCATTGTGACCTTTGAACCCTACTCAGGATCTTTGCATTGGTGACCTTTGAACTCTGGTTGGCACCTTTCCACTGTGGCCGGTTAGATTTGGTGGCGACCTGTGACCTGCTGGTGGTGAGCTTTCCCTTGTGGCCTTTGACCTTTCCACTGTGCCCCTTGACTTTTGGCTGGGAACTTTGACCTCTAACCCCTGAAAATGCCCTCCCATTCTCACCCTTGACTGGGAGCTTTGACCTCTGACCCCTGAAAACGCCTTCCCACTCTGACCTTTGCCTTTTGGATGGGACCTTTGCACTGTGACTTTGGGGCCCTTGACCTGTTGACTTTTGTGCTTTGACCTTTCATCCCTCTCACATGATCTTTGGGGGATCATCACTGACCTGTGACTTGTCCATTGTGACCTTTGAACTTTGACCTGGGAGGGGGCCAGCAGGATTTTGGCTTTTTTTTTTTTTTGGTGTGTTTCCCCCATTTAGATCAGGTTTTTTTGATTGTTTAATAGTGGAACAATTGGGGGGTTCAGTTCCCACCCTCCAGACCCTCTTGGGGGCTGCGCTGGGGGGAAGGGGGAGGGGGGTTGCAGAGAATGGGGGGTACAGTTATGTATGGGGGTACACCCTGTACTGGCCCCAGTACAGAATTGGGGTGTCCGCTGTGTCTGGAATTTAACCTTCCAATTTGTTTTTCTATTAAAGGGTTAATTTAAAGAAAAAAAAGCAACCTTTTTAATAAAAGAGTCCTTTAAAACCTGGATCCGAGTCCGAGCTGTCCCCTTGTGGCGTTATATGCCACTGTTCCCCAGGTGCCCCGCCCCAGAGGTGGCTGCATCTCAGCACCGGGTGAGCAATGGAGGGGGTTATTCCTTTTCCTGGCAGTAGAGAGTGTCAGTGTCATTGTAATGTGATCATTTATAAGGCCGGATGTGACCTGTGTTTTAACAAGTATCAGGGGGTAGCTGTGTTAGTCTGTATCCACAAAAACAACAAGGAGTCCGGTGGCACCAGGGCCGGCTCCAGGGTTTTTGCTGCCCCAAGCAGCTCAACAACAACAACAACAAAAAAAGCCACGATCGCGATCTGCGGTGCCAATTCGGTGGGAGGTCCTTCGCTCCGAGCGGGAGTGAGGGACCATCCGCCGAATTGCCGCCGAATAGCTGGACGTGCCGCCCCCCTCCGGAGTGGCCGCCCCAAGCACCTGCTTGGCAAGCTGGTGCCTGGAGCCGGCCCTGGGTGGCACCTTAAAGACTAACGGATTTATTTGGGCATAAGCTTTTGTGGGTAAAAAACCAAGTGGTCTTCAGATGCATGGAGTGAGAATTACAGATGCAGGCGTTATTATACTGACACGTGAAGAGAAGGGAGTTACCTCACCAGTGGAGAACCAGTGTTGACAGGGCCAATTCGATCAGGGTGGATGTGGTCCACTCCCAACAATTGATGAGGAGGTGTCAATTCCAGGAGAGGGAAAGTTGCTTCTGTAATGAGCCAGCCACTCCCAGTCCCCATTCAAGCCCAAATTAATGGTGTTACATTTGCAAATGAATTTTAGTTCTTCAGTTTCTCTTTGAAGTCTGTTTCTGAAGTTTTTTTGTTGCAGGATGGCTACTTTTAAATCTGTTATTGAATGTCCAGGGAGATTGAAGTGTTCTCCTACTGGCTTTTGTATGTTACCATTCCTGTCCGATTTGTGTCCATTTATTCTTTTGCGTAGAGACTGTCCGGTTTGGCCAATGTACATGGCAGAGGGGCATTGCTGGCACATGATGGAATATATCACATTGGTAGATGTGCAGGTGAATGAGTCCCTGATGGTGTGGCTGATGTGGTTGGGTCCTCTGATGGTGTCGCTAGAGTAGATATGGGGACAGAGAAGGCAACAGGGTTTGTTATAGGGTTTGGTTCCTGGGCTGGTGTTTCTGTGGTGTGGTGTGTAGTTGCTGGTGAGTATTTGCTTCAGGTTGTGGGGTTGTCTGTAGGCGAGGACTGGCCTGTCTCCCAAGGTCTGGGAGAGTGAGGGATCGTTTTCCAGGATAGGTTGTAGATCGTTGATGATGTGCTGGAGAGGTTTTAGCTGGGGGCTGTACGTGATGGCCAGTGGTGTTCTGTTATTGTCCTTGTGGGGCCTGTCCTGTAGTAGGTGACTTCTGGGTACCCGTCTGGCTCTGTCAATCTCTTTTCTCACTTCCCCAGGTGGGTATTGTAGTTTTAAGAACCCTTGATAGAGATCCTGTAGGTGTTTGTCTCTGTCTGAGGGATTGGAGCAAATGCGGTTGTATCTTCGGGCTTGGCTGTAGACAATGGATCGTGTGATGTGTCCTGGATGGAAGCTGGAGACATGTAAGTGTGTGTAGTGGTCAGTAGGTTTCCGTTATAGGGTGGTGTTTATGTGACCTTCGCTTATTTGCACTGTAGTGTCCAGGAAGTGGATCTCTTGTGTGGACTGGTCCAGGCTGAGGTTGTTGGTGGGGTGGAAGTTGTTGAAATCCAGGTGGAATTCTTCAAGGGCCTCCTTCCCGTGGGTCCAGATGATGAAGATGTCCCCAGTGTAGCACAAGTAGAGGAGGGGCGCTAGGGGACAAGAGCTGAGGAAGCATTGTTCTAAGTCAGCCATAAAAATGTCGGCATACTGTGGGGCCATGCGGGGACCCATAGCAGTGCCACTGACTTGAAGGTTGTGTTTTAACAGACCCTGGGGAGGGGGGATCCAGGCTGGCTGGGCCCATGGTTCTCATCTGGGGTGGATGGGCCCTCTGACCCCCCCCCAGTTCAGAAACACCCCCCCCAACATCACTGGGACCAAACAAAACCATTTATCAGTATTTTTATTAACCCTTTTCCCCCCAAAATAAGCAGAAATTAACACAAGCCACATGCAGGACCGGGGAGTGTGTGGGGGGAACGTGAGGGGTTTGGGGGGGGGGGTCAGTGCCCTGAGCATCACCACACCAATCCCCCCGTGTGCCATTCCCCACCCAGTCCCCCACCCTGGGGCCGGTTTCCTTGCATTAAGTTTAGTTCATTTAAAAAAAATCTCCTCCTTATATTAAAATTTATTTCCCTTGAAAACATCCCATGGGCTCCGGTTCTGGTAGGCCCTACGTAAACACATGGGTCCTTCTGCCCTGAACAGCTGGCAATGTAACACCCTGTTAGCCCAGGGGAAACCGAGGCACAGAAAGAGTAAAGGCACTTGATAAGGGGACAGAGCCCACTAGACCCCGCTCCCCGCCCTGAGCTGGGGATAGAACCCAGGAGTCCTGGCTCCCAACCCTCCCCCCCCGGCCCACACCTGTTCTAACCACTAGACCCCACTGCCCTCATCCTCGCTCCAGCCAACCTAGGAAGGTGGGGGTGGCATTGCTGGGGTGGGCGGGTGGCTCCCCCCATGCGATCCCCATTGTCAAGGCTTCTAAGCATGGGTGGGGCCCTGAGGTCAGGGCAGGAATTGGGAATGGGGAGCTGGAGGGAGATTAGTTGGGGGGGAGAATCTCTTCTTTGCCGCCCCCCCAGCAGTATGTACAAGAATCCTTAGAACCAGCGAGGTGGGGGGGGGGCGAAGGCAGCAAAGCGGGGGCCGGGGTCCTGCGACTCCTCAGACACCCTCTGGGGATTCTGTAAGGAGAGAGAGAGACCACAAGGGGGCGTTAGAGAGTCAGGGATCACCCCCTATCTTCCCTCGTCTAGCGCGCCCCCCACCAGCCCCATGGTGGGGCAGGGTCTCCCCCTCCCATCTAAAAACACACACCCCGGCCCCGTGGTGGGGCAGGGTCGCCCCCTCCCGTCTAGCCCACCCCCCCTGGCCCCGTGGTGGGGCAGGGTCGCCCCCTCCCGTCTAGCCCCAGGGTGGTGGGGGCACTTACCAGTGGGGGCAGCTGTGTGGGTTTTCCGGAGGGTGGGGAATGTAATATAGGCATCATATGCAAACAGGATGCCGGCCAGGAGCCCAAAGACCTGCGGGGGATGGGACCAAGCGGGAGTTAATTGCTGTATCGGTTGATTGCTGGTAACGAGCAGAGGATTTGCAGTGGGGATTCAAGGCCCCCGGATCAAGAGGAGCAGAAGATCCCCCCTCCCCAATTTTGGGCAGTTCGCCTCATTTCTTCCCCCACCCCAACATTATGATGCAGCCACCTCTGGGGTCAGGCCTGGCGGCTGATTGCAAGGAATGAATGACAGACATGCTGCAGCAGAGTGCCCCCATTGCCACGGCCAGCACTGACCGCTGGACAGTGTCCCCTGTTGAGCCCCACGGCGCCCCCCAGCGCCCGGCCCTGACTTGCAGGGGAGAGCGCCCCCGGCCCTGCTCCCCGCCCTGCTCCCCGCCCCGCTCCCCGCCCCCCCGGCGCCCCCCAGCGCCCGGCCCTGACTGGCAGGGGAGAGCGCCCCCGGCCCTGCTCCCCCCCCTGCCGACCCCTGGCCCTGCTCCCCGCCCCGCTCCGCGCCCCCCAGCGCCCGGCCCTGACTGGCAGGGGAGAGCGCCCCCTGCCGAGCCCCCGGCCCCGCTCCCCGCCCCCACGGCGCCTCCCAGCGCCCGGCCCTGACTTGCAGGGGAGAGCGCCCCCGGCCCTGCTCCCCCCCCTGCCGACCCCTGGCCCTGCTCCCCGCCCCCACGGCGCCTCCCAGCGCCCGGCCCTGACTTGCAGGGGAGAGCGTCCCCTGCCGAGCCCCGGCCCCGCTCCCCGCCCCCCGGCGCCCCCCAGCGCCCGGCCCTGACTGGCAGGGGAGAGCGCCCCCTGCCGAGCCCCCGGCCCCGCTCCCCGCCCCCACGGCGCCTCCCAGCGCCCGGCCCTGACTTGCAGGGGAGAGCGCCCCCGGCCCTGCTCCCCCCCCTGCCGACCCCTGGCCCTGCTCCCCGCCCCCACGGCGCCTCCCAGCGCCCGGCCCTGACTTGCAGGGGAGAGCGTCCCCTGCCGAGCCCCGGCCCCGCTCCCCGCCCCCCGGCGCCCCCCAGCGCCCGGCCCTGACTGGCAGGGGAGAGCGCCCCCTGCCGAGCCCCCGGCCCCGCTCCCCGGCGCCCCCCAGCGCCCGGCCCTGACTGGCAGGGGAGAGCGCCCCCGGCCCTGCTCCCCGCCCTGCTCCCCGCCCCGCTCCCCACCCCCCCGGCGCCCCCCAGCGCCCGGCCCTGACTTGCAGGGGAGAGCGCCCCCTGCCGACCCCCGGCCCCGCTCCCCGCCCCCCCCCAGCGCCCGGCCCTGACTTGCAGGGGAGAGCGCCCCCGGCCCTGCTCCCTGCCCTGCTCCCCGCCCCGCTCCCCGCCCCCACGGCGCCTCCCAGCGCCCGGTCCTGGCTGCCAGGGAAGCCAGTTGCTTTACCCCAGCTGCGATCCCAGCGCCGTCCCTGTGGCCAATGACGACGATGAGGGAGGTGATGAGGAAGAGCAGAGCACCAATCAGAGCACGGATGAAATCCTGGGGAAGAAAGAAACGGAAGGTAAGAAGCAGAGAGATGCACCGACCTGGCTTTGGTACGATGCACTCGACCTACGTTAACGAAGTTTTTGGCACAGGAATTTCCTTGCATTTTAACTGGCTTTTTTGGGCATAAGAATGTGCTTGCATCTTAATAACGAAATGAAATTGTCAGTTTAACAAAGCTTCCTGCATAGAAATTTCCTTGCATTTTGATGGAGTTGTTTCCATGGGAATTTCTATGCGTATGATACATTAATTAACTCGTTTGCACAGAAATTTCCTGGCAGATGAATAACTTGGCCCCTTTTTAAAATCAGAATTTCTTTGCATTTTAACAAATTTGCCATGGAAAATCCTTGTATATTAAGAAATTAATCAGGGTTTCATGGGGGAATTTTCTCAGTATATTAACCCCTTTAATGGACTTTTTTTTTTTTCATTGGCATTTCTGGGTATGTTTGGTTTTAGAGTAATATTTTTCCCCTGTGGCAATTTCTTCGTTTATTTATTCTAAATCAACCATTTGTGTGTGCAGCAATATTTTTGTGTGGTCACACATCAACCTTTAAGAATTGGATTGCATTTTAACTGTTTTCTTGCTAATTCACGAAGTTCTTTTGCATAGCGATGTTTTTTGCACATCTATTTCCATGGGTTTTAACAAAGTTTTTTGCATGGGAATTTCTTTGCATTTTAACATAGGTTTTTGTGCTGTTATTGTCTTGCATGTTAATAATTTAAAACAAGTTTGTTAGGGGATTTCCCCCCCCCCCCCTTTTTAAGGGTTATTCAGAACAGCGAATTGTACAGAAGATTCCAGACACCTGGCAAGTGGTATGTTCTAGTTCCCCCCAATGGTGTGAATAGAATAAAACTCCTTACACTCCAGCCCCAATGCACAAAAGACAGCTGCTTGTTTAATCCTAGCGTGTAGATGACGAAGAAGACGATTGAAAACACCATCTCGAAGATGGCCACACCCGTATAACCAGGGGTCCGAGAAGCACCGTAGCAGATCAGGATAACAATACAGAGGCCCTGTGTGGGGTGGAAATGGACAGTAGTTAGGAAAATTGTTCAGCCAGTGCTGAGATGCAGCCACCTCTGGGGTGGGGCACCTGGGGAACAGCCGCACACAACGCCGCACAGGGATGGCTCTCCCGGTGTTCAGAGGCAGCTGCCTCTGGGGCAGGGCAGCTGGGGACCAGACGTACACCTTTGGGACAGGAAGTGAAAGAAAATCTTGTTTCCAGTGGCTGCTGCAGGGGGATGAAAGGAAACAGAATGGGAGTGTCCCTAAACTGGGATATGGGCCGGACACCGGGGTTCCCATCTTGAACATAAGGCGGAAGGGATAAAACGGGTAATGAGCAGAGCAGGTGAGTCTCATGTTTAGATGTTTAAATAAGTACAGCCCCCCCCAGTGCCCGGCCCTGACTGCCAGGGGAGAGCGCCCTCTGCCCAGCCCCCCAGCCCCCCCCAGTGCCCGGCCCTGACTGCCAGGGGAGAGCGCCCCCTGCCCAGCCCCCTGGCTCCCCGCAGCACGACGCCCCCCAGGAAGGGCAAGGGGGTGGTTGGAGAGTCTGAGTCACGCTGTAATATTCCATTAGCTGCAAGACGGGGCGTCTGCTTCTCTGCCAACGGTCTGACTCACCCGCCGCTTTCCTGTACATGCCTGGGGAGAAGTGTCTCTTGAGAGAGGGGAGTGGGGGCTAGTGGTTAGAGCAGTGGGGGCTGGGAGCCAGGACTCCTGGGTTCTCTCCCTGGCTCTGGGAGGGGAGTGGGCCTAGTGGTTGGGGGGGGGGGGAGGGAGTGGGAGCCCGGACTCCTGGGTCCCGCGTGGGCTGGGCGGGGCATTCGGGGCGCCTGGGGAATGTTCCAGCTCGAGTCACATCTGGAGGCTAAAAATACCAGCCCACGCTGGGCACACAAAGGGGCGAGTGTGTGGAGGGTGGGGGGTGGGGCCGGTCGCCATGGCAACCACTAAATTCAACCAGCTCCCCCCCTGCCAAATATTCAGAGGAGGAGTGGAGTCTGTTACAGGCGGGGGCACATGGGGGGGGTCTTAAAGAGGCGGTGCCTGCTACAGGTGGAGTGGGGGGGGCTGTGAAAGGGGTGGTGCCCCCTACAGGCGGAGCAGAGGGGGGCTGTTACAGGGGCGGTGCCTGCTACAGGTGGAGCTTGGGGGGGTTGTTAAATGGGCAGTGCCTGCTACAGGCAGAGTGGGGGGTTGTTACAGGGGTGGTGCCTGCTACAGGTGGAGCAGGGCGGGGGATTGTTAAATGGGCAGTGCCTGCTACAGGCAGAGTGGGGGGGGGGGCTGTGAAAGGGGCAGTGCCCACTACAGGTGGAGCGGGGGGCTGTGAAAGGGGTGGTGCCTGCTACAGGCGGAGCGGGAGGGCTGTTACAGGGGCAGTGCATTGAACAGGCAGAGGTGATGTGGGATGTTACAGGGAGGGAACCTGCAACAGGCGGAGGGGCCGTGGTGGTGGTGGGTCCTAAAGGGATGGGGTCCCCCCTGGCGAGCACTTAACGGGCCAGCCCACTGTGGCAGTGCCCTAGCAGCGGAGGGGTGGGGAAAGTGAGGCACCAGGAGACAGGTCTGGACAGGGCGCGGAACTGGGTGTATGTTCCCCACCCACCCGCACCTCGGTCCTGCCGGGACCTGCTGCTCCCACGCCCACCCCAAAAACGCCCTTTCTCCTTCCCTTCCGGGAGAACATGCCCCTGAGCCTTAAAGGAGCCCTGCCCCTTTCAGAAGGAAAATCAGGGCAGTGGGGTCTAGTGGTTAGAGCAGGGGGGCTGGGAGCCAGGACACCTGGGTTCTCTCCCCGGCTCTGGGAGGGCAGTGGGGTCTGGTGGATTAGAGCAGGGGGGGCTGGGAGCCAGGACTCCTGGGTTCTCTCCCCGGCTCTGGGAGGGGAGTGGGGTCTGGTGGATTAGAGCAGGGGGGGCTGGGAGCCAGGACTCCTGGGTTCTCTCCCCGGCTCTGGGAGGGGAGTGGGGTATAGTGTGTTGCAGCGTGGGGGGGAGGGAGCAGGCTGGGAGCCAGGACTCCTGGGTTCTCTCTTTGGCTCATTTCTCCCTTTGCAAGAGCTGGGCTGGGCGGCAGGGTGGTTAATAATTGATTCTGGGTGAGGTGCAGGGGATGGGGGGCAGGGAACAGCCAGATCTGAGGGGCAGGCGGTGGGGTGGAGTCAGGATTATAGCCTCCCCCCCCCCCCCCCCCCCCCGCCCAAATAGACCCCAGCCCCTGGGGCCTGGAGAGGGAGCTGTCCTAGGCCCAGGATCACAGAGACCCTAAAACACCCCCCCCTCTGCAGACATGGGGACACTGCCCACACCTCCCCTTCCACAATGCAAACACACACACATCCCACAGCCTCAGGAGATAGGCCCCACCCCTAATCTGCACACACCAACACACGGCTAGATATACACTCACACCCCGCGCCCTTCCAGCCACATGGCGTCCACGCCCTGTCGCACAGATACACTTGCACACCCTGCACAGGTGACACACGCGGTAACCCTCACACACACAAACACAGATGTTCTCTCTCTAGCCCCAACACACACACACACACACACACACACACACACAGAGCCGTGTCCGGGACAGCCACACCCAGGAACATGGCCCGGGGAGGCCCAACAGGACACAGACTGCAGGGAGCCTCTGGGAGTGTCGAAATAACGGAGGAGGGGAAGGAACTAGGATGGGCCCCAGGAGTCCTGGCACCCAGCCCCCCCCCCCCCCGGCTCTAACCACTAGACCCCCCTCCCCTCCCAGAGCTGGGGAGAGAACCCAGGAGTCCTGGCTCCCAGCCCCTCCTGCTCTCACCACTAGACCCAGTGGGGTCCTGGCTCCCAGCCCCCCCCCCCCTTTGGGTGTCAACCCTGTTTGAATCACAGTTCCCTCCACTCAGTTGGCGGGAGCCACAGCCCAGCTCTGCCTGCAGGTGTTAACCCTTCCTGGGCTGCAGCTGATTCATCTCCAACAGGGTGGTAACCCCCCCTCCCCCCAGAAATCACACGCTGCTCTGGGCTGGGAGCCAGGACTCCTGGGTTCTCTCCCCGTCTCTGGGAGGGGAGTGGGGGCTGGTGGTTAGAGCAGTGGGGGCTGGGAGCCAGGACTCCTGGGTTCTCTCCCCGGCTCTGGGAGGGGAGTGGGGGCTGGTGGTTAGAGCACGGGGGGCTGGGAGCCAGGACTCCTGGGTTCTCTCCCCGGCTCTGGGAGGGGAGTGGGGGCTGGTGGTTAGAGCACGGGGGGCTGGGAGCCAGGACTCCTGGGTTCTCTCCCCGTCTCTGGGAGGGGAGTGGGGGCTGGTGGTTAGAGCAGGGGGGGCTGGGAGCCAGGACTCCTGGGTTCTCTCCCTGGCTCTGGGCGGGGAGTGGGGTCCAGTGGGTTCGAGCAGTGCGTGTGGACAGACCGGGTCAGGACCCTGTTCCTGCCTCGACGGGGCGCGTGTAAGACCTGACATGTGTGGCTGACACCCATGGGCGCCTCCTTCCTCCGCGCGCCCCGGGACCCCCCGTCTCTGCTCCGTGCCCCCCCCCCCCGATAACTCACAATCTCCAGCGCCAGGACGGTGCCCTTGTGGGAGCGGAGGAAGCCGGTGCATTGCCCCATGCACCCCGGGGTGCCGCTAGAGGAGTCCATGGCCCCGGAGAACCCCCAGACGGCTCCGGCTGTCAAGCGACTGTCAAAGCGGGCAGCCGACGGGGCAGGGCGTGGGGCCGGGCGGGGCTCGGCCGGGCGGGGCTGGCCCTTTAAGAGGAGCCGGAGGGAGCCCGTCACTTTCTGAGAAAGGCATTGGATGGGGAGCGGCACAGGAAAGCGGGCGGGCGCCGGAGCCCGGTTAAGGTGGCATCGCAGGGTGCTGGAGCCCAGTTAAGGTGGCGCTGGAGGGTTAGGAAGGAGGGCGCCGGAGCCTGGCTTAGGAGGTGTGGGGGGCTCAGGGGAGAAGCCCAGCTGGTTATGGGGCGCTAGAGACAAATAATAGAGGAAGCCAGACGCAGGGAGGGACGCACCTGGATCGCCCCCCCCCCCGCCAGCTCTGTGCTTTACAAATGGCTTAGAAGGGACAGAGAAGGGATCTAGTCACCCCCCTGCTTGTGTCCGTATCTCCCCCCTTCCCTTCTCCGCCCCTCTATCTCCCACCCCTTCCCCTCCTCCCCCCGCCCTTCTATCTCCCACCCCTTCCCCTCCTCCCCCCCGCCCTTCTATCTCCCACCTCCCTCCTTCCCCCACAACCCTCCTTCCCCCCATCCCCCTCCTTCCCCCACAACCCTCTATCTCCCACCCATCCCCACAGCCCTCCATCCCTTCGCCCCTCTATCCCCCACCCATCCCCACAGCCCTCCATCCCTTCGCCCCTCTATCCCCCCTCCTTCCCCCCACTTCCCTCTATCCCCCCACCCCCTCCATCTCCACACACTCTCCTCTATCCATCCAGCCGTCCCCAGACCTGCCCCCCCCCCCGAGACACCTGCCCCCCCCGACCCAGGTGTGGCTGCGCCGTGCAGGGCGGGACCCACGTGGGCGTCGTGCCAGCAGCTGCATCACCCGGTGTTGGCAGAGCCCGGCCGGAAGTGGCCAGGCTGGGCAGAGCCGTGTCAGACGGGGGAGCAAACAGCACCCAGGGCGGCAAAGCTGGAGTCCCTCCGGCCTGCAAGGGGGCCAGGGCCCGAGTCTGAGCTCAGCTCCAGGGGTTAATCCGGACCCCACTCCCCTCCCAGAGCCAGGGAGAGAACCCAGGAGTCCTGGCTCCCACCCCCCCGCTCTAACCACCAGACCCCACTCCCCTCCCAGAGCCGGGGAGAGAACCCAGGAGTCCTGGCTCCCAGCCCCCCCCGCTCTAACCACCAGACCCCACTCCCCTCCCAGAGCCGGGGAGAGAACCCAGGAGTCCTGGCTCCCAGCCCCCCCCCGCTCTAACCACCAGACCCCACTCCCCTCCCAGAGCCGGGGAGAGAACCCAGGAGTCCTGGCTCCCAGCCCCCCCCGCTCTAACCACCAGACCCCACTCCCCTCCCAGAGCCGGGGAGAGAACCCAGGAGTCCTGGCTCCCAGCCCCCCCCGCTCTAACCACCAGACCCCACTCCCCTCCCAGAGCCGGGGAGAGAACCCAGGAGTCCTGGCTCCCAGCCCCCCCCCCGCTCTAACCACCAGACCCCACTCCCCTCCCAGAGCCAGGGAGAGAACCCAGGAGTCCTGGCTCCCAGCCCCCCCCCCGCTCTAATCACCAGACCCCACTCCCCTCCCAGAGCCAGGGAGAGAACCCAGGAGTCCTGGCTCCCAGCCCCCCCGCTCTAACCACCAGACCCCACTCCCCTCCCAGAGCCAGGGAGAGAACCCAGGAGTCCTGGCTCCCGCCCCCCCCCCCCCCGCTCTAACCACCAGACCCCACTCCCCTCCCAGAGCCAGGGAGAGAATCCAGGAGTCCTGGCTCCCACCCCCCCGCTCTAACCACCAGACCCCACTCCCCTCCCAGAGCCGGGGAGAGAACCCAGGAGTCCTGGCTCCCAGCCCCCCCTGCTGTAATCCACCAGCCCCCACTCCCCTCCCAGAGCCAGGGAGAGAACCCAGGAGTCCTGGCTCCCAGCCCCCCCGCTCTAATCACCAGACCCCACTCCCCTCCCAGAGCCAGGGAGAGAACCCAGGAGTCCTGGCTCCCAGCCCCCCCTGCTCTAACCCACCAGCCCCCACTCCCCTCCCAGAGCCAGGGAGAGAACCCAGGAGTCCTGGCTCCCAGCCCCCACCCCACCCCGGCTTTAACCACTAGACCCCACTCCCCTCCCTGATCAGTTCCCTTCCTCCTCCCGCGCTATCAGCAGGGTTTGGGCATCCCACTAATGCGCTGACGACAGTGCTGAGGAGGGAGGCTCTTGGGGCATGGAAGGGCAGAGCCCGCAGAGGGGAGTCACCCATCGGACCCCTTCCGTGCCAGCCTTTCCCTCGCCTTACCCGGCCGCCCCGCCAGCACCTTCCCCGGCCCACCCCTGAGGGCCACAGCCTACCAGTGACCACCAAGTTTTTCCCCCCACCAACCATTTGCCTGGGCAGCCCACCATCACGTTCCACCCGTCGCTGCCTGTAAAGGGCCAGCGGGCCCCAGAGGGGCTCCGTCACCACCCCACCCCTAGGCAGCATGGGGATACCCTCCCCCCTGCCCCACTGCGGAAAGCCCTGCCCGAGAGACCCAACTAGCAGCCCCCTGGGAGGCTCCCGATTGGCTACCGGCCCACGGGGCGTCCCTCCAAGAAAGTGTCATGGCAACAATGTGGCTCCTCTGTGAATTCCCGGGATTGACTGTGACTTGGAGTCCGACCCTGGCTCCGGACCCACAACGCGACCCACGTTTTGATCTCTGGTACTGACGTCGGGCCCCCAAGCCCCTGACTGCCAGCAATTTTCCCTCCCCTCCCCGGCACACAACAATTTTCATCTTCAATTTTTCCCCGCCCACCACCATTTTTCACCAACATCTCCCACAAGAGGCTGTAATGGCCCTGCCCCCTTTAAAGGCCGGAGGCCTGCTCAGTGATAGGCTCCAGCTGGGGCCGGGTCATGTGTGCTCTATAAAGAGCTGCAGGAGGGCTGCAGGGTGTGGGGGAGTTGAGTTGAGTTGAGTTGAGTTGAGTTGAGTTGAGTTGAGTTGAGTTGAGTTGAGTTGAGTTGAGTTGAGTTGGCCAGGCCAGGCCAGGCCAGGCCAGGCCAGGCCATTGCTACAGAAGAGTTCAAGGTGGAGTAGGAGGAGACCAAGGAGGTAGGTGGCTAACCAGGAGTTTCCTCTTCCAGGGAAGACCCACAGGGGGACCAGGATCATGGAATGGGCAGCTGGGCTCAAGGAGATGCCTGAGGCAGTGCAAAAGTCGACTGAGCCCAGGGAGGGTAGGAGAGGGTTCGTCCTTCTGAACTGGGCTGGAACTCTTGCATGGACCACCAGTAGTTATGGGGCTGCTGCCATCCTTGATCTGGGTACCAGGATCTGGCTAACGAGCACCTGGTCCACAAGCGGCTCCCGGAGCTCAGTGGGAGATGGGGCTGCTCCTAAGCTGAAGAGCTCCTGGAGGGGCTATTGCAGATGCAGGGCCGGAGCGGGCGAATCCAGCTCCCAGGAGAAGACGTCTGTGTGGTCGATAACGTGCAGGGGCCGAGGGAGGTGGTGGGACTCTGAAGCTAGCAGAGGGGAAATCCCTCTTCAGGGCTGGGAGGGGAGCAGAGTCTAGTGGGTTATGGGGGGGAGGGGGCTCCTGGGTTCTATCCTTAGCTTGGGTGGGGGGGAATGGGGCTAGTGGTTAGAGCTGGGGGGTGTCTGGGAGCCCGGACTCCTGGGTTCTTTCCCCGGCTCTGGGGGTTAGAGCAGGGGGACTGGGAGCCAGGACTCTGGGGGTCTCTCCCTGGCTCTGGGAGGGGAGGGGGGGCTAGTGGTTAGAGCAGGGGGGGCTGGGAGCTAGGACACCTGGGTTCGCTCTGTGGCGAGACGGGCATGTTCCAGATGCTCTTTGTGCTACTGAAATGACTCAGGCGACAACCACAATCCCCTTTGGGTTTTTTCTTTTTATTCGTTGCCGGTAAGAGAGTTTCTGTTCATTTTAAATAAAGACTGTCCCCATGGAGACAGAAACCAAGGCAACTGCAGCATCTTAATGCGAGACCGTGACCCCCCCCCCCACACACACACACCTCCCATCCCCTGGGACAGGACCCCTTCTGGAGCAGAGCCAATCATTTCCCATCTCCCCCACACCTCGATCCATTCCTCCTCCCTCCATGGAATAGGTCGTCTGTGATTCCCCCCCTCCCCACTGCCGCACAGAATGGATCCGTCCACATGTGAGCCTGTAATGGATTGGTCTATTCCTCCCTGCTCCATGAAATGGTTTGGCCCTTGGTGATATCCTTCTCCCACCTCAAGGGAATGGTTGGGTCCATTCCGCCCCCCCATGGAATGGATCAGTCTGCGTGTGTCTTGAGCTGTGCTAGAGCACTCACCCTCCTTTTGTTGGAATGGATCGGCCCATTCCACACACCCCCCCATCCATGGAGTGGATCAAGCCACATGTGGTGGCTCCCACCCCCTATGGATCAGTCCATCTGACATTGCTCTATGCAGGGAGAGTCTCTCCTCCCCCCCCCCCCACGGTGGAATGGATTGGCTCAATTTCCTCCCCCTCCATGGAATGGGTCAGTCCATGTGTGGCTCTGTGGAGAGTGTTGGCAAGGTAGAGTGGACAGTACCATTGCACTCCTGACATGGGGTATGCAAAATTACCAGTGGACAATACCATTGCCAAAGAGGGCACAAGTGGATAGCACCATTGCACAGACTAGTGGGGGGAAGGGTACCAGCAGAGTAGAAGGTATCACTGCAGATTGTGAATGGGGGAGGGGAGAGAGGAAAGTACCATTCATTGCATGACAGGGGGGGAGACACACACAAGACGAATGGAAGGTACCATTTCACAGCCCAAAGGGTGGGGGACAGGAGAGGATGATACCACTGCATAGCTGATGGGGGAGGGGGAGAAGAAATGGCAGGTACCACTGTGAGTAGATTAGACAGTACCATTAGTCAAAATGGGGAGGGGAACAAGAGTGGAGGGTACCACTCCATAGCTGGGCCCTGGTTGAAGGGGTGGTGAGGAGAATGGAAGGTACCATTGCACATCCAGATGAGGGGTGGGTGGACTCTCCCAGGCACTGAGAACATCCTGCGCTGGGCGGGGCTGGACTAGGTCCTCCTTCTCACCTCCCCGCCTTTGCCCTGCCCCAGGCTGCCCCCTTCGTCGTCCTCCCCCTCCCCCATGCAGACGCCCCTCAGGGCCCGCGAGAGGCGCTCCTTGCTAGGCACCAGCCAGGGCCCAGGGGCTGGTTCCGAGAGGCCCCTCCAGACCTGCTCCCTCTGGGGGGAGAGGGACCCGCTCTCTCCCTTCCTGGCCTCCACCTCCGCCTCCTTCCCCGATGCTGGCCAGCCCTGCTCTGCGCCCCGATGGTCCCGGGACCCGCGTTGGTGGCAGCGGTGGGATCCTCGCTCAGCACTGCTGGGAGAAGCCTCCAGGCAGCACTTGGCGTCCCGTCCCCAGCGTGGAGACCTCTCGGCCATGTCTGCTCTCCACCCGTGTGGTGCCGGTCCACCCTCTGGCATCCGGTCCCGCCCGGCGGGGCTGGGGATGTGCTCACGGTCTGGAGAGGGGAGAGAGAATGAGATGGGGGGGATCAGGCCCAGAGAACATAGTGAAAGACCCCCCCCATCCTCCCTACAGTTACCCTGGGATCGCTTCCTTAGGGGTCCTGCCCCCTGGGATCAACCCCATTTTCTGGGGTGTGTCCCCCCCCACCCGCATGTCCTTGCCAACATCCATTCAGACGGTTTGGCTAAACAGCGAGGGGCTGATGAAGCTTGGGGGGGGGGTTGGTAGTGGGGGGTCTCCTGGGGGGTACAACAGGGTCAGTAATGGGAGGGTGGGGGTGGTCTGTGGGGAACAGCAGGGTCAAGGCAAGGGTCCACAGTTGGGGGCCAAGAACAGAGAGTGGTTACTCATATATCCCCATCTATGGGGGGAGGGGGAGTATCTATCTCTCTAGCACTGGAGAGATTCCCCCGCCCCGGGAAACAGCACTGAACTCCACCTTCCTGGGGGGGGGGTGTCTTGTCAGGATTGGCCAAGCAAACAGATAAAAGGGGCCCGGTAGTATGGGGAGAGGGGGCAGGATTGGCCTATTGCTCTGATCTGGGGGGGCAACTGGATTGGCCCATTGCTGTGACTGGGATGGGGAGGGGGGGCTGGATTGGCCCATTGCTCTGGCCTATGCGGGGAGGAATTTCCAATTGCTGTGACTGGGGCGGGGGCTGGATCAGTCCATTGCTCTGGCCTGGGGGGGAGGGGGAGCAATTACCCATTGCTGTGACCGAGGGGGGGGGGCAACCCACCAGTCATGCTCCAGCCGTCCCACGAGGCAGAAGCAGGGCTCGCCCCGCCGGGAGTTGGTGACGCACAGCGCCAGGCTGCAGAGCGGCGTTGCTGTGGGGGGGGCGCACACGGACACTGGGGGGGGCAGTACAGATGGGGGGACATCAGGGATGGGGGGCAGAACGGGGCATGGCGGTGCCGTGAATAGTGGGAGAGGCAGAGGGCATGGGCAGGTGGGGGGTGGCCGGGGAGGGGGGGCAGAGAGGACATGGTGGAAGGGGTAGGGGGGCCCAGGAAGGGACAAACGGACAAGGGGGGAATGTGGAGGGTCGGAGTCAGAGACGGGGCAGAAAGGGGGGAGAGAAATAGGATGAGTATTGAACCCCGAAAATCTGCCCCCCATTCAGAGACACCCCCATGGGGGGAGGGGCAGGGCGGGGGCAGAGGGGTAAAATAGCTCCCGGCTATTATACACTGTCCCCCCAGACCCCACTGCCCCCCATGCACTGGGACACCTGCTACCCCCCCAACTATGGGTCGCACCATCTGCCCTCGGATGGGAGGGTGTCATGATGGGGCTGACCCATCTCCCCAGGGATGCAGGGGGGGTCACTGAGGGTCATATCATCTCTCTAGGGATGCAGGGGTTGTCACTGAGGGTTGCCCCATCTCCCCAGGGATGTGGGGGAGGGTCACTATGGGGTCGTACCACCTCTCCTGGGATGCAGGGGGCGGTCACTGAGGGTCATACCATCTCTCCAGGGATGCAGGGGTTGTCACTGAGGGTTGTACCATCTCCCCTGGGATGCGGGGGGTGGGGGGAGTCACTGAGGGTCATACCATCTCCCCTGGGACGTGGGGGGGGGTATAACTGGGGATCATACCCCATCTCCCCTGGGATGTGTGTGTTTGTGTGGGTGGGGGTCATTATGGGGTCTTACCATCTCCCCAGGGATGCAGGAAGGGAGTGTTGCTGTGGGTCATACCATCTGCCCTGGGATGTGTGCATGGGGTCACTATGGAGTTGCATCATCTCTCCAATGAGGGGGGGAGAGGTTCACTATGGGGTCGTACCGTCTCCCCAGGGATGCAGGGGGGGTATCACCAGGGTTCGTACCATCTGCCCTGGGATGTGTGTGTGTGGGGGTTGGGGGGGTCACTATGGGGTCATACCATCTCCCCAGGGATGTGGGGTGCACACTGGGGGTTGTACCATCTGCTCTGGGAGAATCAGGGGAGGTCACTATGGATCATGTCGTGGGGGAGGGGAACAGTGGGATGGTCATATCATCGCCCCAGGAATTGAGGGGAGGCACACTATAGGTGGTACCATTTTCCTTAGGATTTAGAGGAGGGGAGAAAGGAACCTCACTTTAGATCATACCATCTCCCATGGGATAAGGGGGGAGGATATTATTGTGGGTCCTACCATCTCCTTTGGGAGGCGGGTGGTGGGGAAATACCACCTGCCCTCAGTTTTGGGGGGACACAGGCTGTAGCGGGAGGGAGGCGGGGGGGGCGCAGGACTCACCGTAGTCAGGGACGAAGCCGTCGCCTTTCCTGAGCACCAGGCGGATGCGGCTGCCCCCCCGGCGGATCTGCTCCACGGCCCGGGCGTGCGTCATGCCCAGCGTGGGCTCCCCATTGATCTCCACCAGCTGGTCGCTCACCTGCCCCGGAGACTGACGCTGCAGTACTGGTCACTGCCACAGGGGGAGCCCCCGTGCCACATCCCCGCGCCCCCCGCAGCACGACGCCCCCCAGCGCCCAGCCCCACTGCTAGGGGAGAGCCCCCCTGCCAAGCTCCCCGCCCCCTGCCCCACGGCGCCCCCCAGCGCCCAGCCCCACTGCTAGGGGAGAGCCCCCCTGCCAAGCTCCCCGCCCCCTGCCCCACGGCGCCCCCCAGCGCCCAGCCCCACTGCTAGGGGAGAGCCCCCCTGCCCAGCCCCCCATCCTCCTCTCTGCAGCACAGTGCCCCCCAGCGCCCAGCCCCACTGCTAGGGGAGAGCCCCCCTGCCCAGCCCCAGCCCAACTCCCTGCCACGGCGCCCTCCCCCCCCCGTGCCCAGCCCCACCGCCAGGAGAGAGCCCCCCCTGCCCAGCCCCCCATCCTCCTCCCTGCAGCACAGCGCCCCCCAGCGCCCGGCCCCACTGCTAGGGGAGAGCGCTCCCTGCCCAGCCCCCACCCCGCTCCCTGCCCCACGGCACCCTCCAGCGCCCAGGCCCACCTCCAGGGGAGAGCACCTCCTGCCCAGCCCCAGCCCCAGCCCCACTCCCTGCACCACGGCGTCCGTGCCCAGCCCCACTGCCAGGGGAGAGCCCCCCCTGCCCAGCCCCCCATCCTCCTCCCTGCAGCACAGCGCCCCCCAGCGCCCGGCCCCACTCCCCACAGCACAGCACCCCCCAGCGCTCGGCCCCACCACCAGGGGAGAGCCCCCCTGCCTGGCCCCCCCTCCTCCCCGCAGCACGGTGTCCCCCCAGCGCCCGGCCCCACTGCTAGGGGAGAGCGCTCCCTGCCCAGCCCCCACCCCACTCCCTGCCCCACGGCACCCCCCAGCGCCCGGGCCCACCTCCAGGGGAGAGCACCTCCTGCCCAGCCCCAGCCCCACTCCCCCCCCGTGCCCAGCCCCACTGCCAGGGGAGAGCGCCCCCTGCCCAGCCCCCGCCCCGTGGCCCCCCCAGTGCAGGCAGGTACCTGTATTTTGCCGCTCTGCTGGGCCGGCCCCCCCTCCAGCAGCCCCAGCACGTAGATGTCCATGTTGTATTCGCTGCCTCCCCGCAGGCTGAACCCGAAGCCAAGGGGGCCGCGCAGCAGCTCCACCGAGTAGCTGGGGGGGTCCTGGGGGGCCGACAGACACTGGGGAACGGGGGTGAGGTGAGTGCCTGTCTGGGACCCCCAGGCCAAGGGTCTCAGCCTCTGATAGCAAACCCGCTGCCCTGCCCCTCCCCTCCCCCAATCGCCATCTGCCCCCCCAGTCCCACCCCTCCCCCCATATCTACCCCCCCCGCTGACCTCTCCCCTCCCCCATATCTGCCCCTTTGCTGGCCCCAACCTTCCCCCCATATCTGCCCCCCCGCTGACCTCTCCCCTCCCCCATATCTGCCCCCTTGCTGGCCCCACCCCTCCCCCCATACCAGCCATCTGTCCCCCTCCACTGGCCTTCCCCCCCCCCCATACCAGCCCCTCTGCCTGCCTCCTACCTGTGGTTGGGGCAGCCGGCACCCCGGCCTCCCGGCTCCCTCCTCCACCTGGATGTCCGCCCCGTTCAGGTCGCTGGAGGCAGCTGGGGAGGGGGGGGGGTCAGTGGGTGTGGGAGGGGGCAGCGGCCTGCTCCCCCTCTGGCCCCTCCCTCGCACCCCCAGCCCTCTCCCCTCCCCCATTCCCAGCCCCTCCTCATCCCTCACCCTTTCCCCCCCTCTTCCTGGTGGGGGGGGCACTCACCCGCGTCCCTGGGGGGGGGCAGCATTCGCAGCCGGACCTTGGCCCCCGCCTGGCGAAAGAGGCCCCTGAGTTCAGGGTGGGAGAAGCGGGCAAGGAGCCCCCCGTCCTCCGGACGCTTCCCGCCGGGGGGGTCGCCGCTGGGCCCGGGCACCAGCCTGTCTGCTGGGCGGGGGGGGGGGGGAGGGTCAGTGAATGGGGAGGGGGGCGCCAGCTCCCACCAAATCCCCCCCACTGGTGAACTGAACCTCCTGCCCACAGACCCTGCCCCCCTTCCCCCTCACGACCAGACCCCCCCCTGCACTGACCGAACCTCCCCCCCAGACCCAAACCCCTTCTAGAGACCAGACCCCCCCCTGCACTGACCCAACCTCCCCGCCAGACCCAAACCCCTTCTAGAGACCAGACCCCCCCCTGCACTGACCCAACCTCCCCCCCAGACCCAAACCCCTTCTAGAGACCAGACCCCCCCCTGCACTGACCCAACCTCCCCGCCAGACCCAAACCCCTTCTAGAGACCAGACCCCCCCCTGCACTGACCCAACCTCCCCCCCAGACCCAAACCCCTTCTAGAGACCAGACCCCCCCTGCACTGACCCAACCTCCCCGCCAGACCCAAACCCCTTCTAGAGACCAGAGCCCACCCTGGAATCGGTCTCCCCCAGCAACCCCCCTTCCCCCCAACCAGGCCCCCCAGAAACACTGACTCTCCCCCTCCTCCAGACAGGGCCCCACCCAAATTCTCCCCTCCCCCCCCAAGCTTTCAAACTTGAAGCTCTTATCGGGGGTCAATATTTACCCAGTGGGGTGGGGGGAGGTCTGGGCAGGAGACAGACGGGGAGAGGAGGGGGAGTTGGTTGTGGGGTAGGAGGCGAAGTGTGGGATGTGGAGGGCCGAGGGGGGCGGGGGGGCAGAAGGGGCTGTGTGCGGGGTAGGGGAGAGGGGTTTATGTGGGGGGGAGGGGGCGCGGGGCAGGTTGTGGGGAGAGGGGGCTGACTGGGGTGGGGGGCCTGGCAGCAGGGGGCCGTGCGGGGCAGGGGGAGTCGAGGGGAATCTGAGTATGGTGGTGGCAGCATTGGGGGGGAGGGGGGTCACGTGTGGGGTGAGAGACACTCCCAGCCCCCCCCATTTCTATCTCCCCTCCCAAAACCACCCACTCAAAGTTACAGACTCCCCCTGTGTGTGGGGAGAACCCCCCTCCCTCAGGATGCAGCCCCCCCACCGCACCCCCAAAACCAGGACAGGACGAGAAAGGCCGGTGGGGGAAGCTGGGGGGGCAAGAGGGGGGTATGGGGGGGTCGGTTCAAACCCTGGACGTTTCGCAGCACGGACTGGACCCTTTGCAGCATGGCTGGCCGTGGGGCGGTGGGGGGAGCCCCCCGGTTCCTGGGGGGGCACAGGCGTGGGGCGGGGTGTCCACGGGCCCCCCAGCTCGGCCGCCTTCGTCCCCGAGGAGTTTCCCAGGACAAACAAGCTGGGCTGAGAAAGTCAAGGACACTGGGGGGGGGGGGGAATGTGGGCGTGGGGGGGGTTAACCCTTTGGGAGCTGGGGGGGGGAGCGCCAGGCCTCTCCCAGCAGGGGGTGCTGTGGGGAGGGGAGCGGGAGGAGGGAGGAGAAATTCCAGAGCTTTATGGGGTGGAACAGGTCGCGCCCCCCCCCATAGGTGCCCCCCAGCTGCCTGGGGAGGGGAGCGGAGCCTGACATGGGTCAGGGAGCAGAACACAATGGGGTCTCTTGTACGGGGGGGGGGAGGGGATAGCTGGGAGAATGGGGGGGAGACAGCTTCCCCATGTCCCCCACCCCACCCAGGAGTCACCCTGCCCCCTACATCCATCTCCCGGCGAGCCCCCCCAGCTCCCTGCCCCTCCCCCTGCAGCCCCCCCCAGATGGCCTCCATCATGGTCCCCCCTCTTCGCACGCCCCCCATCTTCCACCCTCACAGACCCCCTACCCCCCTTCACTCCCCCCGTGGAGCCCGTCTTCCCCCCCCAGCTGTGCCCTCAGCCCCTCCCCCACCGCTCCGCAGACCCCCCAGCCCTGCAGACCCCCCCAGTCCTAAGCACCCCCAAACCCATCCCCCATAGCCCCCTCCCCCAACCTGCAGCCCTCCGCTTTCAACCCCCCCTTCCCACCGTGCACCCCCCCACACTCACCTGCTCTCCCGGCGCTGTCCGGGGCCATGCTGCCCCCTAGCTCCCCGGGGCCCCCTGCGGGCTGGGGGCGTCGCGGCCTCCGGGCCTCCCCCGCGCGGCAGCGGGCCGGGCACAGCAGCACGTCCCTGGGTTCGGGCCCCACAAAGCTGGTGACGGCCAGGGTATCCCCGCTGGGACCCCCCCAAGAGCCCCGGGGCCCCCCCACCCGGGGGGGATCCCGGCAGGGGGAGGGGATGGAGAACAGGGGCTCCAGGGGGGGCTGGCGGAGTCCAGGACCTGCGGGGAGGGGAAGAAAAGGGGGGGTCAATCAGTACGGGGTCCCCCAAAATTACCAACACCCCACAGCTCCCCCTGCTGGGAAAGGCCGGAAGCTCCCCAACAGCCAGCGCCCCCTAGTGGGTCAGACAGGAAGTGCAGCAGCCAGGGCCCCCCGGCGCCCCCTAGTGGGTCAGACAGGAAGTGCAGCAGCCAGGGCCCCCCGGCGCCCCCTAGTGGGTCAGACAGGAAGTGCAGCAGCCAGGGCCCCCCGGCGCCCCCTAGGGGGTCAGACAGGAAGCGACACAGCCAGGGCCCCCGGCGCCCCCTAGTGGGTCAGGCAGGAAGTGCAGCAGCCAGGGCCCCCCGGCGCCCCCTAGGGGGTCAGGCAGGAAGCGAAGCAGCCAGGGCCCCCCGGCGCCCCCTAGTGGGTCAGGCAGGAAGCGAAGCAGCCAGGGCCCCCGGCGCCCCCTAGTGGGTCAGGCAGGAAGTGCAGCAGCCAGGGCCCCCCGGCGCCCCCTAGTGGGTCAGGCAGGAAGTGCAGCAGCCAGGGCCCCCCGGCGCCCCCTAGGGGGTCAGACAGGAAGCGACACAGCCAGGGCCCCCGGCGCCCCCTAGTGGGTCAGGCAGGAAGTGCAGCAGCCAGGGCCCCCCGGCGCCCCCTAGTGGGTCAGGCAGGAAGCGACACAGCCAGGGCCCCCGGCGCCCCCTAGTGGGTCAGGCAGGAAGTGCAGCAGCCAGGGCCCCCCGGCGCCCCCTAGTGGGTCAGACAGGAAGCGAAGCAGCCAGGGCCCCCCGGCGCCCCCTAGGGGGTCAGGCAGGAAGCGAAGCAGACAGGGGCCCCCGGCGCCCCCTAGTGGGTCAGGCAGGAAGTGAAGCAGCCAGGGCCCCCCGGCGCCCCCTAGTGGGTCAGGCAGGAAGTGAAGCAGCCAGGGCCCCCGGCGCCCCCTAGTGGGTCAGGCAGGAAGCGAAGCAGCCAGGGGCCCCCGGCGCCCCCTAGTGGGTCAGGCAGGAAGCGAAGCAGCCAGGGGCCCCCGGCGCCCCCTAGTGGGTCAGACAGGAAGCGAAGCAGCCAGGGCCCCCGGCGCCCCCTAGTGGGTCAGACAGGAAGCGAAGCAGCCAGGGCCCCCGGCGCCCCCTAGTGGGTCAGGCAGGAAGTGAAGCAGCCAGGGGCCCCCCATCGCCCCCTAGTGGGTCAGACAGGAAGTGAAGCAGCCAGGGCCCCCCGGCGCCCCCTAGTGGGTCAGGCAGGAAGCGAAGCAGCCAGGGGCCCCCAGCGCCCCCTAGGGGGTCAGGCAGGAAGCGAAGCAGCCAGGGCCCCCCGGCGCCCCCTAGTGGGTCAGGCAGGAAGCGAAGCAGCCAGGGCCCCCCGGCGCCCCCTAGTGGGTCAGGCAGGAAGCGAAGCAGCCAGGGCCCCCGGCGCCCCCTAGGGGGTCAGGCAGGAAGCGAAGCAGCCAGGGGCCCCCGGCGCCCCCTAGTGGGTCAGACAGGAAGCGCAGCAGCCAGGGGCCCCCGGCGCCCCCTAGTGGGTCAGACAGGAAGCGAAGCAGCCAGGGGCCCCCGGCGCCCCCTAGTGGGTCAGGCAGGAAGCGAAGCAGCCAGGGGCCCCCGGCGCCCCCTAGTGGGTCAGGCAGGAAGTGAAGCAGCCAGGGCCCCCGGCGCCCCCTAGTGGGTCAGGCAGGAAGCGAAGCAGCCAGGGCCCCCGGCGCCCCCTAGTGGGTCAGGCAGGAAGTGCAGCAGCCAGGGCCCCCCGGCGCCCCCTAGTGGGTCAGGCAGGAAGCGACACAGCCAGGGCCCCCGGCGCCCCCTAGTGGGTCAGGCAGGAAGTGCAGCAGCCAGGGCCCCCCGGCGCCCCCTAGTGGGTCAGACAGGAAGCGAAGCAGCCAGGGCCCCCCGGCGCCCCCTAGGGGGTCAGGCAGGAAGCGAAGCAGCCAGGGGCCCCCGGCGCCCCCTAGTGGGTCAGGCAGGAAGTGAAGCAGCCAGGGGGCCCCCGGCGCCCCCTAGGGGGTCAGGCAGGAAGCGAAGCAGCCAGGGCCCCCCGGCGCCCCCTAGTGGGTCAGGCAGGAAGCGAAGCAGCCAGGGGCCCCCGGCGCCCCCTAGTGGGTCAGGCAGGAAGCGAAGCAGCCAGGGCCCCCGGCGCCCCCTAGTGGGTCAGGCAGGAAGCGAAGCAGCCAGGGCCCCCCGGCGCCCCCTAGTGGGTCAGGCAGGAAGCGAAGCAGCCAGGGGCCCCCATCGCCCCTAGTGGGTCAGGCAGGAAGTGAAGCAGCCAGGGGCCCCCGGCGCCCCCTAGTGGGTCAGGCAGGAAGCGAAGCAGCCAGGGGCCCCCAGCGCCCCCTAGGGGGTCAGGCAGGAAGTGCAGCAGCCAGGGCCCCCCGGCGCCCCCTAGTGGGTCAGACAGGAAGCGAAGCAGCCAGGGCCCCCGGCGCCCCCTAGTGGGTCAGGCAGGAAGCGAAGCAGCCAGGGCCCCCCGGCGCCCCCTAGTGGGTCAGGCAGGAAGCGAAGCAGCCAGGGCCCCCGGCGCCCCCTAGTGGGTCAGGCAGGAAGCGAAGCAGCCAGGGGCCCCCAGCGCCCCCTAGGGGGTCAGACAGGAAGCGAAGCAGCCAGGGCCCCCCGGCGCCCCCTAGTGGGTCAGGCAGGAAGCGAAGCAGCCAGGCCCCCCGGCGCCCCCTAGTGGGTCAGACAGGAAGCGAAGCAGCCAGGCCCCCCGGCGCCCCCTAGTGGGTCAGACAGGAAGCGAAGCAGCCAGGGGCCCCCATCGCCCCCTAGGGGGTCAGGCAGGAAGCGAAGCAGCCAGGCCCCCCTGCGCCCCCTAGGGGGTCAGACAGGAAGCGAAGCAGCCAGGGCCCCCCGGCGCCCCCTAGTGGGTCAGACAGGAAGTGACACAGCCAGGGCCCCCCGGCGCCCCCTAGTGGGTCAGGCAGGAAGCGAAGCAGCCAGGGGCCCCCGGCGCCCCCTAGTGGGTCAGGCAGGAAGCGAAGCAGCCAGGGCCCCCCGGCGCCCCCTAGGGGGTCAGACAGGAAGTGCAGCAGCCAGGGCCCCCCGGCGCCCCCTAGGGGGTCAGGCAGGAAGCGAAGCAGCCAGGGGCCCCCGGCGCCCCCTAGGGGGTCAGACAGGAAGTGCAGCAGCCAGGGCCCCCCGGCGCCCCCTAGTGGGTCAGGCAGGAAGCGACACAGCCAGGGCCCCCCGGCGCCCCCTAGGGGGTCAGGCAGGAAGTGCAGCAGCCAGGGGCCCCCATCGCCCCCTAGTGGGTCAGGCAGGAAGCGAAGCAGCCAGGGCCCCCGGCGCCCCCTAGGGGGTCAGGCAGGAAGCGAAGCAGCCAGGGGCCCCCGGCGCCCCCTAGTGGGTCAGGCAGGAAGCGAAGCAGCCAGGGCCCCCCGGCGCCCCCTAGGGGGTCAGGCAGGAAGCAAAGCAGCCAGGGGCCCCCGGCGCCCCCTAGTGGGTCAGGCAGGAAGCGAAGCAGCCAGGGGCCCCCATCGCCCCTAGTGGGTCAGACAGGAAGCGAAGCAGCCAGGGGCCCCCGGCGCCCCCTAGTGGGTCAGGCAGGAAGCGACACAGCCAGGGCCCCCGGCGCCCCCTAGTGGGTCAGGCAGGAAGCGACACAGCCAGGGCCCCCCGGCGCCCCCTAGTGGGTCAGGCAGGAAGCGACACAGCCAGGGCCCCCCGGCGCCCCCTAGTGGGTCAGACAGGAAGCGAAGCAGCCAGGGCCCCCGGCGCCCCCTAGTGGGTCAGACAGGAAGTGACACAGCCAGGGGCCCCCGGCGCCCCCTAGGGGGTCAGACAGGAAGTGACACAGCCAGGGGCCCCCGGCGCCCCCTAGTGGGTCAGGCAGGAAGCGACACAGCCAGGGCCCCCCGGCGCCCCCTAGTGGGTCAGGCAGGAAGCGAAGCAGCCAGGGCCCCCGGCGCCCCCTAGTGGGTCAGGCAGGAAGCGAAGCAGCCAGGGCCCCCAGCGCCCCCTAGTGGGTCACGCAGGAAGCGAAGCAGCCAGGGGCCCCCGGCGCCCCCTAGGGGGTCAGGCAGGAAGCGAAGCAGCCAGGGCCCCCGGCGCCCCCTAGGGGGTCAGGCAGGAAGCGAAGCAGCCAGGGGCCCCCGGCGCCCCCTAGTGGGTCAGGCAGGAAGCGAAGCAGCCAGGGCCCCCGGCGCCCCCTAGGGGGTCAGGCAGGAAGTGCAGCAGCCAGGGCCCCCCGGCGCCCCCTAGGGGGTCAGGCAGGAAGTGAAGCAGCCAGGGCCCCCCGGCGCCCCCTAGTGGGTCAGGCAGGAAGCGAAGCAGCCAGGGGCCCCCATCGCCCCTAGTGGGTCAGGCAGGAAGCGAAGCAGCCAGGGCCCCCGGCACCCCCTAGTGGGTCAGGCAGGAAGGGAAGCAGCCAGGGGCCCCCATCGCCCCCTAGGGGGTCAGGCAGGAAGTGAAGCAGCCAGGGGCCCCCGGCGCCCCCTAGTGGGTCAGGCAGGAAGCGAAGCAGCCAGGGGCCCCCATCGCCCCTAGTGGGTCAGGCAGGAAGCGAAGCAGCCAGGGCCCCCCGGCGCCCCCTAGGGGGTCAGGCAGGAAGCGAAGCAGCCAGGGCCCCCGGCGCCCCCTAGTGGGTCAGGCAGGAAGCGAAGCAGCCAGGGGCCCCCGGCGCCCCCTAGTGGGTCAGACAGGAAGCGAAGCAGCCAGGGGGCCCCGGCGCCCCCTAGTGGGTCAGACAGGAAGCGAAGCAGCCAGGGGCCCCCATCGCCCCCTAGTGGGTCAGACAGGAAGCGAAGCAGCCAGGGGCCCCCGGCGCCCCCTAGTGGGTCAGGCAGGAAGTGAAGCAGCCAGGGGCCCCCGGCGCCCCCTAGGGGGTCAGGCAGGAAGTGAAGCAGCCAGGGGCCCCCATCGCCCCCTAGGGGGTCAGGCAGGAAGCGAAGCAGCCAGGGGCCCCCGGCGCCCCCTAGGGGGTCAGGCAGGAAGCGAAGCAGCCAGGGCCCCCGGCGCCCCCTAGTGGGTCAGGCAGGAAGCGAAGCAGCCAGGAGTGCCCCCCCCCCAGTGCCCACAGCCCCCATTACCTCTCCGCTCCACCAGCAGGATGACGTCCCCGGCCCGCGTGTGCTGCTGCAGGACGTTCTCCACCTCCCGGGGCCCGAGGCCCCTCACGTCGGCCCCGTTCACTTTGGCCACGAGGTCGCCCTCCTCCAGCAGGGGGCAGCGCCCCCGGTCCCAGATCCTGGCCACCTGGGCCCCGGGTCCACCGTCCTCCGGCGCCTCCACCGTAAACCAGGGCCCCGTGGCGCTGCGGGGCAGGGGCACCGGCGTCAGCCGGCCGGGCGGGGGGGCGCGGCGGGGGGGCGTCCCCTGGTGGCAGGGTCTCCGCTCCGCCCGCTCCTCTTCCTCCCCCAGGCAAAACTCAGCGCAGCAGCGGACGCCCAGGCCCCGGGTCCGGCGGGAGAGGGGGGGCCCAGCGGCGGGGGGGCTGCAGGGGGCGGCGGCCCCATAGCAGGGGGGTGGCCGGCGGGCCAGCAGGGCGTCCCCGCGGCGGAGACAACGGCAGGGGGAGTCCCGATGCGTGTACTGCAGGATACAGCTCCCGTCCACCACCACCACCACGTTCACTGCGGGGCAGAGAGGGGAGAGTTAATGGGGCACAGCGCGGCGCCGCCTGGGGCAGGGGGAGGGAGGGTGCGGTGCTCCCTAGCGCCCCCCCACTTACCACCAGCCACCGGTGCTGTCTCTGCTGCCGGGATTGGGGGTTCAGGGGCCCGGTGGGGGCTCTGGTGAGCGCTGCAGCTGGGGGGGGGGAAGAATACGTGGTGGGGTTAAATATGGGGGGGTCCCTTCCTCAGGCAGCCTTATCCCCCTGGAATCTGCTCCCCTTTCCCACCCCCCACAGCCCCCCGCCTCCCCCTGGAGCTCCCCCCCCCACATGCACTGCCCCCATACCCCCCACCCTGACCCCCTGGATCTCCCCCAATTGCCCCTCCCCCAGTATCTCCCCACCCCAGCTGCACCCCCTTAGTCCCAGATCATCCCCTTCCCCGCCCCACATCCTCAACTGCCCCAGGAAGCACCCGCCCCCTCTGACCCCCGGCCTTGGAAGGGGGGGGAATCACCTGATTCCGCAGGCTTCACTTTTCTCCGCCCCCCAGTGCTGGAGTTGGGGCCCAGCCCCGCCCATGGTGCAGTCAGGGCCCAGACCAGGGTCTCTGCCTGCTGGGGAGGGAAATCCCGCGACCCCCGGGGCCTGGCTGCCTCAGCCCTGCGAGGAGAGAGAACAGGAGAGTTGAAACCTCGTCAGATGCAGCCACCTCTGGGGTGAGGCAGGTAGGTAACAGCAGCACAGAAACAGCCTGCAGCACGGCACCCCCGAAAGCCCGGCCCTGACTGCCAGGGGAGAGCGCCCCCCTGCCCAGCCCCCCACCCTGCCCCCCGCAGTGCCCGGCCCTGACTGCCAGGGGAGAGCGCCCCCTGCCTCACTCCCTGCCCCATGGCGCCCCCCAGAGCCCAGCCCTGACTGCCAGGGGAGAGCGCCCCCTGCCAAGCCCCCCCACGACACCCCCAGCGCCCAGCCCTGACTGCCAGGGGAGAGCGCCCCCAGCGCCCGGCCCTGACTGCCAGGGGGGAGTGCCCCCTGCCCACTCCCTGCCCCACGGTGCCGCCCATAACCCCATATGTCTCCTCTCTCCTGTCCCCCCTAGAGTCACTGGGCCGTGGAGGGGGGATTCGGGCTCCTCAATCACCTGGGTCCAGACGCTGGTGACATTTAGCCCCGGCCCCGAGGCGCCCTTCAGCTGGGGAGGGCAGCCGTGCCCCGCAGAACCAGCCTGGGGGGGGAAATGCTCCTCACTCCTGACCCGCAGCCCCCTGGGCTCCCCCTCCACCCATCTCTCAGATCCTCTGGGCTCTAGAACGCGCTGGGCTCTAGAACGGGCCCCCTTCTAGAACCCCAGGGGGAGCTAGATCCCGGGGTGTAGGGACTGGCGGAGATCTAGAGCTCCCCCCTGTTACTCTAGAACCACTTGAGGAGCCAGGGCTGGGCTTGAGCACTCTGGGGATCTAGAACATGGATCTAGGCTCAAGTCCCCCTGGGTGCTGGGGCGTCCTCCCCACATTGGCCCTGGGAGGGCTGGATTAGCCCGATCAGCCAATTAGGCGGCAAACGGGAGGGACGTCAGCTGGAGGCAGCGAATCAGAAGAAGGTGCAGCTGTGAGGGACCGGGGCGGGAAGGAGCCTGGCAGGAAGGGGTCCGGGGGGGGCAGTAAGATGGGGAGATGCAGGGGGCGGGGCCCCCTACCAGCCATAGCAGGGGGGATATTGCTACGGGCAGGGGGTATGAAGGTCCCCCCCCTGCAGAAGGGGAACCCCCGGGGCGAGCGGGCCTGGGGAACCGAGTCACGAAGGGGCCGCAGCAGCTCCTGGAGCGAGAGGGAGAGACGGGGGGCAACCACAGGGAAATGCGCCATCGCTCTCAAAGGCAAGGAGGAAACCTAGAGCCCTGTTGTTCTAGAACCCAGGTGGGATCCAGAGAGACCTCTGTCACTCTAGAACCCACCAGGGATCTAGCAAACAGCTCCGTAACTCTGGGCCCCACTGGACAGCTGGAAACTCCTCAGCCACTCTAGATCCCATGGAGGGCCTGGAAAAGTCCCCATTATTCGAGAACCCATGGAGGGTCTAGAACAGCCTCTGTTACTCCAGAACCCACAGAGAGTCTAGAAAAGTCTCTGTTACTCCAGAACCCACGGAGTATCTAGAAAAGCCTCCATTACTCGAGACCCCACTGTGGGTCTGGAATGGCCTTCGTTATTCCAGAACCCCCTGGGGAGCTGGGAAAGGCCCCCTTGTTCTAGGGCCCGCTGGGTATCTGGAAAAGCCTCCTGTCCCCGAGAACCCAGCGGGGATCCAGGAACTCTAGAACCCAGTTTGCTGGGGATGTGAGCTAGAAATGTCTCCTGCCTGGGACTCTTCCAGGCAGGGGTGGCGTGATGGGGGGGGGGCTGGTTCGTCCCCTACCCAGGCTCTGAGCGGCTGGTGATGTTACCTGGCTGCGGCTGGGGGGGAGCCGGGGCAGGCCGGCTGGTGCGGAGAGAGGGCGTTTGCCCCAGAAGGGGGCCCTGCCGGAAGACCCTGCTCTCCTCCGAGGCCCCGAGGCAGCTCGATTGGGGCAGCTCGATGGATCACGTGGGTCGTTTCCGCCCCCCAGCCCCACCCCGGCGAAAGGGGCTGGGACCAAGGGGGAAGCTGCCGTCGTCTTTTGCCGTCGCGTGCCTCAGTTTCCCTCCGGCCTTTGCACGGGGAAGAGGTTTCCGACTGCTCCTCGGTCCCCGCGGGAGGCATGAGGTAGGGGTGTCATCTCGCCGCCTGGGGTGGGGGGGAGAAATAACCGGGGTCATCGCAGAACGGGCTAAGGCCGACCCAAAGTGACAGAGGGTCCGAGCAAGATGCCCCTCCCCCCGTGATGCAACCCCCCACCCCCACCAGCGGGAAAGCCCGGCAGGCGGGACGGGGGATACACCTGGGAAACTGGGGCTTTCTGGAGGCTTCTGGAGCCCGGCTCGGGGGTGGGTGGGACTGGGCCGGTCCTTGGGGCCCGGCACGTTAAATGAGTCGCTCCCCAGAGACTGGAGCTAGGCTGGGGCAGATCCCAGACCTGGGGCCTCCGTGACCAGGGGTGGCAGCCTGGGGGGAGAACCAGCCCTGAGGTGTGCCGGGTGGGGGGAGTTTGGGGAGTTTTTGCAGCTCCCCGGCAGGAAGATGGGGGGGGTCTAGATCCCAGGGGTCGACGCTGCGGAAGTCGGGGGTGCTGAGAGGTGGGTCTGGCAAAAGGGACCCCCGCCTCGCCGTGGGTCCAGAACAGACTCTGGAAAACGATGTGAGTCTAGATCTGACTGGTTAAAGGAGAGGGGATCCAGAAAACAGGGGGAGGGGTGACTCCAGCCTCTCCCCCTTTAGCATCTGGGGGAACCCAGAAATAGCCACAGGGGGTGGGAAGTCTCCCTTGGGGCAGGTGGGACGCTGGTTCTAGAGTGGGGACCGGTTCTAGATCAGAGGGGGACGGTTCTAAAGGCGTCTGGGGCTGTTTTTGCTGAGGGGGTGTTCTAGAGAGAGGCTGGGTGTCTACAGGGGCGGGTTCTAGATCCGGTGGGGGGAATGGAGGGGAAACGTCTCTCGGGGGGGCATGAGCAGGGAAGGGGAGAAGCCAGCGGGGGGGGGGGCGGCTCTGGTCTCCCCACTCCAGAGCCCCTCCAAAGAAGGAAGCTGAATCTGTCCCCTCTGCCCCCTCCATCCCTGCCCTATGGCCCCCCCGATCCATCCCAACCCCCTCTCCTAGTCCCTTAAGATCCGTTCGTCCACCACAAATCCAACCCCAACCCCCCCCCCCCCACGGCCCTTAGGATGCGCCCCTCCCCCCTCTATCCAAGCCCCCCCATCCCTTACATCCCCCCCCCAGCCGGGACAATCCAATTAACAGCTGATCCTGCTGCCCGCCCCGTCTCTGCTGCCTGCGCGGGGGGGGGGGGGGACTTACCTTGGGGTGTCCCCGGCCTCCAGCGCTGCTCCGACCCCCCCCCCCGTGGTACCCGATGCTGCCGGGGCTAGCAACGGGGGGTCGCCAAGGCAACGGGGTTTGCTGTCCCGGTAACCTTCCACCTCCTCCTCCGTCGCTAGGCTGGGCGGCGGGGGGGGGGGGCAGGGGATGGACAGACGGGCCGGCCAATCGGAGACCAGAGCGGCTAATCTCTCCCCCCCCCGCCCCGGGATATGGGACACGGGGCCTTTCCCCTCTAGGGGGCGCTGGCTCCAATCCAGCCCCAAGGGGGCTGTAATTAATAAATCATCAGTCATCTCATGATAAAGCCTCCGTTAAGGAGGGCGCAGGCTGTGAAGGGGGGGGGGGCGTGTTCATTCACCAGCCCCAGCCCCTAAAGAGGTCTTACCCCGGCCACACAAGGTACTGGGGTAACTGGGGTGGGAGCCAGGACTCCTGGGTTCTCTCCCCGGCTCTGGGAGGGGAGTGGGGGATGGTGGGTTAGAGCGGGGGAGCTGGGAGCCAGGACTCCTGGGTTCTCTCCCTGGCTCTGAGACGGGAGTGGGGGCTGGGGGTTAGAGCAGAGGGGGCTGGGAGCCAGGACGCCTGGGTTCTCTCCCTGGCCCTGGGAGGAGAGTGGGGGCTGGTGGGTTAGAGAGACGCGAGGTGGAGCCCGAAAGTGGCTGGAGCTGGAGTTAAGAGATTTATGTGTGGGGTGTGGGGAGCTTAATGATTTGCTGCCTCCAAGGGGGGGAGCTGGTCCAGCTGCCCCCTCCGCAGTGTCCTAACATCACAAGAGCTTACAGACCTTCCCATGGCTGCTGGGCCTTAGCCGGGCCCATGGGCCACATTTTTTTGCCCCCAACCTCTGGGGCAGCAATGGGGCGATTTGCGGTTTCTTTAAGGACAGAGGACGTTCTCCAGTCAGCGGGGGCTGGGGAAGCCGGGTGTGAACCCCGCCCCCCCCCAAATCCGGGTTGGCCCAAGGCACAGGACACAGCAGGGAGAGGGCAGCTGGTGTCTGGGGCCAGGTGCCCTGAGGCCTGTAGGGGGGGGGGATTGGGGCTCCCCGAGCTCCCAGCCCAGCGCCCCCTCCGCTAGGACTGCAGGGGGCGGGGGATTGGGGCTCCCCAGCGCCCCCTCCCCTAGGGCCACGTGGGGGAGGGTCTGATGGGCTTTCAGGCAACTGGAGCTGGGGGGGGGGGCTCGTGGGAGCCACAGACCCCAGCCCCGCACGGCCTCATGGGAGCTGTAGTCTCAGCCCCACCACTACATCCCCCGTGATGCCTTGCCTGTGGACGGGACTACATCCCCCATGATGCCTTGCCCGGGGGCGTGGCTACATTCCCCCATGAGGCAGCGCGGGGGGAGGGACTAATCCCCCATGATGCATTGGCGGGGACTAATCCCCCGTGATGCGTTGCGCGGAGGGCGGGGCTACATCCCCCGTGATACCTTGCGCGGGGGCGGGGCTACACAAATCCCATGAGGCAGCACGGCGCCGGGACTACATCCCCCATAATGCTTTGCACGGGGACGGGGCCACCTCCCCCATGAGGCAGCGCGCGGGGCCGGGACTACAACCCCCATGATTCCTTGCGCTGAGACGGTCAGCAAGATGGCGTCGGACGGCGGCCCGGCGGCGGGCGGCCCCCCAGCCCCGCGCCCGGTCTCGTTCGGGTTCACGCGCACGACCGCGCGCAGGCGGCTCGTGGGGGAGGGCGGGGCAGGGGCCGCCCCGGAGCCCGACTTCATCAGCGCCGTGGAGGGGAGCGAGCTGCGCAGGTGAGAGCAGTGCGCATGCGCGGGCCCGGATGGGCAGCCTCGGGCGCTGCGCACGTGAGCAAGAGTCTGCAAAGACTTGGGAGGGGTCGTGTCTGGGGGGCGGGCGGGGGCGTGTCTGGGGAGGGGCCATGGGATGGGAAGGGGCGTGTCTTGGGGAGGGGGCGTGTCGGGCGGGAGGGGTGTGTCTGGGGGAGGGGCCGTGAGGCGGGAGGGGGTGTGTCTGGGGGAGGGGCGTGGCGTGTCTGGGGGAGGAGGCATGGGATGGGAAGGGGCGTGTCTTGGGGAGGGGGAGTGTCTGGGGCGGGAGGGGTGTGTCTGGGGGAGGGGCCGTGGGGCGTGTCTGGGGGAGGGGCAGTGGGGCGTGTCTGGGGGAGGGGCCGTGAGGCGGGAGGGGGTGTGTCTGGGGAGGGGGTGTGTCTGGGGGAGGCAGTGTGGGGCGGGAGGGGGTGTGTCTGGGGGAAGGACTGTGGGCGGGAGGGTGCGTGTTTGAGGGAGGAGGCATGGGGTGGGAGGGGGTGTGTCTGGGGGAGGCAGTGTGGGGCGGGAGGGGGTGTGTCTGGGGGAGGCAGTGTGGGGCGGGAGGGGGTGTGTCTGGGGGAGGCAGTGTGGGGCGGGAGGGGGTGTGTCTGGGGGAGGCAGTGTGGGGCGGGAGGGGGTGTGTCTGGGGGAGGCAGTGTGGGGTGGGAGGGGGTGTGTCTGGGGAAGGCAGTGTGGGGCGGGAGGGGGTGTGTCTGGGGGAAGGACTGTGGGCGGGAGGGGGCGTGTCTGAGGGAGGAGGCATGGGGTGGGAGGGGGTGTGGCCATGCAGGTGGGTGGGATCACATGCGGGTGGGGAGGTCAGTGTGGGAGGGGCCATGGGGAAGAGGGGCTGAGCGCAGGGTCTGCATGCAGTGGGTGAGAGTAGGAGAGGGGCCATTGGGGCAGGCCCATGGGGGGTGGGGCATTGCATGGAGGCTGTGGGGCAGTGGGAGGAGCCATGGCACAGGGGGCTGGGGCACGTTCCAGGTATCCCATGGTAACGGGATGGTTTCTCTTTGGCCCCCAGCCTCCGGCCGGCCCCGCCCCCTAAGGCGCTCGTCATCCCCTTGATCCAGCGCAACCAATGGAAGAAGCCGGAGACGCCACCTGTGGGGGCCCCGGACCACCAGAAGGATGACGGCGTGGAGTCCCAGGCCGTGAGGGAGATCATAGAGGGTGAGCATGGCAGGGAACCCAGGAGTCCTGGCTCCCAGCCCCCCCGCTCTAACCACTAGACCCCACTGCCGGGGCTGGGACCCAGGCGTCCGGCTCCTGACAGATTCCTGTGCGTTGCAGAGTGCCGGCAGTCCCAGGAGCGGTGGGAGAGCGGCACCAAGGCTGACCCCAACCTGGCCATCCCCCTGCTCCTGCAGAACCGCGTCCCTGACGGGTACGAGGACAGCGACCGGGTGGACGTGAGCCTGCGGCCGGAATCGGTAAGAGGGTCCCCCGACAGCTTCCCATCCGTCCCTGGAGTCCCACCCCCTGTGGCAGGGCCCCTTTGGTCCTGTGGCAGGTAGTTCCGCGGGTTAACGTCGCTCCTGCCCTTCTCCTCCTGCAGTCGACGGAGGCAGATTACGAGGTGGTGCCTGTGGAGGCCTACGGCGTTGCCATGCTGAGGGGCATGGGCTGGAAGGTGGGCGAGGGCATCGGACGCACCTTCAAGCAGTGAGTGACCCCGGGGGGGCGGGCATAGATCGGGGGGGGGTTGTGGGTCAGATCTGGTGGAGGCAGGAGGTGGAGGGGTCATATGGGGGGGCAGGGAGAGTTTGGGTGAGGTTATAAACCAGTGGGGGGATAATAGGTCATTATGGGGCAGTGATAGATGGGTGCGGGTCAAAGGTCAGTTGGGGGGACGGGAGTTCGGGGGGGTGTCCCTGAATATCCCTCCCCCCTATTTAGGGATGTGAAGCCCCTGGAGCACCAGCTGCGCCCCAGGGGGCTGGGCCTGGGAGCCGACCGCTCGGCCATCCAGGACCTGCAGCCGGCCCGCCCCCCACGGCCCCCCAAGCCGGGCGAAGAGCGCCAGGGGGGCGAGGAGGAGCCGCTGGGGCTGGTGGCTGGGGGCGCCGTGCTGATCGTGGCTGGGCCCCACAAAGACCTCTACGGGAAGGTGAGTTTCCCCCGTTCCCGGCCTCCCCGAGCCAGCCAGTCCCCGCCCTGGGGCCGAATGGGAGCTGGCGCCCCCTAGAGGGGTCAGGCCTCGATCCCCCAGTCTCATCTATTTCTCTCCCGGCCCCCAGATCGAAGGTGTAGACCCCGATAACGCCCGGGTGATGGTGAAATTGGCCATCGGGGATAAGATCGTCACCATCAGCCAGCACAGCCTGCGACCTGTGACCCGGAAGGAGTATGAGAAACTAGCCAAGGATCTGAGTGAGTCACATGACTTCCCTCGGTACCCCCGCCTCACCCTAGCCCCCCCCTCCTCTCCGCCATCCTCACCCCCGTCTGTCTCCCCAATCCCCTTCTCAGGCCGCTTAAGCAAAGCCCACAAGGAAAAAGAAGAGAAGCAGAGAAATGGACCCACCGACGCCCCGGACGCCAGGGTCCCCCGAGAGAAGGGGGAAGAGAAGGACAGAAAGAGGAAACAGCCAGCAGACTCGGAGAGGTAGAGACCTGGGATGGCTCGCTCGGGGCTGAGATGCAGCCACGTCTGGGGTGGGGCAGCTGGGGAACAGCCGCACATAACGCCGCACGGGGATGGCTCGCCCGGGGCTGAGATGCAGCCACGTCTGGGGTGGGGCAGCTGGGGAACAGCCGCACATAACGCCGCACGGGGATGGCTCGCCCGGGACTGAGATGCAGCCACCTCTGGGGTGGGGCAGCTGGGGAACAGCCGCACATAACGCCGCACGGGGATGGCTCGCCCGGGGCTGAGATGCAGCCACCTCTGGGGTGGGGCAGCTGGGGAACAGCCGCACATAACGCCGCACGGGGATGGCTCGCCCAGGGCTGAGATGCAGCCACCTCTGGGGTGGGGCAGCTGGGGAACAGCCGCACATAACGCCGCACGGGGATGGCTCGCCCGGGGCTGAGATGCAGCCACCTCTGGGGCGGGTGACAGCTGGTGCTGCGGTTGAGGGCAGGAAGTGCAGCTGATTCTTGTCTCTGGCTCAAACCCCAGAGGAATTTTTAGAAAGGCAAAATGGACTCCCCCGATCTGTAGTGCAGCCCGGATGCCAGGGTTCCTGCCCTGAGGCCGGGGCAGCTCGATAAAACACTGCGCCCCGCAGCACGGCGCACCCCAACGCCAGGCCCTGCCTGCCCCGTTCCTCGCAGCATGGCGCCCCCAGCGCCAGGACTGCCCCTGACGGCCGGTTCTCCCGCAGCGACGCCCGCGCTGGGAAACAGAGTAAAGGCAGCAGCCGTAGCGGCTCCTCGTCCTCCCGCTCCCCCCACTGGCTGCGGCGAGATCTGCGGGTTCGCTTCGTGGACAAGCTCTACAAGGGGGGAAAATACTATAATACCAAGGTACCTCCCCCCCACCCTCCGGGGCCGGATGGGAACCAGCATCCCGTTCCCCACCCTCCCGAGCCAGCCAGTCCCCGCCCTGGGGCCGGGTGGGAGCCAGCGCCCCCCTAGAGGGGACAGACCCCAGCCCCATTCCCCACCCCCCCCCCGAGCCAGCCAGTCCCCGCCCTGGGGCCAGGTGGGAGCCGGCGCCCCCTAGAGGGGACAGACCCCTGCCCCATTCCCCACCCCACACCGAGCCAGCCAGTCCCCGCCCTGGGGCCAGGTGGGAGCCGGCACCCCCTAGAGGGGACAGGCCCTTGCCCCGTTCCCCACCCCCCCGAGCCAGCCAGTCCCTGCCCTGGGGCCGGGTGGGAGCCGGCGCCCCCTAGAGGGGACAGACCCCTGCCCCATTCCCCACCCCCCCGAGCCAGCCAGTCCCCGCCCTGGGGCCAGGTGGGAGCCGGCACCCCCTAGAGGGGACAGGCCCTTGCCCCGTTCCCCACCCCCCCGAGCCAGCCAGTCCCTGCCCTGGGGCCAGGTGGGAGCCAGCACCCCCTAGAGGGGACAGGCCCCTGCCCCATTCCCCACCCCCCCGAGCCAGCCAGTCCCTGCCCTGGGGCCGGGTGGGAGCCGGCGCCCCCTGGAGGGGACAGGCCCCTGCCCCATTCCCGGCACCCCCGAGCCAGCCAGTCCCTGCCCTGGGGCCAGGTGGGAGCCGGCGCCCCCCAGAGGGGACAGACCCTGCCCCGTTCCACACCCCGCTGAGCCAGCCAGTCCCCGCCCTGGGGCCAGGTGGGAGCCAGCGCCCCCTAGAGGGGACAGGCCCCATGCCCCATTCCACCCACCTCTCTCTCTCCCTAGATGCTGATCGAGGACGTGCTGAGCCCAGATACGTGTGTCTGCCGGACAGAGGAGGGGCAGGTCTTGGATGGTAAGTTGCTGGGGGGGCACCCCTTTGTCATACCCCAGCAGAAGGGGGTTGATTCCCTGGGGGAGGTTATGGGGGAGTATGTCCTGATATGGGGCATGTGACTCTGGGGAGAGGGTTGTGGGGGGCAGGATGACCCCAGATTATTGGGGATGCTAGAAGAGCCACTTTGTGTTTTGTGGGGTTGGGGGGGGGGGATCTGTAGATGGATCCATGGGGCGGGTGACCTCGAGGGTGTATCTGGGGAGGGGGCACTTGCCAGGAGGGTCTGATGTCCATGAGGTAAGGGGGTTTGTGTGGGAAGCAAGCTGACTACAATGGGGGTGGGGTGACCCTGGGTCATTGGGGAGCGGGGGTGTTGGAGAGGCCGGAGGGGCGTCTGTGGGGTGGGTTGTTAGGGAGCCAGGGATCGTGTGGGGGGGACCCACTGTATGGTGCTGACCCATCTCCTCCCAACCCCCCAGGCATCCGGGAGGCCATGCTGGAGACGGTCATCCCCAGGGGTGCTGCGGACTGGGTGCTGGTGGTGCTGGGGGAGCACGCCGGCAGGGTGAGCGACCCCCAAACCCCCTCCCTGGCAGGGACTGCAGGGGGTAATGGGGAGGCTGGGAGCTGGAGGAAATGGAGGGGGGAGGATCTGAAGGGGTGGGGGGAGGACACATGGGGGTGGGGAAGCCAAGGGGCTCTGGGGGGCTGGGGAAAGAACATATGGGGGGTTGGAGGGAGTGGGGGGAATCTGAAGGGGTGGGGGATGGATTCCGAGGACGCGCGGGAGCTGGGGGAAAGATACACAGGGTGTGGGGCAGGGTAGCTGGGGGTGAGTGCTGCAGGAGCGGGGGGATCTAGGGGTAATGAGGAGGGGGATATAGGGGGCTCCTGGGTGAAGGGGATTATGCTGGAGAAGCCCCCTCATCTGCCCCCCAGGTTACCAGCTGAGCCCTCCCTGTTGCGGGAGTCCGTACGCAGCCGCCCTTCTTCCCAGAATCCTTTGCAGACTGCCCCCCCCTCGCACGCAGGACTCACAGGAGCTTCCTGTCCCCCCTCCCCTCCCCAGGTGGGACGGATCCTGCAGCGCGACCAGCAGCGGAGCCGGGCGCTGGTGCAACTGCAGCGCGATGAGGATGGAGACGTCCTGGCGCTGGACTATGACGCTGTCTGCCACTATGTGGGGGGCACCGAGGACGACTGAGCCCCCTTCCCCCCTCCCCCCATTCTGCTGGACTCAGGATGAGGGCACGTCCTCTCTGGGGAGTGTCAGGACGTGGATGGAGTCCGGCAGAGGGGGAACATGGCCGCCATGGCTGGGACTGAGTTCTAGAACAACTTCTGTGGGTTCCGGAGTGGTGATTCAATGGGTTCTGGAGCAGGAGCAGCAAGTTCTAGAACATGACCCGGCTTGGGCTCTAGAGTGAGGATTCGACTAAAATGAGAGTGAGTTCTAGACTGAGATGGAAGCTGGATTCGGGAGCAGAGACGATGGGTTTGGGGATGGTTTTCAAATGGGCTCTAGAGCCAGGCCACTGTGTTTTAGAGCACACAGAGTGTGCACAGTGGATTCTAGAGCAAGGTTTTTAAACGGTTCTAGGGTGGGGTTCAAACCGGATCCAGAGCGACACTGGAGTGACCCTGTAAAGTGGGTTCTAGAGCCAGAGTAGATGTGGGCCCGGGCGGTAGAACTACGGGGTTTGAGAGCAAGGTTTACAGTGTGGACTGGAGGGAGGCCCCTGGGTCCTAGACCCAAACCGGACTGTTCTAGAGTGTGTGTGGGGGGGTGTTTATGGCAGAGATGGGAGTCGATTCTAGAACAGCGAGTGATTTCCAGCATGATGTCGCCTGTGAACTCTGGAGCAAGTCGAGCTGCTTCTGGAGCGCCTGGGTTGGGTTCTAGATCAACCCTGGCCCCTGCTGTGTGTGGGTGACCCCAGAACCCGTCCTTTCTGGAGCAGTGTTCCAGAGCCAGCAGGTTTAGGGGCGGGGATGATAGGGGAGCAGCCCCTGCCCCTTTGGCTGTGGGAGATTGCAGGATAGGAGGGCGTCATGGGCAAGTACTGTCTGCGGAGGGGGGCTCAGCAGGAGACCTGGCAGGACCCCCCCCCATGCCAGCTTCCAAGATGGCTGCTGGGCCTTCGACAGCCCCTTGCCCTTGGGCACTTTGTAAAGCAAATGGTATAAAAAATGTAAATAAAGTGTGATAGTCCCTCCCCCCCCCCGTTGTGTGCGTGTGTGTGAGGACAGAGGTGGGGGTGGGGGGTGCTGTGGAAACCTATAAAAGGACAAACAACCTATTCACCCCCTGCCAGGGCCGGGGAGAGAACCCAGGAGTCCTGGCTCCCAGCCCCCCCTGCTCTAACCACCAGCCCCCACTCCCCTCCCAGGGCCGGGGAGAGAACCCAGGAGTCCTGGCTCCCAGCCCCCCCTGCTCTAACCACCAGCCCCCACTCCCCTCCCAGGGCCGGGGAGAGAACCCAGGAATCCTGGCTCCCAGCCCCCCCTGCTCTAACCACCAGCCCCCACTCCCCTCCCAGGGCCGGGGAGAGAACCCAGGAGTCCTGGCTCCCCCTGCCCCGTTCACCCCTTCCTCCCCTTTAATGACTATGTTCATTTTTCCCCTCCCTATCTTTGGCCTCCCTCTTTCCCTTTAAGATCTCCCTGCACCTTCTCCTTTAAGAGCCAGAGGGGGATTAATAGCCCCCGATTACTAAAGAGTGTCTGCCTCCCCTTTAAGAGTGGGCTTGCCGCTGATTGGCCCGCCCCTGTCTAAGGGGGCGAGGCGTGGAGGGGCAGCAAGATGGCGGCGGCGTTGAGGAGCGTGAAGGTAACCAGCAGGGCCAGGTACGGGAGCCGGGCGGGGACCAGCGAGGCATAACGAGGGGGCAGGGTGAGACCATTCTATGCGGGGTAGGGGG
The DNA here is from genome assembly GCA_032172135.1 of Glyptemys insculpta. NCBI lineage: Eukaryota > Metazoa > Chordata > Testudines > Emydidae > Glyptemys > Glyptemys insculpta. The sequence goes on from JAVMKA010000013.1 coordinate 1,379,165, forward strand.
GGGCACCACAGGATGGGTGAGATCATTAGGCAGCTCCCCCACATCTCGTCGGCAGGAGAGACCACTGGGAGGCTGTGTCTGAGAGAGACCATTCTGCGGGGGGCAACTGGGATAGGAGAAACCATTTTACACTTTTTGTCCTCTACCAATAGTGGTGGCTGGAGGTCTTGTACCCTCGTGGGAGGCAGAGACCATTCTACACAATAGGGGGGGGATGGGATTGGGATAGAAGAGACCAAACAAGAGGGGTGGTAATTGGGCGAGACTATTATACACAATAGGGTGGGGGAGTCTGGCTAGGATAGACTATTATACACAGGCAGCGCGATGCTGGACTATACCAAGATAAGCCTGAGAAGAGGGGGAGACCATTTGATGGGGGGGGGGAGAGAATCGAAGTAAAGGACCATTCTGTGCACCAGGAGGAGGCAGGGCAGGGAGGGACAATTATGCAAATAGCAGGAGGAGGCTGTGTTGGGAGAGACCATTATATTCCTGGGGGAGGTTAGGAAGAGACTATAATACACATAGGGAATCTTGGGTGAGACCATTATGCTCAAGAGCGGTAGGCAGAGACCATTATACTGATGGGGGTTAGGGGTCTTAGGAAGAGACCAGTGTGTACACTTTAGGAGGGGGTTGTGGGTGAGACCATTATGCACAGGCAAAGAGGGAGGTGTAGGGAAAGACCTACACATGAGATGGGGGGGAATGGGAGAGACCATTATGGTCAGAGGAAGAAAGGGGTGTAGGGACAGTCCATTATGCACGTGAGATGGGGGGGTCTGGGAGAGCCCATTAAAGCTATGGGTGGTATTGTGTGGTTTGTTTGTTTTTTTGTATTCACTGCCCCCTCCCTCTGCTTTTGCCCCCAGGGGATGGTTGGCCTGGTCACCGGTGGGGCCTCCGGCCTGGGTCGCGCCACCGCTGAGCGCCTGGTGCAGCAGGGAGCCAGCGCAGTGATCGTGGACCTGCCGACATCGGATGGGCCGAGTGTGGCCAAAGCACTGGGGGAACAATGCGTCTTTGCTCCAGCTGATGTAGGGCCCGGACTCCTGGGTTCTATTCCTGGTTCTGGAAGGGGAGTTGGGACTAGTGTGTCGAGGGGGGCTGGGAGCCAGGATGTCTGGATTCTATCACCGGCTCTGGGAGGGGAGTGGGGGCTGGTGGTTAGAGCGGGGGGGCTGGGAGCCCGGACGCCTGGGTTCTCTCCCCGACTCTGGGAGGGGAGTGGGGTCTGGCGCGGAGGTGACATGGGTTAACCTCTCCTCCCTGCCCGGCGGCTCAGGTGACGTCGGAGGCGGACGTGAAGGGGGTCCTGGCCCTTGTGCGGGAGAAGTTCGGGCGCTTGGATTTGGCCGTGAACTGCGCCGGAATTGCCGTGGCCGTCAAGACCTACAACGTCAAGAAGGACATGCCCCACAGCCTGGAGGATTTCCAGAGGGTCCTCAACGTGAGTGGGGCTGGAGGGACCCCCTCCCTCCATTCCCTTCCCTGATCCCCTTTGCCCTGCCAACGCCATGGTGGTGAGAGGGGACCAAGGAGGGATAATGGGCTGGATGAGCCAATGAGTCTGATTTTTGGGGGGTGGGATATGGGGCCGGGTGGGCCCATTGGTTTGATCTGATCTGTCTCCCCTGCCCCCCAGGTCAATGTTGCCGGCACCTTTAACGTGATCCGCCTGAGTGCTGGTGAGATGGGCAGGAATGACCCTGACTCCGATGGGCACCGCGGAGTGATCGTCAACACAGCCAGCGTGGCTGCTTTCGAGGGCCAGGTGAGCACTAGGAGGCGTTGTGCTACAAGGGGCTGGGCTGGGGGCGCCCTCCCCTGGCAGGCAGGGCCGGGCGCTGGGGGGCACTGTGCTGCAGGGGGCTGGGCAGGGGGCTGGGCTGGGGGTGCTCTCCCCTGGCAGTCAGGGCCGGGCGCTGTGCTGCAGGGGGCTGGGCAGGGGACGGGGGGGGGCGCTCTCCCCTGGCAGGCAGGGCCGGGCGCTGTGCTGCAGGGGGCTGGGCAGGGGACGGGGGGGGGGCGCTCTCCCCTGGCAGGCAGGGCCGGGCGCTGTGCTGCAGGGGGCTGGGCAGGGGACGGGGGGGGGGCGCTCTCCCCTGGCAGTCAGGGTCGGGCGCTGTGCTGCAGGGGGCTGGGCAGGGGACGGGGGGGGGGCGCTCTCCCCTGGCAGGCAGGGCCGGGCGCTGGGGGGCGCTGTGCTGTGGGGTGGGGGGCTGGGTCAAGGCTGCTCTCCCCTGGCAGTCCCCCACGTCCCTGTGCCCCAGCTAATGCTCTGCTTGTTGTATAGGTGGGTCAAGCTGCGTACTCCGCCTCTAAAGGGGGCATCGTGGGCATGACCCTGCCCATCGCCAGGGATCTGGCCCCTATGGGGATCCGTGTCGTCACCATCGCCCCAGGTACCAACCCCAGCGTAGCTCCTGTCATGGTGTGGGGAGCCCAGGGCTGAGAGAGGAGGGGGGGATTGAGGGGCACCGGCAGAGCTGGGAAGGTAGAGTGTGTGTGTGTGTGTGTAGGGGGGGGCGGGTTGTGGGCTGGGATTGAGGGGCGCCGGCAGAGCTGGGGGGCTGCGGGTGGGGATTGAGGGGCGCCGGCAGAGCTGCGGGGGCTGCGGGTGGGGATTGAGGGGCGCCGGCAGAGCTGCGGGGGCTGCGGGTGGGGATTGAGGGGCACCGGCAGAGCTGCGGGGGCTGCGGGTGGGGATTGAGGGGCGCCGGCAGAGCTGCGGAGGCTGCGGGTGGGGATTGAGGGGCGCCGGCAGAGCTGGGAGGTATCAGGGGGGCTGTGGGTGGGGATTGAGGGGCGCCGGCAGAGCTGCGGGGGCTGCGGGTGGGGATTGAGGGGCGCCGGCAGAGCTGCGGAGGCTGCGGGTGGGGATTGAGGGGCGCCGGCAGAGCTGGGAGGTATCAGGGGGGCTGTGGGTGGGGATTGAGGGGCGCCGGCAGAGCTGCGGGGGCTGCGGGTGGGGATTGAGGGGCGCCGGCAGAGCTGGGAGGTATCAGGGGGGCTGTGGGTGGGGATTGAGGGGCGCCGGCAGAGCTGCGGGGGCTGCGGGTGGGGATTGAGGGGCGCCGGCAGAGCTGCGGGGGCTGCGGGTGGGGATTGAGGGGCACCGGCAGAGCTGGGAGGTATCAGGGGGGCTGTGGGTGGGGATTGAGGGGCGCCGGCAGAGCTGCGGGGGCTGCGGGTGGGGATTGAGGGGCGCCGGCAGAGCTGCGGGGGCTGCGGGTGGGGATTGAGGGGCGCCGGCAGAGCTGCGGGGGCTGCGGGTGGGGATTGAGGGGCGCCGGCAGAGCTGCGGAGGCTGCGGGTGGGGATTGAGGGGCGCCGGCAGAGCTGCGGGGGCTGCGGGTGGGGATTGAGGGGCGCCGGCAGAGCTGCGGAGGCTGCGGGTGGGGATTGAGGGGCGCCGGCAGAGCTGGGGGGGCTGCGGGTGGGGATTGAGGGGCGCCGGCAGAGCTGCGGAGGCTGCGGGTGGGGATTGAGGGGCGCCGGCAGAGCTGGGGGGGCTGCGGGTGGGGATTGAGGGGCGCCGGCAGAGCTGGGGGGGCTGCGGGTGGGGATTGAGGGGCGCCGGCAGAGCTGCGGGGGCTGCGGGTGGGGATTGAGGGGCGCCGGCAGAGCTGCGGGGGCTGCGGGTGGGGATTGAGGGGCGCCGGCAGAGCTGGGAGGTATCAGGGGGGCTGTGGGTGGGGATTGAGGGGCGCCGGCAGAGCTGCGGGGGCTGCGGGTGGGGATTGAGGGGCGCCGGCAGAGCTGGGAGGTATCAGGGGGGCTGTGGGTGGGGATTGAGGGGCACCGGCAGAGCTGGGGGGGCTGCGGGTGGGGATTGAGGGGCACCGGCAGAGCTGCGGAGGTATCAGGGGGGCTGCGGGTGGGGATTGAGGGGCACCGGCAGAGCTGCGGAGGTATCAGGGGGGCTGCGGGTGGGGATTGAGGGGCACCGGCAGAGCTGGGGGGGCTGCGGGTGGGGATTGAGGGGCGCCGGCAGAGCTGCGGGGGCTGCGGGTGGGGATTGAGGGGCACCGGCAGAGCTGGGAGGTATCAGGGGGGCTGCGGGTGGGGATTGAGGGGCACCGGCAGAGCTGCGGGGGCTGCGGGTGGGGATTGAGGGGCGCCGGCAGAGCTGCGGGGGCTGCGGGTGGGGATTGAGGGGCGCCGGCAGAGCTGGGAGGTATCAGGGGGGCTGCGGGTGGGGATTGAGGGGCGCCGGCAGAGCTGGGAGGTATCAGGGGGGCTGCGGGTGGGGATTGAGGGGCGCCGGCAGAGCTGGGAGGTATCAGGGGGGCTGTGGGTGGGGATTGAGGGGCGCCGGCAGAGCTGCGGGGGCTGCGGGTGGGGATTGAGGGGCGCCGGCAGAGCTGCGGGGGCTGCGGGTGGGGATTGAGGGGCACCGGCAGAGCTGGGAGGTATCAGGGGGGCTGTGGGTGGGGATTGAGGGGCGCCGGCAGAGCTGCGGAGGTATCAGGGGGGCTGCGGGTGGGGATTGAGGGGCACCGGCAGAGCTGCGGGGGCTGCGGGTGGGGATTGAGGGGCACCGGCAGAGCTGGGGGGGCTGCGGGTGGGGATTGAGGGGCACCGGCAGAGCTGGGGGGGCTGCGGGTGGGGATTGAGGGGCACCGGCAGAGCTGCGGGGGCTGCGGGTGGGGATTGAGGGGCACCGGCAGAGCTGCGGGGGCTGCGGGTGGGGATTGAGGGGCACCGGCAGAGCTGGGGGGGCTGCGGGTGGGGATTGAGGGGCGCCGGCAGAGCTGCGGGGGCTGCGGGTGGGGATTGAGGGGCGCCGGCAGAGCTGCGGGGGCTGCGGGTGGGGATTGAGGGGCGCCGGCAGAGCTGCGGGGGCTGCGGGTGGGGATTGAGGGGCGCCGGCAGAGCTGGGGGGGCTGCGGGTGGGGATTGAGGGGCACCGGCAGAGCTGCGGAGGCTGCGGGTGGGGATTGAGGGGCACCGGCAGAGCTGGGGGGGCTGTGGGTGGGGATTGAGGGGCACCGGCAGAGCTGCGGAGGCTGCGGGTGGGGATTGAGGGGCGCCGGCAGAGCTGGGGAGGTATCAGGGGGGCTGCGGGTGGGGATTGAGGGGCGCCGGCAGAGCTGGGAGGTATCAGGGGGGCTGCGGGTGGGGATTGAGGGGCACCGGCAGAGCTGGGAGGTATCAGGGGGGCTGCGGGTGGGGATTGAGGGGCACCGGCAGAGCTGGGAGGTATCAGGGGGGCTGCGGGTGGGGATTGAGGGGCACCGGCAGAGCTGGGAGGTATCAGGGGGGCTGCGGGTGGGGATTGAGGGGCACCGGCAGAGCTGCGGAGGTATCAGGGGGGCTGCGGGTGGGGATTGAGGGGCACCGGCAGAGCTGCGGAGGTATCAGGGGGGCTGCGGGTGGGGATTGAGGGGCACCGGCAGAGCTGGGAGGTATCAGGGGGGCTGCGGGTGGGGATTGAGGGGCACCGGCAGAGCTGGGAGGTATCAGGGGGGCTGTGGGTGGGGATTGAGGGGCACCGGCAGAGCTGGGGGGGCTGCGGGTGGGGATTGAGGGGCGCCGGCAGAGCTGCGGGGGCTGCGGGTGGGGATTGAGGGGCACCGGCAGAGCTGGGAGGTATCAGGGGGGCTGTGGGTGGGGATTGAGGGGCACCGGCAGAGCTGGGGGGGCTGCGGGTGGGGATTGAGGGGCACCGGCAGAGCTGCGGGGGCTGCGGGTGGGGATTGAGGGGCACCGGCAGAGCTGGGGGGGCTGTGGGTGGGGATTGAGGGGCGCCGGCAGAGCTGCGGGGGCTGCGGGTGGGGATTGAGGGGCACCGGCAGATCTGGGAGGTATCAGGGGGGCTGTGGGTGGGGATTGAGGGGCACCGGCAGAGCTGGGGAGGTATCAGGGGGGCTGCGGGTGGGGATTGAGGGGCACCGGCAGAGCTGGGGGGGCTGCGGGTGGGGATTGAGGGGCACCGGCAGAGCTGGGGGGGCTGCGGGTGGGGATTGAGGGGCGCCGGCAGAGCTGCGGAGGCTGCGGGTGGGGATTGAGGGGCGCCGGCAGAGCTGGGGGGGCTGCGGGTGGGGATTGAGGGGCGCCGGCAGAGCTGGGGGGGCTGCGGGTGGGGATTGAGGGGCGCCGGCAGAGCTGCGGGGGCTGCGGGTGGGGATTGAGGGGCGCCGGCAGAGCTGCGGGGGCTGCGGGTGGGGATTGAGGGGCACCGGCAGAGCTGGGGGGGCTGCGGGTGGGGATTGAGGGGCACCGGCAGAGGTGGGGGGGCTGCGGGTGGGGATTGAGGGGCGCCGGCAGAGCTGCGGAGGTATCAGGGGGGCTGCGGGTGGGGATTGAGGGGCGCCGGCAGAGCTGGGGGGGCTGCGGGTGGGGATTGAGGGGCGCCGGCAGAGCTGCGGGGGCTGCGGGTGGGGATTGAGGGGCGCCGGCAGAGCTGCGGGGGCTGCGGGTGGGGATTGAGGGGCGCCGGCAGAGCTGCGGGGGCTGCGGGTGGGGATTGAGGGGCGCCGGCAGAGCTGCGGGGGCTGCGGCTGGGGATTGAGGGGCGCCGGCAGAGCTGGGGGGGCTGCGGGCGGGGATTGAGGGGCGCCGGCAGAGCTGCGGGGGCTGCGGGTGGGGATTGAGGGGCGCCGGCAGAGCTGCGGGGGCTGCGGGTGGGGATTGAGGGGCGCCGGCAGAGCTGGGGGGGCTGCGGGTGGGGATTGAGGGGCGCCGGCAGAGCTGCGGGGGCTGCGGGTGGGGATTGAGGGGCGCCGGCAGAGCTGCGGGGGCTGCGGGTGGGGATTGAGGGGCGCCGGCAGAGCTGCGGGGGCTGCGGGTGGGGATTGAGGGGCGCCGGCAGAGCTGGGGGGGCTGCGGGCGGGGATTGAGGGGCGCCGGCAGAGCTGCGGGGGCTGCGGGCGGGGATTGAGGGGCGCCGGCAGAGCTGCGGGGGTTGCGGGCTGGGATTGAGGGGCGCCGGCAGAGCTGCGGGGGCTGCGGGTGGGGATTGAGGGGCGCCGGCAGAGCTGGGGGGGCTGCGGGTGGGGATTGAGGGGCGCCGGCAGAGCTGCGGGGGCTGCGGGTGGGGATTGAGGGGCGCCGGCAGAGCTGGGAGGGCTGCGGGTGGGGATTGAGGGGCGCCGGCAGAGCTGGGGGGGCTGCGGGTGGGGATTGAGGGGCGCCGGCAGAGCTGGGGGGGCTGCGGGTGGGGATTGAGGGGCGCCGGCAGAGCTGGGGGGGCTGCGGGTGGGGATTGAGGGGCGCCGGCAGAGCTGGGGGGGCTGCGGGTGGGGATTGAGGGGCGCCGGCAGAGCTGGGGGGGCTGCGGGTGGGGATTGAGGGGCGCCGGCAGAGCTGCGGGGGCTGCGGGTGGGGATTGAGGGGCGCCGGCAGAGCTGCGGGGGCTGCGGGTGGGGATTGAGGGGCGCCGGCAGAGCTGGGAGGGCTGCGGGTGGGGATTGAGGGGCGCCGGCAGAGCTGCGGGGGCTGCGGGTGGGGATTGAGGGGCGCCGGCAGAGCTGGGGGGGCTGCGGGTGGGGATTGAGGGGCGCCGGCAGAGCTGGGGGGGCTGCGGGTGGGGATTGAGGGGCGCCGGCAGAGCTGGGGGGGCTGCGGGTGGGGATTGAGGGGCGCCGGCAGAGCTGGGGGGGCTGCGGGTGGGGATTGAGGGGCGCCGGCAGAGCTGCGGGGGCTGCGGGTGGGGATTGAGGGGCGCCGGCAGAGCTGGGGGGGCTGCGGGTGGGGATTGAGGGGCGCCGGCAGAGCTGGGGGGGCTGCGGGTGGGGATTGAGGGGCGCCGGCAGAGCTGGGAGGTATCAGGGGGGCTGTGGGTGGGGATTGAGGGGCGCCGGCAGAGCTGGGGGGGCTGCGGGTGGGGATTGAGGGGCGCCGGCAGAGCTGGGGGGGCTGCGGGTGGGGATTGAGGGGCGCCGGCAGAGCTGGGGGGGCTGCGGGTGGGGATTGAGGGGCGCCGGCAGAGCTGCGGGGGCTGCGGGTGGGGATTGAGGGGCGCCGGCAGAGCTGCGGGGGCTGCGGGTGGGGATTGAGGGGCGCCGGCAGAGCTGGGAGGTATCAGGGGGGCTGCGGGTGGGGATTGAGGGGCGCCGGCAGAGCTGCGGGGGCTGCGGGTGGGGATTGAGGGGCACCGGCAGAGCTGGGAGGTATCAGGGGGGCTGCGGGTGGGGATTGAGGGGCACCGGCAGAGCTGCGGGGGCTGCGGGTGGGGATTGAGGGGCGCCGGCAGAGCTGCGGGGGCTGCGGGTGGGGATTGAGGGGCGCCGGCAGAGCTGGGAGGTATCAGGGGGGCTGTGGGTGGGGATTGAGGGGCGCCGGCAGAGCTGGGAGGTATCAGGGGGGCTGCGGGTGGGGATTGAGGGGCGCCGGCAGAGCTGGGAGGTATCAGGGGGGCTGTGGGTGGGGATTGAGGGGCGCCGGCAGAGCTGCGGGGGCTGCGGGTGGGGATTGAGGGGCGCCGGCAGAGCTGCGGGGGCTGCGGGTGGGGATTGAGGGGCACCGGCAGAGCTGGGAGGTATCAGGGGGGCTGTGGGTGGGGATTGAGGGGCGCCGGCAGAGCTGGGGGGGCTGCGGGTGGGGATTGAGGGGCGCCGGCAGAGCTGGGGGGGCTGCGGGTGGGGATTGAGGGGCGCCGGCAGAGCTGGGGGGGCTGCGGGTGGGGATTGAGGGGCGCCGGCAGAGCTGGGGGGGCTGCGGGTGGGGATTGAGGGGCGCCGGCAGAGCTGGGGGGGCTGCGGGTGGGGATTGAGGGGCACCGGCAGAGCTGCGGGGGCTGCGGGTGGGGATTGAGGGGCGCCGGCAGAGCTGCGGGGGCTGCGGGTGGGGATTGAGGGGCGCCGGCAGAGCTGCGGGGGCTGCGGGTGGGGATTGAGGGGCACCGGCAGAGCTGGGAGGTATCAGGGGGGCTGTGGGTGGGGATTGAGGGGCGCCGGCAGACCTGCGGAGGTATCAGGGGGGCTGCGGGTGGGGATTGAGGGGCACCGGCAGAGCTGCGGGGGCTGCGGGTGGGGATTGAGGGGCACCGGCAGAGCTGGGGGGGCTGCGGGTGGGGATTGAGGGGCACCGGCAGAGCTGGGGGGGCTGCGGGTGGGGATTGAGGGGCACCGGCAGAGCTGCGGGGGCTGCGGGTGGGGATTGAGGGGCACCGGCAGAGCTGCGGGGGCTGCGGGTGGGGATTGAGGGGCGCCGGCAGAGCTGGGGGGGCTGCGGGTGGGGATTGAGGGGCGCCGGCAGAGCTGCGGGGGCTGCGGGTGGGGATTGAGGGGCGCCGGCAGAGCTGCGGGGGCTGCGGGTGGGGATTGAGGGGCGCCGGCAGAGCTGCGGGGGCTGCGGGTGGGGATTGAGGGGCGCCGGCAGAGCTGGGGGGGCTGCGGGTGGGGATTGAGGGGCACCGGCAGAGCTGCGGAGGCTGCGGGTGGGGATTGAGGGGCACCGGCAGAGCTGGGGGGGCTGTGGGTGGGGATTGAGGGGCACCGGCAGAGCTGCGGAGGCTGCGGGTGGGGATTGAGGGGCGCCGGCAGAGCTGGGGAGGTATCAGGGGGGCTGCGGGTGGGGATTGAGGGGCGCCGGCAGAGCTGCGGAGGTATCAGGGGGGCTGCGGGTGGGGATTGAGGGGCACCGGCAGAGCTGGGAGGTATCAGGGGGGCTGCGGGTGGGGATTGAGGGGCACCGGCAGAGCTGGGAGGTATCAGGGGGGCTGCGGGTGGGGATTGAGGGGCACCGGCAGAGCTGGGAGGTATCAGGGGGGCTGTGGGTGGGGATTGAGGGGCACCGGCAGAGCTGGGGGGGCTGCGGGTGGGGATTGAGGGGCGCCGGCAGAGCTGCGGGGGCTGCGGGTGGGGATTGAGGGGCACCGGCAGAGCTGGGAGGTATCAGGGGGGCTGTGGGTGGGGATTGAGGGGCACCGGCAGAGCTGGGGGGGCTGCGGGTGGGGATTGAGGGGCACCGGCAGAGCTGCGGGGGCTGCGGGTGGGGATTGAGGGGCACCGGCAGAGCTGCGGGGGCTGCGGGTGGGGATTGAGGGGCACCGGCAGAGCTGGGAGGTATCAGGGGGGCTGTGGGTGGGGATTGAGGGGCACCGGCAGAGCTGGGGAGGTATCAGGGGGGCTGCGGGTGGGGATTGAGGGGCACCGGCAGAGCTGGGGAGGTATCAGGGGGGCTGTGGGTGGGGATTGAGGGGCACCGGCAGAGCTGGGGAGGTATCAGGGGGGCTGCGGGTGGGGATTGAGGGGCACCGGCAGAGCTGGGGGGGCTGCGGGTGGGGATTGAGGGGCGCCGGCAGAGCTGGGGGGGCTGCGGGTGGGGATTGAGGGGCGCCGGCAGAGCTGCGGAGGCTGCGGGTGGGGATTGAGGGGCGCCGGCAGAGCTGCGGGGGCTGCGGGTGGGGATTGAGGGGCGCCGGCAGAGCTGCGGGGGCTGCGGGTGGGGATTGAGGGGCACCGGCAGAGCTGGGGGGGCTGCGGGTGGGGATTGAGGGGCACCGGCAGAGCTGCGGAGGTATCAGGGGGGCTGCGGGTGGGGATTGAGGGGCGCCGGCAGAGCTGGGGGGGCTGCGGGTGGGGATTGAGGGGCACCGGCAGAGCTGGGAGGTATCAGGGGGGCTGCGGGTGGGGATTGAGGGGCGCCGGCAGAGCTGCGGGGGCTGCGGGTGGGGATTGAGGGGCGCCGGCAGAGCTGCGGGGGCTGCGGCTGGGGATTGAGGGGCGCCGGCAGAGCTGGGGGGGCTGCGGGTGGGGATTGAGGGGCGCCGGCAGAGCTGCGGGGGCTGCGGGTGGGGATTGAGGGGCGCCGGCAGAGCTGCGGGGGCTGCGGGTGGGGATTGAGGGGCACTGGCAGAGCTGCGGAGGCTGCGGGTGGGGATTGAGGGGCGCCGGCAGAGCTGGGGGGGCTGCGGGTGGGGATTGAGGGGCGCCGGCAGAGCTGGGGGGGCTGCGGGTGGGGATTGAGGGGCACCGGCAGAGCTGGGAGGTATCAGGGGGGCTGCGGGTGGGGATTGAGGGGCACCGGCAGAGCTGGGGGGGCTGCGGGTGGGGATTGAGGGGCACCGGCAGAGCTGGGAGGTATCAGGGGGGCTGCGGGTGGGGATTGAGGGGCACCGGCAGAGCTGGGGGGGCTGTGGGTGGGGATTGAGGGGCACCGGCAGAGCTGCGGGGGCTGCGGGTGGGGATTGAGGGGCGCCGGCAGAGCTGCGGGGGCTGCGGGTGGGGATTGAGGGGCGCCGGCAGAGCTGCGGGGGCTGCGGGTGGGGATTGAGGGGCACCGGCAGAGCTGGGGAGGTATCAGGGGGGCTGCGGGTGGGGATTGAGGGGCGCCGGCAGAGCTGCGGGGGCTGCGGGTGGGGATTGAGGGGCGCCGGCAGAGCTGGGGGGGCTGCGGGTGGGGATTGAGGGGCGCCGGCAGAGCTGGGGGGGCTGCGGGTGGGGATTGAGGGGCGCCGGCAGAGCTGCGGGGGCTGCGGGTGGGGATTGAGGGGCGCCGGCAGAGCTGGGGGGGCTGCGGGTGGGGATTGAGGGGCGCCGGCAGAGCTGGGAGGTATCAGGGGGGCTGTGGGTGGGGATTGAGGGGCGCCGGCAGAGCTGGGGGGGCTGCGGGTGGGGATTGAGGGGCGCCGGCAGAGCTGGGGGGGCTGCGGGTGGGGATTGAGGGGCGCCGGCAGAGCTGCGGGGGCTGCGGGTGGGGATTGAGGGGCGCCGGCAGAGCTGCGGGGGCTGCGGGTGGGGATTGAGGGGCGCCGGCAGAGCTGGGGGGGCTGTGGGTGGGGATTGAGGGGCGCCGGCAGAGCTGGGGGGGCTGTGGGTGGGGATTGAGGGGCGCCGGCAGAGCTGGGGGGGCTGTGGGTGGGGATTGAGGGGCACCGGCAGAGCTGGGGAGGTATCAGGGGGGCTGCGGGTGGGGATTGAGGGGCACCGGCAGAGCTGGGGGGGCTGCGGGTGGGGATTGAGGGGCACCGGCAGAGCTGCGGGGGCTGTGGGTGGGGATTGAGGGGCACCGGCAGAGCTGCGGGGGCTGCGGGTGGGGATTGAGGGGCACCGGCAGAGCTGCGGGGGCTGTGGGTGGGGATTGAGGGGCACCGGCAGAGCTGGGAAGGTAGAGTGTGTGTGTGTGTGTGTAGGGGGGGGCTGCGGGTGGGGATTGAGGGGCACCGGCAGAGCTGCGGGGGCTGCGGGTGGGGATTGAGGGGCACCGGCAGAGCTGCGGGGGCTGTGGGTGGGGATTGAGGGGCACCGGCAGAGCTGGGAAGGTAGAGTGTGTGTGTGTGTGTGTAGGGGGGGGCTGCGGGTGGGGATTGAGGGGCACTGGCAGAGCTGGGGGGGCTGCGGGTGGGGATTGAGGGGCGCCGGCAGAGCTGGGGGGGCTGTGGGTGGGGATTGAGGGGCACCGGCAGAGCTGCGGGGGCTGCGGGTGGGGATTGAGGGGCACCGGCAGAGCTGCGGGGGCTGTGGGTGGGGATTGAGGGGCACCGGCAGAGCTGGGGGGGCTGCGGGTGGGGATTGAGGGGCACCGGCAGAGCTGCGGAGGTATCAGGGGGGCTGCGGGTGGGGATTGAGGGGCACCGGCAGAGCTGGGGGGGCTGCGGGTGGGGATTGAGGGGCGCCGGCAGAGCTGAGGGGGCTGCGGGTGGGGATTGAGGGGCGCCGGCAGAGCTGGGAGGGGAGCGGGGAGCCAGGCCCCCCTCACTGTCTCTCTCCCCCCAGGTCTGTTCGCCACCCCCCTGTTGGCAGGGCTCCCCGAGAAGGTGCGGACGTTCCTGGCTCGCCAGGTGCCCTTCCCCAGCCGCCTGGGGCGGCCCGGGGAATACGCCCACCTGGTCCAGTGCATCGTGGAGAACCCCATGCTGAATGGGGAGGTGATCCGCCTGGACGGGGCCATCCGCCTGCAGCCCTGAGCCGCTGCCCCATGCCTGGGGGGGCGCTGATTTCCCCTCCCCCGGCCACGCCTGGGAGGGGGGGTTGATTCCCCCCCTTCTGTGGTTCTGCCGTCCCTGGACTCTAATCATGGACTCCTGCAGTGATTCGGCCCCCGCACAATGACGACTCCTGCCCCAGTCGGCGTCTGGGCCTTAATAAACGATTGTCTCGATGTGCTCTCGGGGTGCTGGGGATTCTGTGCTAGCCCCCAGCCCCCACTCTCCTCCCAGAGCCGGGGAGAGAACCCAGGAGTCCTGGCACCCAGCCCCCCTGCTCTCACCACCAGACCCCACTCCCCTCCCAGAGCCGGGGAGAGAACCCAGGAGTCCTGGCACCCAGCCGCCTGCTGTAACCACTCAGCCCCCCTCGGGGAAGGGAGCGGGGCACTCTCCTGCAGTGGGGAGCTCCCAGTGCTACCCAGCCGTACAGACCATGGGGGCAGCCTGCTGTGGGGCACGACAGTTTATTGGATGCCGTTGTGGCTGAAGGAACAGGGCCGAGTGTCAGATCCCCCCCCTGCAAGGGGAGAGTGGGGGCGTCCTGGCCATAGGAGGGGAGACCCTTGGGCGTGTCATTGTGGGGCAGGGGGCGGGTACTGGGTGTGTCTTGGTGGGGCGGGGATTGGGTGTGTCCTGGCGGGGCAGGGGGCGGGGATTGGCCATGTCCGGGTGGGGTTGGGGTGGGGCAGGGGTATTGATTGGGGCAGGGGGAGGGGATTAGGCGTGTACCGGCGGGGCAGGGGTAGTGATTGGGGTAGGGGGTGGGGATTGCGCGTGTCCCAGCGGGGCAGGGGGCAGAGATTGGGTGGGGCAGGGGTAGTGATGGGGGCGGGGATTGGGCGTGTCCCGGCAGGGCGGGGGTGGGGATTGGGCGTGTCCCGGCAGGGCAGGGGCGGGGGCGGGGATTGGGCATGTCTGGGTGGGGCAGGGGGCGGGGATTGGGTGGGGCAGGGGTAGTGATGGGGTGGGGATTGGGCGTGTCCCAGCAGGGCAGAGGCGGGGATTGGGCGTGTCCCAGCAGGGGTGGGGATTGGGCATGTCCCGGGAGGGCAGGGGGTGGTCCATGGGGGTTTCGGAGTCGGTGCCCCAGGGCTGGGCCTAGCGGCTGCTGGTATTGAACTGCAGGTGGTACTGGGCGCTGGGCGGATTGGTGTACACCTCCCTCTGCAGGTACTGCTGCCTGCAAGACAAAGGGTGGGGCTTAGCCACCAACCTGACTCACCTGACCCCGCCCCTTCTGTATCCTCTACCTCCCAGCCCCGCCCCCATAAAGCCCCAGCCCTGCCCAACCTCACCCCCTCCTGCTTCCGCATCCTTCCCAGCCCCACCCCTTCCTGCACCCACACCGGCCCTGCTCCTCACAGCGCCCCACCCTGGGGCCCGTCCCCACCCCCAGGGGGCACTCACTGTGCCCTCTGCTCCTGCGCCAGCTGCTGGTTGCAGGCATCCAGGCCTTTCCTCAGCTGCAGCCGGGCCAGGCGCTCCTCCTCCTCCAGCGCCATGGCGGCGCGGGCCGCCAGCTGCCGCCGCGCCTCCCACTCAGCCTCTCGCTGCCGCTCTGCCTCCCGCAGCCTCTGGGGGGGCAAAGCAAGGGGCAGGTGACGGGGGGAGGGAATAGTGCCCTGGGCTGCCGGAATCCCTCCCTTCCCTTCCTCTGGAGACCTGGTTCTCCTGCCGCTGCTCCTCCTGGGCCTTCCACACGGCCTCCACTTGCTTGGGGCTCATGCCTTTCCAGCGGTCGGTGAGGATACGGTGAGGGCCCAGCGGGCTCTCGGCCACGGCTGGGTCCTCTGTCAGCAGCTGCCCCGTCAGGTGGTTGTGGATCTCGGCTTGGTTGTCGTCCTGTTCCCGCTGACACGCCAGCCGGTGCTGCTCCACCGCCTCTGCCGCCTGCGGGGAGAGGGGAGACCTGGAACTGAGCCCCAGCCGTGGGGACTTGCCCTGACAGCCCACCCGGGCAAGGGAGCAGGTGAGACCTGGTCACCCACAATCCCCTGGGGCGGAGGAGCCAGCTCTATTGTCCAACCCATGCCAAGGTCTGCCAGCTCCACGGCCCCCACCCCCGGTTCCCTGTTGGTGGCTACGGGGTTACCTGGGCCCGGTTGTAGTCGGCCGTGGCGAGGTCCTTGGCGCGGCGGCACTCCTCCTCCAGCTGGGCCAGCTGCTGTGCCCGCAGATCTAGCTCCAGTTGCTTCTTATCCTCCAGCGTGTCTGTCAGGACAGCGCACGGAGCCCCTGAGTGGCTTTCCTCTGGGAACCCAGGGGTCCTTCCTCCCCCCTGATCTAACGCACGAGACCCCACTCCCCTCCCAGAGAACCCAGGAGTCCTGGCTCCCAGCTCCCCCCACTAACCCGCACTAGACCCCACTCCCCTCCCAGAGAACCCAGGAGTCCTGGCTCCCAGCTCTCCCAACTCTAACCCGCACTAGCCCCCACTCCCCTCCCAGAGAACCCAGGAGTCCTGGCTCCCAGCTCCCCCCACTCTAACCCGCACTAGCCCCCACTCCCCTCCCAGAGAACCCAGGAGTCCTGGCTCCCAGCTCTCCCCACTCTAACCCGCACTAGACCCCACTCCCCTCCCAGAGAACCCAGGAGTCCTGGCTCCCAGCTCTCCCCACTCTAACCCGCACTAGCCCCCACTCCCCTCCCAGAGAACCCAGGAGTCCTGGCTCCCAGCTCCCCCCACTCTAACCCGCACTAGCCCCCACTCCCCTCCCAGAGAACCCAGGAGTCCTGGCTCCCAGCTCCCCCCACTCTAACCCGCACTAGACCCCACTCCCCTCCCAGAGAACCCAGGAGTCCTGGCTCCCAGCTTTTTCCGCACTAACCACGAGCCCCCACTCCTCTCCCAGACTGGCGAAGAGAAGGAACCCAGGAGTCCTGCCTCCCAGCCCCCCCCCCCGCTCTAAATCACTAGACTCCAGAACCCTGGGGTCCTGGATCCCAGCCTCCCCACTCCCCCTGCTCTAACCACTAGACCTGTGCCCACGCTCTCACCTGCATACTTGGTGTCGGCCAGGGCCCGCTGTCGCTCGGCACGCTGGTCCTCCAGGCTGCGGCACTGCTGCTCCTGCTGCAGCCGACGGCGGGTGGGCAGCGCCAGGTCCTCCCCGGCGAAGCGCTGCAGGCTGGCGGGACCGCAGCGGGGGTCGTAGTCGCTGACCCGGGCCGGCTGGTCCCGGCGCAGCCCCTCGGGGTTGTACAGGTCCCACTCCCGCCGGGTGGGAGGTGGCTGTTCCCGCTCCCGGAACTCCTGCACGGCCTGGTGGAGGCGCCGCACCCGCTGACGTTCCTCCTCCTCCAGCATCTGCGCCACCCGGTCGCACAGCACCCGCTCGGCGTCTGTGGGGAGAGAGGGTCAGATCCCCTGTTCCCCCACCAGCCAGACTCCTGCCTAGCTCCCCACAGTGCCCCTTCCTGGAGAGGCCAGGAGCTCCTCCCAGCAGCCAGTTCTCCTGCCCCAACCCCCACGGCGCCCCCTGCTGGAGAGGCCAGGGCTGGAGTAGTGGGGTTCTCCCCCCATCCTGAGCCAGTTCTCTTGCCCCAACCCCCACAGTGCTCCCTGCTGGAGAGGCCAGGGCTGGAGTAGCGGGGATCTCCCCCCACAGCCAGCCCTCATCTTGGTCAGAGATAGAGGACCCCCGTTGTCCTGCCATCTCACTCGCCTGGCCCCCCGTTGCTTTCTGATGCTGGGGTTCAGGGATCAAAGGGGTGGGCAAGGCAGGGCTGGCCAGAGCTCTCACCATAGGTCTCATCCCGGCGTTTCTCTGTTTCCTCTCTCAGCTTCCGCTCCTCCACTTGACTCCGCAGGGCTTCCACGTCCACCTGGCGGGGTGGAGGGGGGGAAAGAAGGGCAGGGGAGAGCTACTGAGGAGGCAAAAATCCTCCCAGAGTTGGGGAAAGAAACCAGGAGTCCTGGCTCTCAGTCCCTGCTCTAACCACCAGCCCCCACTCCCCTCCTAGCGCCAGGGATAGAACCCAGGCCTGCAATCAAAACCATTCACTCCAGTCTGGTGTCTGCTAGGTGGCCTCTGAGTGAAATTAGGAGCTGGGTCTCGGCTTGTTCCACAGCAGATGGTGCCCAACTTTGTCAAGGCTCCCTGATACCCGGACGGGTGTGGCCAAGCCCTGAGCAGGTGATGGGCACCGAATGCCCCTTGGAGGGTGGCACATGGGAGCTGTGTACGTGAGAGCCCTCCCGGCAGGTCAGCCGTTGCTCCTGCTCTGGGCTCCGGTTAGGGGTAGGGCTCAGAGTCAGCACCTCTCCCAGCTTTGCGCCCCCTGGAGGACGCAGCGGGTCCCTGCGGGGCTCACCCCCATGGTGCGGTGGCGTGCGTTGAAGATGCGGGTCAGCCGCTGCTTCTCTCTCTCGCTCCCTCCGCGCCTCGAGGGCAGCCGCCTCCTTGCTCTCCAGCGGTAGGTCCACTTTGTGCATCTTGGCACCTATGTGGGAGGAAGGCAAGTTAGAACCCAGGAGTCCTGGCTCCCAGCCCCCCCCACCAACCCACCCACCCACTAGCCCCCACTCCTCTCCCAGAGCTGGTGAGAGAACCCAGGAGTCCGGGCTCCCCATGGAGGGGAGCAGGGCATTGTTTCCTGTGGAGCTGTGAAAGATCGGGGGGGAACCTTTCCGCTCTGGCAGGAGGGGGGTTAAATCTGGGGTCCCCGAAGCTGAGGGTTGGACATGGGGAATCTGCCCCCTGACCTTTACCCTCTGCCCCACCTCTGACTTTGACCTGTCCTATGTGCAAGTTACCCTCTGACCCCCACACCCGCCCCGTTAACCTTTGACCCCCCTCTCCCATTAATATCTGACACCCTCACTGTACCCTTTAACCCCTGACCCCCTCGCCCTGCCCTCTTACCCCTGCCCCCCAGCCCTCTGGCCCCCTCACACCACCCTTTAGCCTCTGAACACCCTGGCCCTGTCCTTTGACCTCTGACCCCCTCACTCTACCCTTTGACATCTGACCCCTCTCCCATTAATATCCGACCCATGTGCTGTAACCTTTAACCTTCTGACCCCCTTGCACTGACCGATCACCCCTGACCTCTTACCCCTGGGGCCCTCCCTTGACCCCACCTCACCCTGACCTTTGACCCCTCTCCCATTAATATCTGACCCCCCTCCCTGTACCGTGTAACCCTCTGCCCCCTTGCACTGACCTTCGACCCCTGACCTCTGACCCCCTCACACCACCCTTTAACCTCTGACCCCTCACCCTGCCCTTTGACCTCGGTCCCTGGCCCTTCACCCCCTGACTGCCGGGCCCCCACTCACCTGAGCCCCCCACCCGTCTCTCTCTCTCTCCCTCTCTCTGTTTAGAGCCTGGTCTCCCTGGTAACGGGACAGCCCATTCCCTTTTCCCCGCCCCCACTTGGTGCCGTCCAACCGCCCCTTTATGCAAATGTAGGCGTCGGGCCTATCAGCGGGGAGAGAGCGCAGAGGGCGGTCCCTATATGCAAACCACGCTCTGAGGCGCGGCCCTATCAGCACGGAGAAAACGCAATGGGCGTGTCCATATATGCAACTTACGCGAGGGGCGGGACGCTGAGAGCCGGGGGAGGGGGCGGGTCCCGCTACGCAAATCTCGTTCTGAATCGCGGCCCCTTTCACTGGCCTGCGGACGGAAAGGAGCCGCGCGCTATATGCAAATGAGCCCACCTTAGCCCCTCCCCTTGCGGAGGGCTGGGTCTGTCTCGCGGGAAGTGTGGCGCCTCTCGCGAGATTTGCTCGGTTGGCGGCTCCGGGAGGGGGGGTGTCTGTGGCCGAGCCGGGAGCCGCGATTCCCGCCCGACCGCTCGCGGGCCCCGTGTCCGCCGCGGGCCTCCGTAGCCCTCCCTCCCCAGGGCCCCCCGCAACCCCCCAGCCATGGGGTTCCTGAAGCTGATCGAGATCGAGAACTTCAAGTCTTACAAGGGGCGGCAAATCATCGGGCCCTTCCGGAGATTCACGGCCATCATCGGGCCCAACGGCTCCGGTAAGAGACAGCCCCCCCGCGCCCGGGCGTGGTACGGTCCGCGGCTCCCC
The DNA here is from genome assembly GCA_032172135.1 of Glyptemys insculpta. Lineage (NCBI taxonomy): Eukaryota > Metazoa > Chordata > Testudines > Emydidae > Glyptemys > Glyptemys insculpta. The sequence continues at coordinate 1,398,076 of JAVMKA010000013.1, forward strand.
CCGCCCCACGGAACCCCCTCCCCACCGGGGTGGTACGGCTCTCGGAACCCCCCTCCCCACGGGGGTGGTATGGCCCACGGAACCCCCTCCCCACGGGGTGTGTGTGGTATGGCCCACGGAACCCCCTCCCCACGGGGTGTGTGTGGTATGGCCCACGGAACCCCCCTCCCCACGGGGGTGGTACGGCTCTCGGAACCCCCCTCCCCACGGGGTGTGGGTGGTACGGCTCTCGGAACCCCCCTCCCCACGGGGTGTGTGTGGTACGGCCCACGGAACCCCCTCCCCACGGGGGTGGTACGGCCCACGGAACCCCCCTCCCCACGGGGTGTGTGTGGTATGGCCCACGGAACCCCCCTCCGCAGGGAACCCCCCTCCCCACTGGGGGGTGTTGGTACGGCTCTCGGAATCCCCCTCCCCACGGCAGGTGGTACGGTCCATGGAACCCCCTCCCCACGGAAGCCCCCCTCCCCACGGGGTGTGTGTGGTACAGTCCACGGAACCCCTTCTTTATGGGAGGTGGCACAGCCCGCGGGACCCCCCTCCCCACGGTGGAGGGTGTGGCATGGCCTGCAGGAACCCCCCCCCATGCCCCTCCTGCCCACGGCGGGGGAAGCTTCAATCCCTGGAACTCTTCCCGCCCCCCCGCGTATGAGGTGGGATGGTGCAGTCCATGGACCCCATGTCCCTATGGTGGAGGGGTGGATAGTACAGGCCATGGGACTCCCCAGTGAGGAATGGTACAGTCCAGGGAGACCCCCCCCCTTCCCCTGCTCCAGGGCTAGAGACAGGGTGGTGCTGTCCATGGAGGGAGGGGATAGTGCATTCCTCCCTGTGAGGAATGGTACAGTCCATGGAAACCACCCCCCATGGAAGGGACAGACGGACCCCCCCATATGGGGGAAGGGGGGATGGTGCGGTCCCCCTTGGGAGGGATAGTGTACTCCAGAGGAGAAATCCTCCCTAAAAGGCACGTGGTACAGTCCAGGTGTCGTCCCCCAGCCCCATGGCGCTGATCTCCCCCCCCCCCCCCCCCGCCGCCAGCCCCATGGCACTGATCCCCCCCCAGCTGCCATCACCCTGGCGCTGATCTCCCCCCCCGCACCCCATTCCCATGGCAACGATCTCCCCCTCCCGCCGCCAGCCCCATGGCGCCGATATCCCCCCCCCCGCCGCCAGCCCCATGGCGCTGATTCCCCCCCCCCCCCCTTCTCCCAGGCAAGTCGAACCTTATGGACGCCATCAGCTTCGTGCTGGGCGAGAAGACGAGCAACCTGCGGGTGAAGACGCTGCGGGACCTGATCCACGGGGCGCCCGTGGGCAAGCCGGCCGCCAACCGGGCCTTCGTCAGCATGGTGTACTCCGAGGACGGGGCCGAGGACCGCACCTTCGCCCGCGTCATCGTGGGTGAGCGCCGGGGGGCGGCGGGGCGGGGGCTGGGCTGCGGGGGGCTCGCCCCGGGCGCTGCCGGGACTGACCCCACCATCCCTTGCAGGGGGCTCGTCGGAATACAAGATCAATAACAAAGTGGTGCAGCTGAGCGAATACAGCGAGGAGCTGGAGAAGCTGGGGATCCTCATCAAAGCCAGGAACTTCCTCGTCTTCCAGGTGAGGTTGGGGCGTGCCTGACTTGTGGGTCCATCCAGGCGTGGGCAGGGGGGAGGAGGAGGATAGAGACGGGGCTGGCTGGCTCTGGGGGCCTGACCTGGCCCTGGCCCGCTCTCCGCAGGGGGCGGTGGAGTCGATCGCCATGAAGAACCCAAAGGAGCGCACGGCGCTGTTCGAGGAGATCAGCCGCTCGGGGGAGCTGGCCCAGGAGTACGACAAGCGCAAGAAGGAGATGGTGAAGGCCGAGGAAGACACGCAGTTCAACTACCACCGCAAGAAGAACATCGCGGCTGAGCGCAAGGAGGCCAAGCAGGAGAAGGAGGAGGTAGGGTGGGGGCAGGGTGGCCCGGGGGGCAGGGAAGAAAGAGGTGGGGTGAAATCTCTGGGGGTATGGGAGGCAGGAGTAGTCAGTGGGGGTAGGGGCGGTGGGGTGGGGTGTCTACGGGTCGTGAGGTGTTTTCGGGGGTGGCTGGGCTTTGGGAGGTGTTGGATGGAGGGCAGGGGGGTTCTAGTGGATGGGTGCTTGGGGTCTGGATGGGACTTGGGGGGGTAGGTGGGAGTGGGGGTTGTGAGGGGGTTCTAATGGGCAGGGTATCTGGGTGGGATTTGGAGGGCAGGGGGGAGTAGGGGGCTGGGCACAGCCTCTGGAGCCTGTGGGGAGCTCTAGTGGGTGATGGGCAGGTGGATGAGGCTGGGCCCACAGGAAGAAGGTGGGGCTGGGGTTGGGGGAAGGAAGGGGGAGGTAGGGAGGGGATCTAGAAGGGCAGGGGCAGAAGGAGGTGGGAGGTGGGATCTTTAGGTGGAGGTTGGGGCTGGAGGGGATCCTTCAGTGGACGGAGAAGGAGGAATGGTGGAGACGGGATTTTGGGGGGCAGGAAAGGGTGGGGCAGGATCTCTAATGGCTGGGGCAGGATATGAGGGTGAGGGTGGGGTGGGATCCCTTGACTGGCCTGGGTCGGAGGTATCTGCTGGGAGTAGGAGGGAGTGGTTGGGGGGCAGGAGGAGGAGGAAGTGGGGCGAGGTTTCCGAGGGGCCAGGGCAGAAGAGGGGGGAGGTGGTGGGGTGGGACTCTCCCCCCACCCGGTGTTAATCCACACACACACCTTGGGCAGGCGGACCGGTACCAGCGCCTGAAGGACGAGGTGGTGCGGGCCCAGGTCCAGCTGCAGCTCTTCAAGCTGTACCACAACGAGGCCGAGATCGAGAAGCTCAACAAGGAGCTGGGCTCCAAGAACAAGGAGATCGACAAGGACAAGAAGCGCATGGACAAGGTGGAGGATGAGCTCAAGGACAAGAAGAAGGAGCTGGGCAAGATGATGAGGGAGCAGCAGCAGATCGAGAAGGAGATCAAGTGAGGGCAGCGCGCGGTAAAACTTGGGTGCTAGAACGGGACCAAGCTCCAGAGTGGGGCTGGGAGACACCGGAGCCAGAGGGTGCTGTTATGACCTAGAACTGGCGAATGAATACATTCTGGACTAGCGCACTGCAGAACAGGACTAAAGTTTCTAGATCATGTCACTGTGCACTCTAGAACAGGAGAAGGGCTCTAGAATGGCCCTTCCCCTTCTAGGTCTAGGGGAAGGACTGCACATTAGGATGGGATGGGGACACTGCAGCTGGGTCTTGTTCTAGAGCACGAGTGGGTATGCGCTGCACTCTAGAACCTGGGGTTGCCCTAGAAAGGGGACAGCGGCGCTGTAAATTATGGGTTGCACTAGAACAGACAGAGGCTTTGCTCTAGAATGGGACATGACACTCCAGGCAGGGTCTTACTCTAGAATGGGAGCGAGCTGGCAGAACATGCGTATTTATGGGCTGTAATCTAGAACCATCGTGGTGCACTAGAACAGGGGCGGGGATAGGGCTGCTGTGGGCTAGAAAGGGAAGTGTGTGGTCTAGTAAGGAGCCCAATCTAGAATGAGGGGATACTGATACAGTCTTGGGCATCTTGGGTGCAGTCTAAAGGGAATTGGGTCTAGAGCGGAGTGTGACTGTATAGTCTTTAAGAAGGATGGTATGGAAGGGTGATCTAGAACTGAGTTAGGTCTTGAACCAAAGTGCGGGGCAGCAGTATGGTTTGAGTAAGGTTGGCTGAAGCCAGCAGGGTAGCATTACATTCTAGAATGGAGTTGGGTTTAGAATGTGGCCTGGGCTGGAATGACGTGATGAAATTTAGTAGAGTGGTGATTCTGATCTCAGTAGTCTGGTCTAGAACATTGCGTTGTCTAGAACAAGGGGTCGTTGATCGAGGCGGATGGGTCAGACTAGCTCAACATTAGTACGGTCTAGAATGGGTGTGGTATATGGAAGTTTCTCTGGAATGGGTCTGGTGGTGGAACAGTGTGTAATGGGGCTTGCTCGAGAATGAGGGTGGTCACGGTCCCCTCCAGAATCATGGCTGATCTAGAACAGGAGGTGATGGTGCAGGAATGTGGGTGAACTATAAATTGGGTGACCTGAAACAGTATGGGCATATGAACAAGGTAATGTATAATGTGGCAGGTAACACTGTCTAGATTGAGTGGTCTACATCAGTTCGGAGGTACACCCTAGAATCAGGCTGATGACATTGTCTGCATTGCATGGCCTGGAATGCCACTCTGGTAATCTCTCGTAAAAACGGGGTTTAGAATAGACCAGGTGATGCTGTCTAGGTTGGGTGGCTTAGAACAGGATGGATACAGACTCCAGAAACATTGAACTAGAGCATATCAGGTGATCCTGGCTGGGTAGGATGGTCTAGGTTGGATGTCCTAGAACATTATGTATGATCTAGAAACGTGATTTAGCTTAATCAAGCTGACACTGTCTAGGTTGGGGTGTCTAGGACGGCATAGACATGCACTTTAGAAGCGCTGTAATCTAGAATGGAGCAGGTGGGCTGTCCAAGTTGGAGGTCCTAGGATCCTACAGGCACAGCCTAGAGCGGGGTGGGGATCTGGAACCCATGGTGCCCCCCCTTCCCTAGGGAGAAGGACTCCGAGTTGAACCAGAAGCGGCCGCAGTACATCAAGGCCAAGGAGAACACCTCTCACAAGATCAAGAAGCTGGAGGCGGCCAAGAAGTCCCTGCAGAACGCCCAGAAGCAGTACAAGAAGCGCAAAGGCGACATGGACGAGCTGGAGAAGGAGATGCTGTCGGTGGAGAAGGCTCGGCAGGAGTTTGAGGAGCGCATGGAGGAGGAGAGCCAGAGCCAGGGGCGAGACCTCACCCTGGAAGAAAACCAGGTACGGGGGGCGCGCCGGGCTTCAGGGAACGGGGCGGGGGCCTGGGCTGCCAGAGGTTGCCTATTGGTTGATGCCCTGAACCACTGTATTTATTAAGATCCTTTTATCTGAGGCGCCGGGGTGTGAACCCCGGCATCCGGGTCAAAACTGACCTTGGGGATCCTATTCTGGGTCCCCAAATTAGCCCCCCTGCAGTTTCAGTTACAGAGAGGATTTTCTTTCACTTCCTGTCCCAAACGGGTGTGTGGCATTGCTGCTCCCCAGTTCTCCCACCCCAGAGGTGGCTGCATCTCAGTGACAGGCGAGCCCTCCACGTGTGGTGTTATATGCGGCTGTTCCCCAGCTCCCCACCCCAGAGGTGGCTGCATCTCAGTGCCAGGCGAGCCCTCCCCGTGCGGCGTTATATGCGGCTGTTCCCCAGCTCCCCACCCCAGAAGTGGCTGCATCTCAGCGCCAGGCGAGCCCTCCCTGTGTGATGTCACTGCAACTGGGATTTGATGCTGTTGCTGTCCTGTTCTCTTCCCCCCCCTTGCAGGTGAAGAAATATCACCGGCTGAAGGAAGAGGCCAGTAAAAGAGCTGCTACGCTAGCCCAGGAGCTGGAGAAATTTAACCGGGACCAGAAAGCAGATCAGGACCGGCTGGACCTGGAAGAGAGGAAGAAAGTGGAGACTGAGGTGAGACAGGGTCTAGGATCTTCCCCAATTTCCTCTCCCCGCACCCCACACTGCTGGGATCCCCCAGGCGTGCTCCCCACGCCAATCTCTGATCCTCCCCCTCGGTGTGGCCGTCCTGAGCCCAGAGGCTAACGAGCTCCCTCCCTCCCGATGGCTAAGCCCCGGGCTCGGCAGCAGGCCCTGCTACCCACCCTTCCCCCTTCTCTGGCACAGCCGTCTGTCTGTCCGTCCGCCTCACGCTGCGTCTCCTCCCCAGGCCAAGATCAAGCAGAAGCTGCGGGAGATCGAGGAGAATCAGAAGCGGATTGAGAAGCTGGAGGAATACATCGCTACCAGCAAGTACGCCCTGCCGGCGCCACGGGGCGCTGTGCTCCGGGGGCTCAGCGGGGGGGAGGGGGGCTCCCGGGGCTGGGCAGGGGCGCTGTCCCCAGGCAGTGGGTAATGGGGTTAGCGGGGGGCTCAGCAGGGGGTGCTCTCCCTGGGCAGTGGGTACCGGGGGGCTGGGCAGGGGGCGCTCTCCCTGGGCAGTGGGTACCAGGGGAGCGGGGGGCTTAGCAGGGGATGCTCTTCCCGGGCAGTGGGTACTGGGGAGAACGTGGGGCTTGGCAGGGGGCAGTGGGTACCGGGGGGGCAGGAGGCGCTCTCCCCGGGCACTGGGTACCGGGGAAGCAGGCGGCTGGGAAGGGGGCGCTCTCCCTGGGCAGTGGGTACCGGGGGGGAGCAGGGGGCTGGGAAGGGGACGCTCTCCCTGGGCAGTGGGTACCGGGGGGGAGCAGGGGGCTGGGAAGGGGGCGCTCTCCCTGGGCAGTGGGTACCGGGGGAGCAGGGGGCTGGCCAGGGGGCACTCTCCCCGGGCAGTGGGTACCAGGGGAGCAGGGGGCTGAGAAGGGGGCGCTCTCCCCGGGCAGTGGGTACTGGGGGGAGCAGGGGGCTGGCCAGGGGGCGCTCTCCCCAGGCAGTGGGTACTGGGGGGAGCAGGGAGCTGGCCAGGGGGCCCTCTCCCCGGGCAATGGTTACCGGGGGGAGCAGGGGGCTGGGAAGGGGGCGCTCTCCCCGGGCAGTGGGTACTGGGGGGAGCAGGGGGCTGGCCAGGGGGCGCTCTCCCTGGGCAGTGGTTACCGGGGGGAGCAGGGGGCTGGCCAGGGGGCACTCTCCCCGGGCAGTGGGTACCGGGGGGAGCAGGGGGCTGGCCAGGGGGCACTCTCCCCGGGCAGTGGGTACCGGGGGGAGCAGGGGGCTGGCCAGGGGGCGCTCTCCCTGGGCAATGGTTACCGGGGGGAGCGGGGGGCTGGACAGGGGGCACTCTCCCCGGGCAATGGTTACCGGGGGGAGCGGGGGGCTGGACAGGGGGCGCTCTCCCTGGGCAATGGTTACCGGGGGAGGAGCGGGGGGCTGGCCAGGGGGCACTCTCCCCGGGCAATGGTTACCGGGGGGAGCAGGGGGCTGGACAGGGGGCGCTCTCCCTGGGCAATGGTTACCGGGGGGAGCAGGGGGCTGGACAGGGGGCGCTCTCCCCGGGCAGTGGGTACCGGGGGGAGCAGGGGGCTGGCCAGGGGGCGCTCTCCCTGGGCAATGGTTACCGGGGGGAGCAGGGGGCTGGCCAGGGGGTGCTCTCCCTGGGCAGTGGGTACCGGGGGGAGCAGGGGGCTGGCCAGGGGGCGCTCTCCCTGGGCAGTGGGTACCGGGGGGAGCAGGGGGCTGGCCAGGGGGCGCTCTCCCTGGGCAGTGGGTACCGGGGGGAGCAGGGGGCTGGGAAGGGGGCGCGGTCCCCTGAGTGCTTGCCGGCGCCCCCCGCAGGCAGTCGCTGGAGGAGCAGAAGAAGCTGGAGGGGGAGCTGACGGAGGAGGTGGAGCTGGCCAAGCGGCGCATCGACGAAATCAACAAGGAGCTGAACCAGGTGATGGAGCAGCTGGGGGACGCCCGCATCGACCGGCAGGAGAACAGCCGCCAGCAGCGCAAGGCCGAGATCATGGAGAGCATCAAGCGCCTCTACCCCGGCTCCGTGGTGCGTGGGGGGAGGGGATCTATGGGGCGCATGGGGGTGCGGTGGGGCCAGGCGCCTGGGGAAGGGGGAGGGGTCTCTGGCTCTGTAATTTTGGGGGGAGACGGGTGGCTGGGAGGGGACTGTTGCCTTGCTGGGGTCTCCCATTGGTTGGAGAGCTCATGGGGGTGTTGGGGGGTCTCTGGAACGGGAGGGGTTGCAGGAGTGTCTGGGAGGGGGGTGTCTCTGGAGCGGGAGGAGTTGAGGGGGTCTCGGGGATGGGAGGTATTTTGGGGCGTCTCTGAAACAGGAGAGGTGGGGGGTCTCTGGGGTGGCTGTGATTTTGGGCGGCTGGGAAGGGACTGAGATTTGGGGGTCTGGCACAGGAGGGATTTTGGGGGTCTCTGGGGAAGGGGGTGGGGGTTTGGGTGGTCTGGAACAGGAGCGGTGGGGGGGGGCTCTGGGAAGGGGCTCTTAGATTGGGGGAGGCTGTGGGCCAGCAGGGAGTGGGGGTCCCTGCCCCGCTCACCCCCTATCCCCCCCCCCCCTCCCTGCGCAGTATGGGCGGCTCATCGACCTCTGCCAGCCCACGCAGAAGAAATACCAGATCGCAGTCACCAAGGTGCTAGGCAAGAACATGGACGCCATCATTGTGGACTCGGAGAAGACGGGCCGCGACTGCATCCAGTACATCAAGGAGCAGCGGGGCGAGCCGGAGACCTTCCTCCCCCTGGACTACCTGGAGGTGAGCCCCCCCTACGGGCGAGCCAGCTCCCCCACCACCTGCCCTCTCAGCCCCCGTCGGCGATAGGCACACGCGACCCCCGAGTGCCCGGCCACTCTGTTATGCTCCCCGTGAAGCAGCCCGTGCCAGCCCCCCCAACTCCCCTTTAGATCCACGCCCAGCCCGTGCCAGCTGCCCCCAGACCCCTCCAGCGCTTGGGGCTCCTCGCGGCCCGGCTCTTCGCAGCCTGGGACGTTCCCGCCCGAGCCTTTGTCTTTCGTTCGTTCTCGGCCGGCGTCGATTTCGCCCTGGGTAGTTCTGGGCCCACACCCGCTCGCTGTGCGCGGCCGCCGTCCCGAAAGCCCACCAGCGCGTTAGGAAAGGGATGGGGAATGAGACGGAAAATATCCCCGTGCCGCCGTAGAAATCCACGGTACCTCGAACGCTGTGGGCAGATCTGAGCGCCCCGTCTCTCGAAAGATCTTTTCGAATTGGGGCAAAGTACAGAGAAAGGCAACGGAAATAATTAGGGGCTGGAACCGTTTGCATATGAGGAGTGAAATCTGACTTCCCCCCCATAACTTTGCACGAGTGTGAAGATTTAAATCCAGAAAAGGGCCGGGGGGGAATGTTAGCTGGATGCACGTTTCCTGGGGGCTCTGCCAGTTGGTAGCAAGGGGTCCCTGCCTGGTGCCCCCCCGCCCCCCACTGCACTGGGAGTCTCCTGCCATCTCTCCCCCTCCCCGCGCAGGTGAAGCCCACGGACGAGAAGCTGCGGGAGCTGAAGGGGGCCAAGCTGGTGATCGACGTGATCCGCTATGAGCCGCCCCACATCAAGAAGGCCCTGCAGTACGCCTGCGGGAACGCCCTGGTGTGTGACAACGTGGAGGATGCCCGGCGCATCGCCTTCGGGGGCCACCAGAGGCACAAGGTGAGCCGCGAACCCAGGTGTCCGGCCTCCCGACCCACTAGACCCCCCTTCCCCCTGTCCCTTCCGGAGAACCCAGGCATCCAGATTCCCAGCGCTTCCCCCACTCTAACCAGTAGATCCCTCCCCCCTCTTCTCTCCCTCCCAGAGCTCGGGAGAGAACCCAGGCATCCTGATTCCCATCTCCCCCCCGCCCCCTCTAGACCCCCTCTACTTCCTTCCCAGAGCCAGGGATGGAACCCAGGAGTCCGGGTTCCCAGCCCCCCACCCCAGGCTTTCTTACCCATCCCGGTGCAGTGCGTTGTGGGGGCCGGAGCTGCCTGGCAGAATCCTAGAAATCGGCCCAGAAGGATCTCGACAGGGCGTCCCGTCTGCCCCCGCCGCTGCGACGGGCCCTAGTCAGCCTAGGCCACCCCAGCTTCCACGCCCCCCTTGGGAGCCGATTCCGGCGCTTGGCTCCCCGTTTCCTGCTCGCCAGCCTCAGTCTCCCCTGCTGCAGGTGAAGCCCAGGGCTTCTCGTCCCGCCGTCAGCGGGCGCAGCGAACAGCTGATCCTGGCCGCGCCAGACTCTCACCCGCTAGACCCCCGCTTCCTTCCCAGAGCTGGAGAGAGAACCCAGGCGTCCTGGCTCCCTGAATTCAGACCCCGGCTCCCAATTTGTCGCCGGTGGGTTTTTTTTAAACCCTGATCCCACCCGCCGAATGGCTGGCGACCCTCCCGGCTCGGCTGCAGATTTCATCAGCCCGCTCTCTGCGCCGTCGCTCGAATCGTCCGGGACCGGAGCCAATCGCACCGGCCCCGGGACCAAGCCCCGCAGGAGCTCCTGGCTTGACTGCGACCTTCAGTCTTTGAGGATGGTTTTTTCCGCCCGCCTGATGGTCATTTCATCTAGCTCCCGTGGGCCTAGTTTGCTTGTGAGAATGTCCCTGTGACTGGGTCCAGAGCCCGACGAAAATCAAGATTTAGCTCGGCTGCAGCTTCCCCCGTCTACTAGGCCGGTGACACGGCAGAGACCAGAAATCGGTTGGTCCGGCATGATTTGTTCGGCAAATCCATGCTGGCTGTTCCTTATCGCCCGGGTCTCCTCCAAGTCGCTGCAGCCTCTTTCCAGGCGATATCCCTGAACCTCGCCCCGGCTGCGGCGCATCGGGGGACGGGAGGTCGTGCCCTGACCTGCCATGCTCTCGCCCCTGCAGACCGTCGCCCTGGACGGCACCCTGTTCCAGAAGTCGGGGGTGATCTCCGGCGGCGCCAGCGACCTGAAGGCCAAGGCCCGGCGTTGGGACGAGAAGGCCGTGGATAAGCTGAAGGAGAAGAAGGAGAGGCTGACAGAGGAGTTAAAGGTGCAGGAGGTTGGGGGTCAGATCCAGTAGGGGGCGCTCTCTCCCGGCAGTCAGTGCTGGGAGCTAGGCAGCTCTGTGTTGAGGCATTCTGTGCAGCTGTTCCCCAGTTGCTCCGCCCCAGAGGTGGCTGCATCTCAGCGCTGGGTGAGCCGTCCCTGTGCGGCTGTTCCCCAGTTGCTCTGCCCCAGAGGTGGCTGCATTTCAGCGCTGGGTGAGCCGTCCCCATGCGGCGTTCTGTGCGGCTGTTCCCCAGTTGCTTCACCCCAGAGGTGGCTGCATTTCAGCGCTGGGTGAGCCGTCCCCATGCGGCGTTCTGTGCGGCTGTTCCCCAGTTGCTCCGTCCCAGAGGTGGCTGCATCTCAGCACCGGGCGAGCCATCCCCATGCGGCGTTCTGTGCGGCTGTTCCCCAGTTGCTCCGTCCCAGAGGTGGCTGCATCTCAGCACCGGGCGAGCCATCAGGCTGTTGTTAAAATCCTCTCTTGTGCCTTTCAGGAGCAAATGAAGGCCAAGCGCAAAGAGGCCGAGCTGCGGCAGGTACAATCCCAAGCCCACGGGCTGCAGATGCGGCTGAAATACTCCCAGAGCGACTTGGAACAGACCAAGACGCGTCACCTCGCGCTGAACCTCCAGGTAGGACGGCGAAGCGACCGCCCCCGGGCTGCTGCCATCGATTCGGCCGTTCTTGGGGGGGGGGGGGGGAGCTAAATGGATCGTGGAGTCTCTGTCCCCACCCACCCCAGTCTCCCAGACATCTGTTTCTGGGAGGTGGCGTCGGCAGGGTCGCCAGGACAGATGTTCTACAGGTGGGGGTTGGGGCTGCAAAAAGTCCTGGGGAATTGTGCGGAGCTTGCTGTGTGTGTGGGGGGGGCAGGATCGGGGCTGCGGGGGGCCTGCTGTGGGGGGGGCAGGATCAGGGCTGCGGGGGTCCTGCTGTGGGGGGGGACTTGGGCTGCGGGGGGCTTGCTGCAGTGGGGGTGGGGGAGACAGGATCGGGGCTGCGGGGGACTGCTGCGGTGGGAGCTGGAAATGGCTGGGGGGGGGGAGGTAGGCCGCTCCCCCAGCTGGGTATTCACCCCCTGTCTCCCCCCCGCAGGAGAAGTCGAAGCTGGAGAGCGAACTGGCCAACTTCGGGCCCCGCATCAACGACATCAAGCGAATCATCCAGAGCCGGGAGCGGGAGATGAAGGACCTCAAGGAGAAGATGAACCAGGTAAGCATGAAGCGGTGCATCGTGGGGGATGTAGTCCATGCGGTGCCTGCCCCCCCCCCAGTGTGGTGCATTGTGGGGAATGTAGTCTGCACCGTGCCCTGGAAGTGGTGCATTGTGGGGGACATAGTCCTTGCATTGTGGCATTGCTTTGGCCTGTCCTCTGCTGCAGTGCATTGTGGGGGTTATACGCCACCCGGTGGCCTGGCATGGAGTCATAGTTTGAGGATAATCCGCTGCAATGCATTCTGGGGGGGGGGAGAGTCCATGTGGCATTGCTCTGCTGCAGTGCATTGTGGGGGGTGTAGTCCAAATAGCATTGGTCCCTGGCCCTCTTCTGCTGCAGTGCATTGTGGGGGGTGTAGTCCATGTGGCACCTTCCCATGCTGCATCCTAGGGATTGTAGTCTGTGGCTATGCTCCCAGCTCCACCTCTCCGCTCCTGCCGGCCCCTTCCTGTCCAAAGGGAGGGGAGATCAGTTGCTGGGGGGCGGAGTTCGAGGCTGGGTGGTGCCGGGTTGGTAGCCTGGGACCCGGAATTGGGGCTGTCAGATGGGGCAGGGAAGGGGCACCCCCCAGCCAGGGTCTAACAGCAGCACCCCCCCACCGGCAGGTGGAGGACGAGGTGTTCGAGGAGTTCTGCCGGGAGATCGGGGTGAGGAACATCCGGGAGTTCGAGGAGGAGAAAGTGAAGCGGCAGAACGAGATTGCCAAGAAAAGGTACCAGCCCGGATGGGAGCCAGCGTCCTCTAGAGGGGAAAGGCCCCCATGCCCCATTCCCTGACCCCAAGAGTCAGCCGGCCCCTGCCCTGGGGCTGGATGAGCCAGCGCCCCCTAGAGGGGACAGGCCCCGAGTCCCATTCCCCACCCCTTGAGCCAACCAGTCCCCGCCCTGGAGCTGGATGGGAGCTGGCGCCCCCTAGAGGAGACAGGGGGAGGGGAGAACCCTGCACCCTGACTCCCCCGTCCCCCAGGCTGGAGTTTGAGAACCAGAAGACGCGGCTGGGGATCCAGTTGGATTTCGAGAAGAACCAGCTGAAGGAGGACCAGGAGAAGGTGCACATGTGGGAGCAGACGGTCAAGAAGGACGAGGCCGAGATCGAGAAACTCAAGAAGGTACCAGGGGGCGGGGGCGGGAGGAGGTGATGGGGCGGGATCTGGGTGCTGGGGGAGGGAGGGGGGAGGGGGTGCAGCGTTGAATGGTGGGGCTCTGGATTTAGGGGGTTGGCCTCCCTCTCCAGCTACCCCGGAAGAGCAGTGCTGGGGTGTGAGGGGGGAGGGGGGGCTTTTTTCTCCTCCTCTCCCTGTCCAAGAGGAGCCATATGGGCAGTGGTGGGTGGGGCTCGTTCCCCCAGGAGCATTGTGGGCGGGGCTCACTCCCCCCCTCTCCCCCCCGTGCAGGAGGAGCAGCGTCACATGAAGATCATCGACGAGACCATGGCCCAGTTGCAGGACCTGAAGAACCAGCACCTGGCCAAGAAATCCGAGGTCAACGACAAGAACCACGAGATGGAGGAGATCCGCAAGAAGCTGGGCGGGGCCAACAAGTGAGTGACAGCCAGGGGGTGGGGCCAGGGAGACAGTTTCCACCTGCCCCCACCCCCCCCATGTGGGGGTGGGGCCACTGCACTGCTAGCTCTCCATTGGAGGCGGGGCCGGGGAGTGACCTGGGCCCGTTGGGGGTGTCACCTGTGTATGGTAGATGCCCATTGGAGGCGGGGCCGGGGAGTGATCTAGGTCCAGGGGGGAGTTGAAGGGGGCAGGGCCAGCACATGACAGACATCCATTGGAGGCGGGGCCAGCCAGTGACCCCGGGCCGCCCCCCCACCCCGCAGGGAAATGACCCACTTGCAGAAGGAGGTGACGGCCATCGAGACGAAGCTGGAGCAGAAGCGCAGCGACCGCCACAACCTGCTACAGGCCTGCAAGATGCAGGACATCAAACTGCCCCTCTCCAAGGGCACCATGGACGACATCAGCCAGGAGGAGGTGGGGACAGGAGGGGGACTGGCCGCGACGCTGGGGGAGGTGGGGGGGCCGTGACGCTGTCGGGGGGGGGGTTGGGGGGTACAGATGGGGGCTGGAGGAGTGGGGGAGGTGGGGGGGCGTGGTGCTGTGGGGGGGTTGTGGGGGTACAGATGGGGGCTGGAGGAGTGGGGGAGGCAGGGGGGCGTGGTGCTGTGGGGGGATTGGGGGGGTACAGATGGCGGCTGGAGGAGTGGGGGGGTGTGGTGCTGCGGGAGGGATTGGGGGGGTACAGATGGGGGCTGGAGGAGTGGGGGAGGCGGGGGGGCGTGGTGCTGCAGGGGGGTTGTGGGGGTACAGATGGGGGCTGGAGGAGTGGGGGAGGCGGGGGGGCGTGGTGCTGCGGGGGGGTTGTGGGGGTACAGATGGGGGCTGGAGGAGTGGGGGAGGTGGAGGGCTGTGGTGCTGCGGGGGGTTGTGGGGTTGCAGATGGGGGCTGGAGGAATAGGGGAGGTGGGGGGGCGGGGAGCGGAGGGGGGGCTTCAAAGGATGAGTGGCACTACGGGGAGGGGGAGGGGCTGTAGAGGGGGAGGGCTCTGTGATTCCTAGTCCCTCCTTTGCTCACCTCCCCACCCCCGTCTCCCCCCCAGGGCGGGGCGCCCGGCGAGGAGCCCGTCAGCAGCTCCCAGCGCACCTCCAACATGTATGCCCGGGAGGCCCTGATCGAGATCGACTACAGCGACCTGTCCGAGGACCTCAAGGTGGGCAGGGCCTGCGGGACTCCCCGCCACTGGAGATCCCGGCACACAGGGCTTGGGGGCGGGATTTCCATGGGCAGGGCCTGTGGGACTCCCCGCCACTGGAGATCCCGCTGCAGCAACCTTGCCCAGATTCCCTTGCGGGACTCCTCGCCACTGGGCAGGGGTTGGGAGGGTTCCTTGGCCATTGAGGGTCTCCATGGAGACGCTCGGTTGGTTGTAAAACGGATGAGGGTTCTCAAGTTTCCTCCCTCCAAGGCATAAGCCCCGCCTCCCTAATTGATGGGGGCGGAGCCAGAACGAAATGCTCCTCCCCCACCCCCATTGTCAATTGCACCTTCCTCTGGGGCCCGTGAGATGGATCTGGGGTGCAGGTGAGATATGGGGCCGGATGGGCCCATGGAGGGAGGTGGGTGGGGCATGAGAGTGGCTGGCTCCACCCCCTCCCTTTCTGCCCCGCCCCCCCAGGACGCCCAGGCGGAAGACGAGATCAAGCAGGAGATGAACCAGCTGCAGCAGAAGTTGAATGAGCAGCAAAGCGTCCTCCAGCGCATCGCCGCCCCCAACATGAAGGCCATGGAGAAGCTGGAGAGCGTCCGGGACAAGTTCCAGGAGACCTCCGATGGTACCGGACGCCTGGGTCCCAGCCCGGGGAAGGGGGGTTAGAGCGGGGGGGGCTGGGAGCCAGGACTCCTGGGTTCTCTCCCCGGCTCTGGGAGGGGAGTGGGGGCTGGTGGGTTAGAGCAGGGGGGGGGGGGGGGGGCTGGGAGCCAGGACTCCTGGGTTCTCTCCCCAGTTCTGGGAGGGGAGTGGGGTCTAGTGGTTAGAGCCGGGGGGGGGGGGGGGGGGGGGGGCTGGGAGCCAGGACTCCTGGGTTCTCTCCCTGGCTCCGGGAGGGGTGTGGGGTCTAGTGGTTAGAGCAGGGAGGGCTGGGAGCCAGGACTCCTGGGTTCTCTCCCCAGCTCTGGGAGGGGAGTGGGGGCTGGTGGGTTAGAGCGGGGGGGGGGGGCTGGGAGCCAGGACTCCTGGGTTCTCACCCTGGCTCCGGGAGGGGAGTGGGGTCTAGTGGTTAGAGCCGGGGGGGGGGGGGGGGGGGCTGGGAGCCAGGACTCCTGGGTTCTCTCCCTGGCTCCGGGAGGGGAGTGCGGTCTAGTGGTTAGAGCCGGGGGGGGCTGGGAGCCAGGACTCCTGGGTTCTCACCCTGGCTCCGGGAGGGGAGTGGGGTCTAGTGGTTAGAGCAGGGAGGGCTGGGAGCCAGGACTCCTGGGTTCTCTCCCCAGCTCTGGGAAGGGAGTGGGGTCTAGTGGTTAGAGTGGGAGGGGGGCGGGAGCTCGGATGCCTGGGTTCCCATTCTCCACTCCCCCCCCCCCCCCCCCCCAACCCCGCAGAGTTTGAGGCGGCCCGGAAGCGCGCCAAGAAGGCCAAGCAGGCGTTTGAGCAGATCAAGAAGGAGCGATTTGACCGGTTCAACGCCTGCTTCGAGTCCGTGGCCACGAACATCGACGAGATCTACAAGGCTCTGTCGCGGAACAGCAGCGCCCAAGTGAGCTCCGCGCCCTCTCTGCCCCCCCCCCCGCCCTCGCCTTCCCTGCCCCATCTGGGACCCCCTGTGACTCCGCCCTGACCCCACCTTCTTCCCAGAAAGGCAGCATCTGTCCTCTGAGAAGGTAGCTGGCGACCCCACCCCTCAGCCCCATGCTGGGTTGGGAGTTAACCCCCATTGAGATGCATGTGGCAGTTCACACCTCTGCGAGCGATCGGCTCAGGCTCTCAGCAGGCTCAGGCACCGTCGCCTTTTTGAGCTTTTCTCCCCAATCACGAGGGCTAGAAACTTGAGTATTATTGTAACCTGAAAATTGGGATGTGGGGCTGGAGGCTCCGCCTCATTCGGGCCCCACCCCTTACTGCCCCTCCCATCCCCCTCTGTAGGCGTTCCTAGGCCCGGAGAACCCCGAAGAGCCGTACCTGGATGGAATTAATTACAACTGCGTGGCCCCTGGCAAGCGGTTCCGGCCCATGGACAACCTGTCCGGAGGGGAGAAAACTGTAGCAGCCTTGGCCCTTCTGTTTGCTATCCACAGGTAGGGGACGGTGGGGCCCAGTGGGGTAGAGCGGGGGGGGGGGGGCTGGGAGCCAGGACTCCTGGGTTCTCTCCCCAGTTCTGGGAGGGGAGTGGGGTCCGGTGGTTGAGAGCAGGGGGCTGTGGGGCAGGGTCATTGGCGAACTCCCCATCACCCCCTGGTCTCCACTCCCTCCCCAGCTACAAACCCGCCCCCTTCTTCGTGCTGGACGAAATCGACGCTGCGCTGGACAACACCAATATCGGGAAGGTGTGTGGGGCTGATGGGGGGCCAATAGCGAGGGGCCTCCGTGGGCCATGTGATGGGAGGGAAGCTGGGGGGGAGGGCGGCGGCTGGGGGTTGGGGTAGAGGAAAGGGAAGTGGTTTGGGGAGACACGGGGGATTTGGGTGTGATGGGGCTGGAGAGTTCGTGGCTGGGGACTCTAGGGAGAAAGGTTTGGGGGAGGCGGTCATGAAGGGGGTGCCCTGTTGACCCCCAGTAGATTAGAGGTCTTGGGGGGAAGGTCTGGAGCTGGGGGAGCTGGGTCTGGGGGGGAGGGAGTGGGCTGGGGGTTTTAGGGGACCCCCATTGACACCCCCCCCGATCCCCCTCACAGGTGGCCAACTACATCAAAGAGCAGTCCACCTGCAACTTCCAGGCCATTGTCATCTCGCTGAAGGAGGAATTCTACACCAAGGCCGAGAGCCTGATTGGGGTATACCCTGAGGTACGGGGGGGCTGCCCCCCACTTCTCTGCTGGGGTCCGGAGCGCTGGCCGATCCATCCAGCCCCTGGGGGTGGGGCACGGGGGGCCTGTCTCTGCCTGGATCCGGGGGGCAGAGGTGCGGGGGGGTGGGCAGGGCATTTGGGGGGGCGGCATGGACCACCGGCCCTGCCTGGGGTGGAGGGGTGCACACATTCAGTAGGGGGGTGCGGGTAAGTGACCCCCCTTTTTTGATCCATCTTTGACCCCCCCCTTTCCCTCCTCTCTCCACAGCAAGGGGACTGCGTGATCAGCAAAGTGCTGACCTTTGACCTCACCAAGTACCCCGACGCCAACCCGAACCCCAACGAGCAATAAGCCGGCTGGACGCTGCCACGGGTGGGGGGGGATGTGATGGGTTAACCCCCCCATTTATTTTTAACCATTTCATTGCCTCTGCCAACGCAGTCTGGGGGGGCAGGGGCTATTAACCCCCCGTCTCTAAGGTGGGGGCCACCTGTCTCCACATCACTGGGGGGAGCGATTTTATCCCCGGGGGGGGCCTCAATTCCCCCCACCCCCTCCGATGCTATTTTTAGAATCATGCTATTTAACTTGCTTTTTAAAACCAGCCCCCGGGGGATCAGCCTGGTAGGGCTGGAATTAGGGGGCAGTTGGGGGGCGGGAAGGGGGCAAGGCGGGGGTGGGGGGTCACCGGGCTGCTGCTTTTCGAGTCGTGTCTCTGTGTCTGTGTGTGTGTGTCTGTGTCTGTGTGTGTGTGTGTCAAATGTGTCTTTTTGCAACAAAATAAACCAGATTTTCCCTTCCCTGGATGGCTAGTGGGTCAATCTTTGGGGGCTGGGGTGGTGTGGGCGTGCGCCCCCTGCTGGTGGGGATCAGACCTGCTCTGTGTGTGTGATTCCCCTGCCAGGGGGGCATGTGCCCTGGGGTGAGGCACTGGGTACCAGCCAGGGGGCTGTGATGGGAGGTGGGCAAAATGGGGGTGCTGATCGGATGGGGAGGGGTACCGGGGGCCTGGTCTGGGAGATGTGGGGCAGGCTGGGCCTGTGGGTCTGATTTCCGCCATCGCAGCCCTCAGGGCACGGAGCTGTGAGCCGGGCATGGGACAGGGGTACCAGAAAGTGCCAACCCTGGCCTAGATCCATGCAGTGGCAGGAAATCAGGTGAGACCGGCCAGGTGCTGCCAGCTCCCTGCTCATCTGACTTCCCCTACCAGCGCCCCAGAGCGGCTCAGAGCCCCCCGTCCTCTGTCCTGGTGCCAGGGCAGCCTGGGGGCGGACGGACCCAAATAACCTGCCTGACCCCTCCAGGCACCCGCCTGGCGCCCTGAAACACGAGAGTGGATTGGAGTCAATTATCGTCATCCCGAGCTGCGAGGGGTAGGAGCATATGAGGCAATCGGGGTGTCCCCAAAGATACGTTCCCCCAGCCAGGAGCCCCCGAAGTGCTCAGCAAGCCAGCCTCGGGTGGTGGTATGTCGGTCTCTTCCCCGGCTCCCCGCCCCAGAGGTGGCTGCATCTCAGCACTGGGCGAGTTCTCCCCCTGCGGCATTGTGTGTGGCTGTTCCCCGGCTGCCCCGCCCCAGAGGTGGCTGCACTAGACGAGCCGTCCCTCTGCAGTTAACTGCAGTGTTTAAGGGTTAAAACCCTAATTAGCAGTAAAGTTATTTGCATTTTGTTTCTGTGGTAACAGGGCCCCTGGGTGCCTGCATAAACTATTGGCTGGGGGGCGGGGAAGGGAAGGGAGGGTATAACCTTTGAACTTACTTTTCCCATCAGCCATTCCCACCCTGATACTGTGTGTGAGGGGCTGGGAGCCAGGACTCCTGGGTTCTGTCCCCGGCTCAGGGAGGGGAGTGGGGGCTGGTAGGTTAGAGCAGGGGGGGCTGGGAGCTAGGACTCCTGGGTTCTCTCCCCGGCTCTGGGAGGGGAGTGGGGGCCGGTGGGTTAGAGCAGGGGGGGCTGGGAGCCAGGACTCCTGGGTTCTCTCCCCGGCTCTGGGAGGGGAGTGGGAGCTGGTGGGTTAGAGCAGGGGAGGCTGGGAGCTAGGACTCCTGGGTTCTCTCCCCGGCTCTGGGAGGGGAGTGGGAGCTGGTGGGTTAGAGCAGGGGAAGCTGGGAGCCAGGATACCTCATTTTGCCATAAAATCCATAGGGGCACATTCACCTCCTGTATTTGTGCCTCAGTTTCCCCTGGACTATGCATGGGATGAGTCTGGGTATTTTTTTGTGGGGGGAGGTTAGTCCTGGTGTCATTCCCCCCCACACACAGCCCCACCCCCTGCCTGCCTGACTCAGCTTCCCCCCCCCCCCCATGCACGTGGCTGGTGGTGATTATAGGGTACCAGGCCCTGATGCACGTGGGGGGGGCTGAATGTCGCTGCCAACCCTCCCCCCAACACACAAACCCAGGCCGCTGGCTCAGTATGTTGGGAAGAGGGACAGGGAGGGACACAGGTTGGGTGGGGTGAAGGGTCCTGAGGGGGGAGAGGGTGGGGCATTTTTGGCAGATGAGTTCTGGAACTGGGCAGGCAGGAGGAGATTTTGGGGGAGAGAACCCCAGAGTCCTGGCTCCCAGCCCTGCCCCGCTCTGACCACTTGACCCTACTTGGGGGGCAACAGGGCCCCCCTAAGATAAGGACAGAATGCAGCAGTGCCAGGGGGAGGGAGTGCTCTCCCCTGGCAACCAGCAGTGGCTGCATCTCAGCACTGGGCGAGCCCTCCCTGTGGGGTGTTACGTGCGGCTGTTCCCTACCCCAGAGGTGGCTGCATCTCAGCACCGGGCGAGCCCTCTCGGCCCGGCGTGTACGGCTGTTCCCCAGTGGTGGTGAAGGGACTCGCTGCTGTGGTATGTGCATTAGAAATAGGAGACTGATTGATTCATCTGGGCTAATTAATTAAACAGTCCCTAGAGGGGGGTGGAGCTGGGTTCCCCCCAGGCCTGGCTGCTCTTCCCTCCTGCCCGGTCTTCACCTTTGACCCCTCCAAGCCATGCCAGGGCCCAGGCCTGGGACACCTGACAACTGGAAGGAGGGTCAGGACTCCTGGGTTCGCTCCCCGGCTCTGGGAGGGGAGTGGGAGCCAGGACTCCTGGGTTCTCTCCTGGCTGTGGGAGGAGAGTGGGGGCTGGTGGTTAGAGCAGGGGGGTGGGAGCCAGGACTCCTGGGTTCTCTCCCTGGCTCTGGGCGGGCAGTGGGGGCTGGTCGTTAGAGCAGGGGGCTGGGAGCCAGGACTCCTGGGTTCTCTCCTGGCTGTGGGAGGAGAGTGGGGGCTGGTGGTTAGAGCAGGGGTGTGGGAGCCAGGACTCCTGGGTTCTCTCCCTGGCTCTGGGCGGGCAGTGGGGGCTGGTGGTTAGAGCAGGGGGCTGGGAGCCAGGACTCCTGGGTTCTCTGCTGGCTCTGGAAAGGGAGTGGGGGCCAGGGGGTTAGAGCAGGGGGGCAGGGGGGGGCTGGGAGCCAGGACTCCACCCTGGCTCGTGTTTTTGGGCCCAATGCCTCAGTTTCCCCTCTCCATCCTGCCTCCCAATACTGCCCCCCCCCCGACCCACGCACACTATGGCAGTGGAATTCACCCGTTATCTAAGCAGGGAGAAGCCGGGTACCCCAGGGTGACAGATTTGATCCCGGCTCAGCCCCCCAGACCCAGACCCATGTTCCTACCCCAGTCCTGTCCCCTCTCTGGCCGGCTGGTCCCAATCCATGTGGCCTGCGGGGCTGGGCCGCGACTCACCCCGGGAGCAGGGGACACCCCACAGGCTGGCGCTCCACCCCCAGGGCAGCCCCCTGACCCCTCTCCCTGGTCTGTGGGGCTCTCTGCTTGGATCAGCCCTGGCCTGCCCCCCTGGGGATCCCCAGCTCCACCCCCCCTACAGCTCAGGGCTTGCCCTTGTCCCCTCATCTCAACTGGGGGCTCCCCTCCTGCCCCCCCACCCTCGGCTCAGTCTCCCCCCTCTCCCAGGCTTGTCTCAGAGCACTCCCAGGCTCGCCCCCCTGGCAGGGCTCAGGGACCCCCCCCCAGGCTCGCCTCAGCCTCCCCCCCCAGGCTCGGGAATTGCGCCCCCAGGGTTTGTCTCAGGGACACCCCCCCAGGCTCGCCCCCGGCTTGCCTCAGCCTCCCCCCCCAGGCTCGGGGCTTGCCCCCCCAGGGTTTGTCTCAGGGACACCCCCCCCCAGGCTCGCCCCCGGGCTCGCCTGAGCCCCCCACCCCCCAGGCTCGCCCGGCTCGGGGCTTCCCCCCCCCCCCCGGCGGGGCTCGGGCTCGCCGGGGCTCGCAGGGCGGCGCGCCGCGCCGGCAGTGCGCAGTGGGTTGTGCGCTGCGGCGGGCGGGCGCTCCGGTTGCCGTCGCTCGGCGGAGGCAGCAGCCGGGGCGGCCCCCCCCCCCGCAAAAGGCCCCTCCCCCCGGGGCTCCCCGCAAGGCTCCGGCGGCGGCCGGGACCCTGCAGCCCCCTGGGGGCTCGCCAGCCGGCCCGGGGGGAGAGGCAGAGCGGGGCGGGTCGAGGCCCCCCCCGCCCCAGTCCCTCTCCATCATTGCGGGGCGCAGGGCGCACGGCTCCGGGCGCAGCCTCCTGCGGGCGTCCCTCTCCATGGAGGGGGGACCGGGGGCGCCCGGGGCCGACAGCCCGAGCCGGGCCGTGGAGTACCTGCTGGAGCTCAACAACATCATCGAGAGCCAGCAGAAGCTGCTGGAGACCCAGCGGCGCCGGATCGAGGAGCTGGAGGGGCAGCTGGAGCAGCTGAGCCAGGAGAACCGGGACCTGCGCGAGGAGAACCGGGAGCAGCCCAGTCGGGAGCGGGAGCGGGAGGGGCCGTGCCACCAGCACCCGGGCCGGGAGTACGAGAACCGGACACAGCGGGACGGGCAGTTCCAGAACCGGACGGAGCGGGACGGGCAGTTCCAGAACCGGACGGAGCGGGACGGGCACTTCCAGAACCGGGAGGGCCAGTACCAGAACCGGGAAGGGCAGTACCAGAACTGGGAAGGGCAGTACCAGAACCGCGGGGAGCGGGACGGGCAGTACCAGAACCGGGAGGGCCAGTACCCGAAGCGCGGGGACGGGCCGTACCAGAACCGGGACAAGGAGCGAGAGCCGCACCCCGGGAACCGCGAGGGGCCCTACCAGAACCGGGACGGCCACTACCGAGACCAATGCCAGCTGCACCGAGATGGCGGCTCCCTCCGGGAGCGGAGCGTCCCCCACCAGAACCGAGACAAGGAGCGGGAGTACCCCCGCCCGCCCCGGGAGAGGGAGCGGGGCCCGCTGAGCCGGGGCGTGTCCCGGAGTTCCAGTCCCGGAGCCGGCGGGGGCCACAGCACGAGTGCCAGCACCAGCCCCGCCACCACCCTGCAGAGAAAGTAAGGAGTTGTGCCCCTGCTCTAGAACCTGCCCCTGGTCTAGATCCCATGGGGTCCCCATGCCTGGATCTCTGCTTTGCTCTGCATCCTTGGGCCTCTTTTCTCTGGTTTCTGCTCTAGATCCATCCCCTCCCTGCTCTGGATCCCGCCCTAGATCTCTCTCCCCCCGCGCTAGGTCCTGGAGCCACCCTGCTCTAGATCACTCGGGAGATCTGCTTCGGATCAGTCTCCTGTGCTCTAGGAGTCTTAGACTCTAGATCCTGGAGTGTCCTCTGGATCCCTCTCTTCCCTGATGTAGATCCTGGATTCACACTGTTCTGGGTCCCTCTGTATCTCTGCTCTGACGCCTGCTCTAGAGCCCTCTGCCTATGGCCTGGTTCCCTGTTCTGGCTATGATCCATGCTCCCTGTTCTAGATCCTTGGATCCATCTCCCTCTGCTCTAGATACCTCTACTTTCCCCACTATTGCAAGTGTCACCTGCCCCTTCTCTGGACTCCTCATCTCCACCCTGCTCTAGAGTCATCTCCTCCCAGCCTACTCTAGACCCTCCTCTGCTTTCTTCTATCCACCCCTCCACCCTGATCCAGAATAGACCCCTCCCCTTTCCAATAGATCCCACCTCTCCCTCTCTATCTCCCTGGAACCTGTCCCGCTCCCCATCCAGTAGGCTTTCTAGGGTCTTCCCTGAGCCTTGCAGCAGCAGGGGCTCTAGAGCTTCCCCTGATGTGTCTAGAAGCAAGGGGTTCTCCATGTCTCAAGGCAAGGGATTCTGGAGCCTGGACTCCTGAAATCTAGAAGAAGGGGTTCCAGAGCCAGGATCCAGATGCAACAAGGAACAGTGGATTCTAGAGCCTTCTTTCCAGGGCCTTTGAAAGTATGATGTTCTAGATCACACCCCAGACACGCCTAGAAGCAGTGGATCATAGAACCTGTCCCACTGTGTTCCTGGTGGCGGGGGGTTCTCAGACCTGCTCCCTGACACGTCTGGAAGCAGGGGTGTTCTGGGCATCCCACAGTGCATCTGGAAACAACAGTTCTAGAGTCTCCTCCCAGCACTTCTAGCAGACGGGGGCTCTAGAACCTGCTCCTCTGACCTGTCTAGATGGGGGGGTCTGGTAGCAGGAAGTTATAGAGGTGACACCCCAATGCATCAAGGAGCGGGGGGTCATGGAAGTTGAGGTTCTAGAGCCTGGTCCCCTTATATGGATGTTCTAGAGACACCCAGAGCATGTCTACATTCATGAACACTAGTAACTGGTTTCTAGATCACAGTCCCAACCTACCTAGTACCACGAGGACTCTAGAGCAGCATGGGCCTTCTAGAGCACAGACTCTGGCGCACCTAGCAGCTGGGGTTCTAGAGCTACTTTTGCCACTCCCGGTGGTTCTAGAGCATGATCCTGCCATGGCCATCCGCAGGTGGGTTCTAGAGCTGGCCACAACACTCCTGGCAACATGGAGGGGGGGATTGAGATCTCGCACCAGGGACTTCAAGCCCCAGAGGTTTCTAGAGACACCCTGGCAAACAGGGGGTCTAGAACCTGCTCCTGATACTGCTAGCAGGAGGGAGCTAGAACGTGCTCTGGACTCTCTTGGCAGCAGGGGGGTCTAGAACCTAACCCCGATGCATGTGTGGGAGGGTCTCCATCTGTAGATTTGCTTTGTCCTGGTACCCCTGGTCCCTTCTCCCTGCTCCCCCCCCATGAGTACATGGCTAATGGGGTGGACCAAGGCTGGATGATGGGGTAATGGAGTCTGGATTGGTTGGTGGCACTTGGTGGGGGGGAATGGCCAGATACCCCCCCTTCCCCAGGGAGTGGGGAGCAAAGTGTCACGCGTAAGAGCAGGGGGCTTGGGTCATGGGCAGCTGGGGGATAGCAGGGCCTTGCGTGGGTTCTCCTGAACTCCTGGGTTCTCTCCCCAGTTCTGGGAGGGGAGCGGGGTCTAGTGGTGAGAGCAGAGGGGGGGCTGGGAGTCAGGACTCCTGGGTTCTCTCCCTGGCTCTGGGAGGGGAGGGTGGTTTAGTGGTTAGAGCAGGGAGGGCTGGGAGTCAGGACTCCTGGGTTCTCTCCCAGGCTCTGGGAGGGGAGCAGGGTCTAGTGGTGAGAGCAGAGGGGGGCTGGGAGCCAGGACTCCTGGGTGCCATTGCTTTAGTGTCCAATTAAGAAGGAATCTGATTCCAGCTGCAGTTTGGCTTCTGAAGGGATCCCAGCCCCGCGTCGGCTCTTCCAGGGCCCGGATCCTTCCCCCTGCCCTGTCAGCGCTCTCTGGTCTGGGGGCCTGTCCGTGCTTCCGTTTGTCTCTCCAAGACATCGCCCCGATAAAATCCAACCCCCCCACACTACTTCTGAGTTGTAGGCAATCTCCTCCTAGGCCGGGCACAGTGTGAGCTGGGGGCAATCTGGTGATCCCCGGGGGCGGGGAATCTGGGGGACTTGGCAAGCTTGGGGGAGGATCTGGTGACCTTGGGATGGATCTGGTGATGTTTTGGGGATCTGGGGATCTTATGGGGGATCTGGCAATGTCATGGGGATCTTGTGATCTTACAGGGGATCTGGTGATCTCAGGGAGGATTCAGTGACCTTGGGATGGATCTGGTGATCTTATGGGGATCTGGTGATTGTAGGGAGGATTTGGCAAGCTTGAAATGGTTTCGGTGATCTTACGGGGGATCTGGTGGCCTGGGGATGGATCTGGTGATCTTATGGGGGATCCTGTGGCCTGGGGATGGATCTGGTGATCTCACAGGGGATCTGGTGGCCTGGGGTGGATCTGGTGATCTCATGGGAGATCTGGGGATCCTGGCAAGCTTGCGTGAGGCTCTAACGTCGCTTGCAGGGATTGGATGTGCTTCGCGAACTTTGGGGACGATCTGGTGAGCTTGGAGGCCCTGGGGGGATTTTGGGGGGGCCTTTGGGGAGCTCTGCAGGCTTTGGGGACCCTCCCCGAGCCCTGCCGGCTGGGCTGCACCGGGCAGAGCCGTGTGGGGCATGCGAGGTGGGAATTGATGGCTCCAGCCGCGTGTTCTCTTCTCTTCCCAGCACCGCCTCCTCCCGCAGCTCAGAAATTAGCAACGTGGTTTGGATGCTGCTGCAAGTGACTTAAAGCAGCACAAATCTGTCTTGCTTTTACCGCCCACTCTGCACCGAGGTGTTCATCAGAACCCGGAGTGCGAGCGCTGAGGGGGCGGGCGGGGGAATGCAGGGGCCTGAGCTCCCCCCCTCCCAGAGCTGGGGAGAGAACCCAGGCGTCCTGGCTCCCAGCCCCCCCTGCTGTAACCCACCAGACCCCACTCCCCTCCCAGGGCCAGGGAGAGAACCCAGGTGTCCTGGCTCCCAGCCCCCCCAGCTGTAACCCACCAGACCCCACTCCCCTCCCAGAGCCGGGGAGAGAACCCAGGCGTCCTGGCTCCCAGCCCCCCCTGCTCTAACCACCAGACCCCACTCCCCTCCCAGAGCCGGGAGAGAACCCAGGCGTCCTGGCTCCCAGCCCCCCCTGCTGTAACCCACCAGACCCCACTCCCCTCCCAGGGCCAGGGAGAGAACCCAGGCATCCTGGCTCCCACCCCCCCGTGCTGTAACCCACTAGCCCCCACTCCCCTCAGGAGACAACCCAGGCGTCCTGGCTCCCAGCCAAGGACTATTTCAGATGAGATCATTTGCAACCTTGTGGTCAGGCTGCGTCCGGCCTGGCCCCGGGGGAGCGGTGATCAGAATCCGGCCCAGGGGTGACGCTGCCCTTGGCTGTCGCCGACTTGATGTCACCTTCTCATTCCCAGCCCAGCCTGTCCTGTCTGGGCTTCTTCACTTCCTCTGCCTTTCCCCAGGAGTACGGGGTGACCCCAGGCGTCCGGGCCAAACCCCACTCAGGAGATCCCTGCCTCCTCCCCTGCACTTTCATGGAGGGGAGGCAGGTTTCTTCTTCACTTTCTGTCCCAAACCACTGTGGAGCTGTTCCCCAGCTGCCCTACTCCAGAGGTGGTGGGCGAACCGTCCCCGTGCGATGTTATGTGTGGCTGTTCCCCAGCTTCCCCACCCCAGAGGTGGCTGCATCTCAGCGCTGAGAGAGCCATCCCCAGGAGTCTGTTGCTATCCTACCATCCCACACGGCAGCCGCTAATCTCCCAGCACGGAGGAGGTCTGTAAAACACCCTGACCCCACAGGGCCGGATCTGGAGGAGGGAGTGGGGGCAGGGGCGGAGACTGAGATATAGCGTGTGGCCTGCTGGGTGCTGCAGAATCACAGCCCTGCTCCCATCCGGCCCCAGGGCAGGGACTGGCTGGCTGAGGGGGGCAGGGAAGGGGGCGGGGGGGTCCATCCCCTCTAGGGGGCGCCGGATCCCATCCGGCCCCAGGGCAGGGACTGGCTGGCTGAGGGGGGCAGGGAATGGGGCGGGGGGGGGGGTCCATCCCCTCTAGGGGGCGCCAGCTCCCATCCGGCCCCAGGGCAGGGACTGGCTGGCTCAGGGGGGGAGGGACTGGGGCTGGGGCCTGTCCCCTGTAGGGGGCGCCGGGTTCGAGGTTCAGATCTCAGGCTCATGGGCCCAGCTGGTCCCCCCACCCTGCCGGAGGACGGGAAGTGGCAGCAGATGGGGCGGGCGGTGGGAACTGTGGTCCGATGACGCCTGACCCCCGGCCCCTGCCGCCGCGCCACCTGTTCCCGGGAAAGAGCCCCGCTGGGCTCCGTGTGCTGGGGCAAGAGGCCAGAGCTGCTGGTTTGGAGCCAGTTCATCCCATTCCCCCGCCTACAAGCCAGCCAGGCCCTGCCCCTGGCCCCATTCCCCGTTCCCTGCTCCCCGGAGCCAGGCAGCCCCTGCCCCGGGCCCTGTTCCCTGTTCCCTGCTCCCCCGAGCCAGCCAGCCCCTGCCCCTGCCCCGCTCCCCATTCCCTGCTCCCCGGAGCCAGCCAGCCCCTGCCCCGTTCCCCATTCCCCATTCCCTGCTCCCCGGAGCCAGCCAGCCCCTGCCCCGTTCCCCGTTCCCCATTCCCTGCTCCCCGGAGCCAGCCAGCCCCTGCCCCGGGCCCCGTTCCCTGCTCCCCCGAGCCAGTCAGCCCCTGCCCCTGCCCCATTCCCTGTTCCCCCGAGCCAGCCAGTCTCTGCCCCGGGCCCTGTTCCCTGCTCCCCCGAGCCAGTCAGCCCCTGCCCCTGCCCCATTCCCTGTTCCCCCGAGCCAGCCAGTCTCTGCCCCGGGCCCTGTTCCCTGCTCCCCGGAGCCAGCCAGTCTCTGCCCCTGCCCCGGGCCCTGTTCCCTGCTCCCCCGAGCCAGCCAGCCCCTGCCCCTGCCCCATTCCCTGCTCCCCCGAGCCAGCCAGTCTCTGCCCCGGGCCCTGTTCCCCGTTCCCCCGAGCCAGTCAGCCCCTGCCCCTGCCCCGTTCCCCATTCCCCATTCCCTGCTCCCCGGAGCCAGCCAGCCCCTGCCCCGTTCCCCGTTCCCTGCTCCCTGCTCCCCCGAGCCAGCCAGCCCCAGCCCCGTTCCCCGTTCCCTGCTCCCCCGAGCCAGCCAGCCCCTGCCCCGGGCCCTGTTCCCTGCTCCCCCGAGCCAGCCAGCCCCAGCCCCTTCCCCGTTCCCTGCTCCCCCGAGCCAGCCAGCCCCTGCCCCTGCTCCTGCCCCGCTCCCCCGAGCCAGCCAGTCCCCGCGCTGGGGCCGGATCGGGGCCGGCGCCCGGTAGAGCGAAAGGCCCCAGGTTGGGGGCATCTCTGCTCTGCCAGGCCTGTCTGGGCGTCCGTCCCCCCTCAGCTGCAAATCAGCCGCTCTCAGATCCCAGCTCCAGCTCCGCACGGGCGACTTTATGCCAGGGCCTGAGCCCAGATCCCCATCTGCGTGTCCTGCACATCCCCCCACCCCCGTCGCTCGACTGGACTCCTGGGTTCTTCCCCCGGTGAGGGGAGGGCAGTGGGGTCTAGTGGTTAGAGTGGG
Organism: Glyptemys insculpta; assembly: GCA_032172135.1. Classification (NCBI taxonomy): domain Eukaryota; kingdom Metazoa; phylum Chordata; order Testudines; family Emydidae; genus Glyptemys; species Glyptemys insculpta. The sequence continues at coordinate 1,426,543 of JAVMKA010000013.1, forward strand.
GGGGGGGGGGGCTGGGAGCCAGGACTCCTGGGTTCTCTCTCTGGCTCTGGGAGGGGAGTGGGGTCTAGTGGTTAAAGCAGGGGGGGCTGGGATCCAGGACTCCTGGGTACTATGAATCTTCCCCACTATATCCTCTCTGGGTCCGTACTTTTCTCTCATTAGTTAACGAGCAGTTTAATTTGGCCTAGTCTCCCCCCCCCCATGTAACTCTCATATGAATTGGTGTCTCTGCTTGGTTCTGCCTGGCGGCCTCTCTGGCATTGAAAAGCCCCGAGTGTCTGCCAGACCCCGGACGCAGACTGTGTGCGCGTGTGTCGGGGGGTGGGGGGAACACGGGGCCTGTCCCCTCTAGGGGGCACTGGCTCCCATCCGGCCCCAGGGCAGGGACTGGCTGGCTCAGGGGGGCAGGGAATGGGACTCTGGGCCTGTCCCTAAACCACTGAGTCCCCAGTGTTGTGTGATGCTGCTTGGCAGGTGTTGGAGTTACATGCGCTTGATGCCCACTCCCTTCCCGTCCTCCCCCCCGAAACAGAGTCTGGGGTGAGGGGCACCGGCAGGGCTGGGGCTGGGCTAGCAGGGGCTGCGGGTCGGGAGTGAGGGGCACCGGCAGAGCTGGGGGAGGCCAGGGCTGGTCTAGCTGGGGGCTGCGGGTCGGGATTCAGCTGCAGTTCCCCCCACTCCCTGGCTTTCACCTCTCCCCCCCATCCAGGACGCCTGGGTTCCAGCCACAAAGAGTAGACCCAGCGACTTTAATGATTCCCTTGTCCCGTTGGTGCCCAGCAGCAGTGGGGCAGGGGTCTGACGGGGGAGCGGGGAGGGGGCTGGATCAAGGGGCGTTTGGGTCTGGGGGGGCCGCCCGTCGCTCATCCTGGTCTCTCTCTCCCTCTCTTCCGCAGGTCCGACGGCGACAACTCCCGAACCGTCAGGTCAGTGCTCGCTCCCCGCTTTCCGCGTCCTCTCGCCTCCCCCGGCCCCCCCACTCCAGGTGCTGTTTTATCCCCCCTCCCACAGCCGATCCCGGCCCCTTTTGGCCCACGGATCCACCCCCGCACCCCGCCCGACCGGATGCTGGCTGGGTCGGTCGCCCGACCGGCCCAGCTCATCTCTGGTCGTTCCCGGGCGGGCGTCCGAATGGGGCCCCTCTCGCTCGATTGGGCGGGGCTTAAGACTGGGCCCCCCCCGACCTTGGCGGTGAGGTTGGTGCATTTGTAGCATGCAGCGTGGCCTCGGCCAGCAGGGGGCGCCGTGGGGAGTGGGGTAGGGGGCAGGGCTGTGAGAGGAGCTCCCGGCCTCTCCCCGCAGGGGGCGCTGCATCCGGGGCTCTGCCTGTGTCCAGGAGCAGTGCGTGTGGGGGGTGCCCCCTTTCTGCCAGAGGCTGGGGGGGAGTGCCCGGGGGATCTCACGTCCAGTGTGGCTGCAATTTCGGGGGCCTGGTTCTGCTTGGCGAAGCGGGTCGCACGTTGGGGGCCAGCGGCGTGGGGCTGAGCGGCTTTCCCTGGTGCTGGGGAGGGGGCCAGATGATAGGGGAGGGGGCTGTCAGGACGACTGGCCCGACGGGGCCCTGATCTCGGTCGGGGTCTGGGCAGCGCCCGGCACGACGGGGCCCTGATCTCGGTCGGGGTCTGGGCAGCACCCGGCACGACGGGGCCCTGATCTCGGTCGGGGTCTGGGCAGCGCCTGGCACGACGGGGCCCTGATCTCAGTCCGGGCCTGTAGGTGCTGTGGCAGAGTAAACCCCGTTACTGATACATTTCAAGACCTGAGCTGCCTGGGCGGCCCCCAGAATCTCTTCTGTAATGAATGCGTCGGTTTTGGGGCTGGTTCCCTCATATCGTGTCCTGTATGAATGGGAAACATCTAGAGAACCCAGGAGTCCTGGCTTCCAGCCCCCCTGCTCCAACCACTAGACCCCACTCCCCTCCCAGAGCCGGGGAGAGAACCCAGGAGTCCTGGCTCCCAGCCCCACCTGCTCTAACCGCCAGCCCCCACTCCTCTCCCGGATCCAGAGAGAGAACCCAGGCGTCCGGGCTCCCAGTCCCCCCTTGCTCTCACCACTAGACTCCCCTCCCCTCCCCGGGCTGGGAATAGAATTATTTCCCTCTGCTAATTATGTAATTAGCAAAGCAATTATTTCCGATTTTCCCCTGTTCGTATATTGTACATAACACACACAACCGCTGCTTATAAATACAACCATATTGATACTGTGTGTGTGTGTGTTGTGTTAAAACAACACTGCCAGATCGGTGGATAGATATTGATGTAAATAACAGAGTGGTTAGAGTCCGGGGGACCAGGAGCCAGGACGCCTGGGTTGTCTCCCCGGCTCTGGGAGGGGAATGGGGGCTGGTGGTTAGAGCAGGGGGGGCTGGTTGCCGGGACTCCTGGGTTCTCTCCCTGGCTCTGGGAGAGGAGTGGGGTCTAGTGGTTAGAGCAGGGGGGGCTGGGAGCCAGGACTCCTGGGTTCTCTCCCCGTCTCTGATGGGGGTGAGATGGGAGCTTGGAGTGCTCAGTGATGGAAATGGGTTCTGGTTCCAGAGCCGGGGAGGGAACCCAGGAGTCCTGGCTCCCAGCCCCCGCAACCTGCGCTCTAAGCACTGGACCCCACTCCCCTCCCAGAGCATGTTCCTTCCCCTGTATTGCAGGTGTGGGGGGGGTTATCTGGCTGTGATACGTTGGGATGGGAGGTTACTGCAGTGTCACGACTTGGATGCCGCCTGCTGCCCGAATGCAAAGTCCCAATCGCTGGGCCCTCCCCTCCCCGTCTCGACTTCACGTGGGCGCCCCGCTCCCCGGACAGCTGGCGCCCTCGTGCGCCGGGCCCTTGTGCGCCAGGCCCGTGTCGGGCCAGGACTCAGGGGCGCTGGGAGACCCGCCAGCTTGGTGACGGGGCAGGGGCTGGTGTGGTCGTACCGTAGCTTTCTCGCCACGTGCCCAGGGGAGCCGTGCCCCCTCCGCTGTTGTGCAAACAGTGCGACGCGACGGGCTGTCGTGCAAACAGTGCGACGTGACAGGCCATCGTGCGAATAGTGCGATGCAACGGGCCATCGTGTGCGCCGCGGGGTGGGAGAGGCCGGCGGGTGACGGGCAATCAGACGTCACGCGACGGGTTGTTATCCGATCTCGGGGACTTTCCCTTCTCAAAGGGGGTGGGGGGACCCGGGGTGCTTCCGTCTCGCCACGATACCCCTGGGGAGCGGGGAGGGAGTTGGCACAAGATTGTCCCCACCGCGGGCTGGGTTGGGGGAGCGTGTAGCCCCTGGAGCTGCCTCCCTCCCCCGTGATGCCAGGGGGCCCCGTCGCCCCGGCCCGGGGCCAACACGCCCGAGATGGCAGCATTCGGCGGACGCCTCTCAGTCCCACCCCGTCCCCGCAGCTGGGCAGGGGGCCAAGCCACCGGTGCCAGCTGGCAGGAGCAGCAGGGCTGTCAGGCAGGGGTGGAGACGCCAAGGCCCCCCCGGCTCTGACCCACCAGTCCCCACTCCCCTCCCCGAGCTGGGGAGAGAACCCAGGAGTCCTGGCTCTAACCTAGTCCCTCCCCCCAAGAGTTTGGAATACAGTCATGACTCTGGACTAGGAGGCCAGGGAGCCAGGACTCCTGGGTTCTCTCCCCGGCTCTGGGAGGGGAGTGGGGTGTAGTGGTTAGAGCAGGAGGGGCTGGGAGCCAGGACTCCTGGGTTCTCTCCCCGGCTCTGGGAGGGGAGTGGGGTGTAGTGGTTAGAGCAGGAGGGGCTGGGAGCCAGGACTCCTGGGTTCTCTCCCCGGCTCTGGGAGGGGAGGGGGTTTAGTGGTTAGAGCGGGGGGGCTGGGAGCCAGGACTCCTGGGTTCTCTCCCCGGCTCGGGGAGGGGAGTGGGGGCTGGTGGTTAGAGCGGGGGGGCGGGAGCCAGGACTCCTGGGTTCTCTCCCCAGACAGTGGCTGGGAGCTGTGTTGCTAGGGGTGCGTGGTAGTGGAACCTCGAGGCTCATGTAGCAGGACGTTGCTAGGAGACATGGGGGCGAGGGGGGGGGAGCTGACAGCTCGGAGGAGGAGTGACAATGTTGGGCTGCCAGGATACATTGCCATGGCAACCAGAAACATACACAGCACCAGCCTCCCAACAGCTGTTTCTACGGTAGGCGAGATTCACGTGGTGCAGCCACCTCTGGCCTGGGGCAGCTGGGAACAGCCGCATATAACGCCGGCCGGGGGATGGCTCGCTCAGTGCTGAGATGCAGCCACCTCTGGGACGGGACAGCTGGGGACCAGCCGCACATAACGCCGCACGGGGAGGGCTCCCCCGGCGCTGGGGTGCAGCCACCTCTTCCCTCCTTCATCTGCCTCTGCCTCAGTTTCCTCACGACCCCCTCCTGTGTCTGGCTTTGTTTGACGCCGCCCCTCCGGCACCGGGTGTGGGGTGGAGAACGGGGCCGGGGCTGGGGGGGAGTTGGAGCCTGGGGCATCATCAGCAAAGGGCACCCTACAATAACAAACCAGCCTATGGAAGGAGACCTGATAAAAACTAGGGCCCTACCAAATTCCCGGCCATGAAAAACAAGTCACGGACCGTGAAATCTGGCCTCCCCCCCGTGAAATCTGGCCTCCCCCTCGTGAAATTTGCCTTTTGGGTGCTTTTACCCTATACCATACTCGACCCTCTATATACTCATGGGGGAGACCAAACTGGGGGTCCTGACCCAAAAGGGAGTCGCAGGGGGGGTCACAAGGTTATTTCAGGGGGGTCATGGTATTGCCACCCTGACTTCTGCCACTGAAAATCAGCTCGCGTGCCGCCTTTGGCACGCATGCCATAGGTTGCCTACCCCTGCTCTACAGTAACAAACCAGAGAGACTCTAATAACAGACAGGGAGACACAGAGACCCTACAATAATAAACCAGAGAGACCCTACAATAACAAACCAGCATACCCAGAGAGACCCTACAGTAACAAATCAGAGAGACTCTATAATAACAAACAGAGGCGCACACCAGAAACCCTACAATAACAAACCAGAGGAACTCTACAATAAACACACCCATGTCTGCAGACAGACCTTACAATAGCCAAATCAGAGAGACTCTGTAAATAACAAACAGGGCCGCACAGAGAGACCCTGCAGTAACACATCGGAGAGACCCTACAATAAACAATCTGGTGTACACAGAGAGATCCTACAATATCAAACCAGAGAGACACCCCCCCTCCCAAAATAGACTGGCCTGTGTTCCTGGTGGCTGGGGGAGATCCATGGAGGGTGGTAGGTGAGGTCGGGTGAATTTTCCAGGTGGGGGGAGGGTATACGGGGAGTCCCTGGTTGCCATGACAGCCGGGGGGGGCCCCCCTCTGAAATCAGCGTTGTTACTAAAATAAATTTTCCCCCATCCCCCCCTGGTTTCCTGGATTAATTAATAGCTAGAGCTTGAGTCATCACTGAGCAGCTGGAGGGATGCGGGTGTGTGTGAGAGAGACTGTGTGTGTGTGTGTGTCCCTGCCGCCCCCCCTGCTGGGGAGGGACCTGGCCTCGAGCTGTTGCAGGGCCGTTACCCCATCATGGCAGAGTTTTCCCCTTCCTCAGGGCAAGCTGGTGCCAGCCACCACCGCCAGACACTGGATACTGGGGTAGATGGTCCCGTGGGAATGATCTAAGGTAGAGGAGGCGGGATGCCAGAATAGATGGGCCCGTGGTCTGATCTGTGGAGAAGGAGGCAGGCTACCGGGGAAGATGGGCCCATGGTCTGATCTGGGGTGGAGGAGGCGGGATACCGGGGTAGGTGGGCCTGTGGTCTTATCTGGGGTGATGGAGGCGGGATACCGGGGTAGATGGGCCCCTGGGTCTTATCTGGGGAGGTGCAGGCAGGATACCAGGGTAGATGGGCCCGTGGTCTGATCTGGGGTGGAGGCGGGATACCGGGGTAGATGGGCCCGGGCTCTGATCTAGGGTGGAGGAGGCAGGATACTGGGGTAGATGGGCCCCTGGGTCTGATCCAAGGCAGCCATTTTTGTGTTATCATTTGAAAAAAAGTTGCCCGAAAAAAAAAAAAAATCCAAGGTAGTTACGCCTGCTGGAAGAATTAATCATTTAGGGGGGAAAAAGTCAAAGCCGTGCTCTCTGTGGGTGTCTTGTCTCGGAGACGGGTTGTGAGATGCGGTGTTACAATGGGAGCTCACCTGTGTGTCTGGCTAGGGAAAGAAATATATCCAGGTTTAAATCTAATACAGACACATAGCAGGTCTCAGCCCCTGCGGCAGGGACACACGGACACACACACACACACACACGTACACACATACACACACATGGACACTGACACACACACACACACACGGACACACTCACACACCAAATTTAGCAATGATTTCAGTGGACATCTGGGTGAATCGTGTGTATGCGAAAAACGGGTGTGTTACCTTGTATTTGAGAGGTTGCTTTATAGATCTCTAATTAAGAGAAATCTCTAAACATTATGATTATTCTGCGTAGCGAAAGGGACAGAGTAAAGGGTAGATAATCATTTGTCCGTACGGGGTTAATATTAGATGATATAGGTTGTGTATAGAGAGATTTCTATCTTCTCTTCTCTTGTATTTATATTTAATACTATAGGATATTTCATTATCTATACATGGAAATATTCACACATAACTAGGAATCTTACAAATTCCTAGCTATATGTGTATATATGAATTTAATATAACATTCACCTTTGAACAGGCATATACACAAATAGCTCGGAGTACTGTATTACAATCAAAAATGCATGTGTATATTTCTGTTGATAGCTATGAATAATGTAATATTAATAGATATTAGCTATGTGTGGATATGAATATCATATAATATTCATAGGTGTTATATGTAGAGAGAGAGACAGAAATATACACATCTATCTATTAGGGTTGTCAAACGATTACAAAAATTAATCATGTTTCATTGCAGTTTTAATCAATAAGAGAATACCAATTGAAATTGATTATAAATATTTTTGGATGTTTTCTACATTTTCAAATATATTGATTTCAATGACAACACAGAATACAAAGTGTACAGTGCTCACTTTATAGGATCATTTGTATTAAAAATATCTGCACTGTAAAAATGATGAACAAAAGAACTAGTATTTTTCAATTCACTTCATACAAGTCCTGTCGTGTAATCTCTTTATCGTGAAAATGCAATTTACAAATGTAGATTTTTTTTTGTTACATAACTGCACTCAAAACCAAAACAATGCAAAACTTCTGAGCCTACAAGTCCACTCAGTCCTACTTCTTGTTCAGCCAATTGCTAAGATGAACAAGTATGTTTATATTTACAGGAGATCATGCTGCCAGCTTCTTGTTTACAGGGTCACCTGAAAGTGAGAACAGGCATTTGCACGGCACTTTTGTAGCCGGCGTTGCAAGGTATTTACATACCAGTTTTGCTAAAGATTCGTCTGCCCCTTCATGCTTCGGCCACCGTTCCATGCTGATGACGGGTTCTGCTTGATAACGATCCAAAGCAGAGCGGACCGACGCATGTTCATTTTCATCATCTGAGTCAGATGCCACCAGCAGAAGGTTGATTTTCTTTTTTGGTGGTTCGGGTTCTGTAGTTTCCACATTGGAGACATCTGAAAGCATGCTCCACACCTCGCCCCTCTCAGATTTGGGAAGGCACTTCAGATTCTTAAACCTTGGGTCGAGTGCTGTAGCTATCTTTAGAAATCTCACATCGGTGCCTTCTTTGCGTTTTGTCAACTCTGCAGTGAAAGTGTTCTTAAAACGAACATGTGCTGGGTCATCATCCGAGACTGCTATCACATGAAATATATGGCAGAATGCAGGTAAAACAGAGCAGGAGACATACAATTCTCACCAGTCACAAATTTAATTAATGCATTCTTTTTTAACGAGTGTCATCAGCATGGACGCATGTCCTCTGGAACGGTGGACGAAGCATGAAGGGGCATACGAATCTTTAGCAAATCTGGCACGTAAATACCTTGCAATGCCGGCTACAAAAGTGCCGTGCAAACACCCGTTCTCACTTTCAGGTGACATTGTAAATAAGAAGCCGGCAGCATTATCTCCCGTAAATGTGAACACACTTGTTTGTCTGAGTGACTGGCTGAACGAGACGTAGGACTGAGTGGACTTGTAGGCTCTAAAGTTTTACATTGTTTTGTTTTTGAGTGAAGTTATGTAACCAAAAAATAAATAAATTGTAAGTTGCTCTTTCACCATAAAGAGATTGTGACAGGACTTGTATGAAGTGAACTGAAAAATACTAGTTCTTTTGTTTCTTTTTTACAGTGCAAATATTTGTAATAAAAAATAATCATATAAAGTGAACCCTGCACCCTTTCTATTCTATGTTGTCATTGAAATCAATATATTTGAAAATGTACAAAAACATCCAAAAATATTTATAATCAATTTCAAGTGGTATTCTATTGCTGTTTAACAGTGCGGTTAAAACTGTGATTAATCGCAATTCTTTTTTTTAAAGTGATTAATTTTTTTTCAGTTAATCACATGAATTAACTGTGAATAATTGACAGCCCTTCTATCTATCTATCTATCTATCTATCTATCTATCTATCTATCTATCTATCTATTATCCCCATTCACTCCCTCTATCTATCGCATCTATCTGTCTACCCCATCCACCTCCTCCACCCCATCTATCTATCCGCACACACACACCCTCTCTATCTATCTATCCCCACACATCCTATCTATCTATCTATCTATCTATCTATCTATCTATCTATCTATCTATCTATCTATCTATCTATCTATCTATCATAGAATCATAGGACTGGAAGGGACCTCGAGAGGTCGTCTAGTCCAGTCCCCTGCACTCAGGACTATGTATTATCTCTAGACCTCCCCAACAGGGGTTTGTCCAACCTGCTCTTAAAAATCCCCAATGACGGAGATACCACAACCTCCCTGGGCAATTTATTCCAGTGCCTAACCACCCAGAGAGTTAGGACGTTTTTCCTAATGTCCAACCTAAACCGCCCTTGCTGCAATTTAAGCCCATTGCTTCTTGTCCGATCCCCAGACGTTAAGAACAATTTTTCTCCCTCCTCCTTGTAACAACCTTTTATGTACTTGAAAACTGTTCTCATGTCCCCTCTCAGGCTTCTCTTCTCCAGACTAAACAAACCCCGTTCTTTCAATCTTCCCTCTATAGGTTATAGACCTTTAATCATTCTTGTTGCTCGTCTCTGGACTTTCTCCAAGTTGTCCACATCTTTCCTCAAATGTGGCGCCCAGAACTGGACACAGTACTCCAGCTGAGACCGTATCAGCGCGGAGCAGAGCGGGAGAATTACTTCTCGTGTCTTGCTCACAACACTCCTGCTAATACAGCCCAGAAGGATGTTCGCTTTTTTTGCAACAGCGTCACACTGTTGACTCATATTTAGCTTGTGATCCACTATGACCCCCAGACCCCTTTCCGCAGGACTCCTTCCTAGGCAGTCATTTCCCTTTGTGTGTGTGTGCGACTGATTGTTCCTTCCGAAGTGGAGCACTTTGCGTTTGTCCTTATTGAATTTCATCCTATTTACTTCAGACCATTTCTCCAGTTTGTCCAGATCATTTTGAATTTTAATCCTGTCCTCCAAAGCACTTGCCACCCCTCCCAGCTTGGTATCATCCGCAGACTTTATCAGTGTACTCTCTACGCCATTATCCAAATCATTGATGAAGATATTGAACAGAACCGGACCCAGAACCGATCTCTGCGGGACCCCACTCGTTATGTCCTTCCAGCCTGACTGTGAACCCCTGATAACTACCCTCTGGGAACGTTTTTCCAACCAGTTTGTCACCCACCTTATAGTAGCTCCATCGAGGTTGCTTTTCCCTAATCTATCTATCTATCTATCTATCTATCTATCTATCCCCGGACACCCTTTCTTTCTTTCTTTCTTTCTTTCTTTCTTTCTTTCTTTCTTTCTTTCTTTCTTTCTTTCTTTCTTTCTTTCTTTCTTTCTTTCTTTCTTTCTTTCTTTCTTTCTTTCTAAAAATGCTAGCTGTAAGTGTATCTGAGTATAATATGAGTAGCTATGTTCCCAACTTTATAATATGATTATACACAAGAATATATAAATCTATTCATATAATATTAATTATTAATAATTTAATAACTATATGAGTATCAATGATTATCACTATATTATTAGGTATATATATAAGAATATACATGTATCTATTAATATAATATGATATGATTAGTAATAGCTGTAACTATATCTATGAGTATCATCATATTCTTAGGTATTTATAAACATGTATATGCCCACAATGCATGATATACCCTCTAATGCGAGACTGTACTACAATATACTAGCTATATGTGTATATCTGTTCATAGAATAGTCATATCTATTTTCATACTATAATAACATGTTAATATGACATGTATGTTAGCCATATGTGTGTGTCTAGGAATATAATATTTGTATATACACAAGAATGACCCATATCTAGGCATAGATGTTAATGATGTTATATTAATAACATTACTTGTTACTCAATTATATTTTATCATTTATAATATATTCCTAGATATGGGTATATTCTTGTATGTATCTCCCTATCAGATTATATTCATAGCTGTACAGGTATAGCTAATGTATAATATTATAGTACAATATAATTAGTATCCATGCTTGGATGTGTGGTATCTAGGAATATAATATGCTACAATATATATTGTAGTCTGTGGATTCCCTGGTTCTTTCCCTTTTTTCATGCACTTTGGAGGTCTACAGGATCACCTATATTGCTCTTAACTGGCTCCTAACACTTGCAGCTCTGTGTTATGATAATTTACTCTAACCCAATCTCATGCTTCAGGGCTGACGCCAGGCACCTGGAGGGGTCAGGAAGGATTTTTTCCCCTAGTGGGAATCAATCTTGCTGTTGTTTCCCCCCCCCCCCGCCCCACCGCCTTTCTCTGAAGTATCTGGGGCTGGTCAAAGCTGGAGCCAGGATCCTGGCCAGCGGTGCTCCGAGCTAGCAAGGGGATAGATCATCTGGTCACCTCCCAATCAAATACCTGTCATGGCAGGGACCATGGGCATTGGTGACGTCTCGGTTTCCCCCGTTCTCAAGAGTTTAGTTTCCTGAGCACTGAAAAGCTTTACTCTAACAAGGGGGGCAAGGAAATATCTTTTATTGGACCAACTTCCGTTCGGGAGGGAGACAAGCTTTCAAGCTTACATGATGGAGCTCTTCTTTAGGTCTTTGGGCTCAGTACATGGGTGACTAGATGGAATTCTCTGGCCTGTGACTCAGGAAGTCAGACTAGACGATCTAATGATCTCTTAAACTCTAGGAAGCTATCATATTCATAAACACATGTAAATAAATAGGCTGTGATCATATATATAGAAATAGACACATATAGCTCCTATATTACATTATATTCCTAAATATGTATAGATCTATGCATATAGTATAACAAGTAATATAATTAATACAAATTCCTGGTTGTATTTGTAGATCTAGGAATATAACAGTTGCAGATTTCTGTATATACCTGTGTCTATATTCGATTATATTCTTAGATCTACACATACCTATCAGGATTATATAATATGCACCAATATTTTCTTAGATCTAGGAATACAGTATCATAGATTTCTGTGTATATTTCTGTAGCTATTGAATCTGTAAAAGGTACATCTGTATGTATGTCTGTGAAATCTATACAATTAATAGCTATCGTCCTGGAGAGATCTGTGAAATACATAATCTATCGTTATGAAATCTATGATGTTCCTAGCTATATGGGGATGTGTCTGTAGAGATTTCTGTACATTTCTGTAGACAGTGATGAAATCTATAATTAACCTAGGAAGGATCAGATTTTTGTCCATAAATGTAGATTTCACCACACACACAAACCAATGGAAAAAAATTTCCCTTGGTGGTAATCGAAATTGACAGATAGGCAAAGTAAGAAACTTGCTTATTAGAGTTACCTTTGGGGAGATTTATTTGTTTGGATATTTTGACACACGATATTGACGAGTTGTTTGAATGGTTTCAAAGCTTTAGCTGTTTGCATCTCAACACCTGCTGCCGTTCAATAATTATTTATCGGGCTCCTCCCTTATCTGACCTTCCCCACAACCATGACATTTTAAATTGATAAAAATTGGTGGGGGGGGGGGGAATGCGTAAAAATAAACAAGATGATTCGTCAAATTTTGGGGGGGGAAATCCTACCCCACCTAGCTATAATCGTCCTGGCTATCAATATATATTTCAGTATGGAGCTATGAAATCTGATATATTCATAGCTATATGGGTATATTTCTCTCTCTAGCTGTGACATTGACATGTATAGCTATATGTGTATATTTGTGTACACAGCTGTGAAATCTATAAGATCCCCAGCTATACGTGTCTATTTCTATAGGGAGCTGTGCAGATAATGTGCAATCTTTGGGCAGATATACGTGTTTAGTCCCCCTCACTTCTATTGTGTATTAACACACTCGCTCTTAGACAAGTATTAGCAATCCACAAACAATTTGCTCCCGAAAGTGGAGCAGGTTGCTAAGGAACTGCAGTGTTTCTATACCTATTACTTGTACAAACCCGAGGACTTAAATGCAAGAGAATTAATAGCTGTGGCTATTACCGGTTGTATGCTGTCTCCTGAACGCCACCCTCTGCTCTAACTGCTACATTCCCACTCCTCTACCAGAGCCAGGAGAGAACCCAGGAGTCCTGGCTCCCAGCTCTAACCACCAGGCCCCACTCTCCTCCCACAGCCAGGAGAGAACCCAGGAGTCCTGGCTCCCAGCTCTAACCACCAGGCCCCACTCTCCTCCCACAGCCAGGAGAGAACCCAGGAGTCCTGGCTCCCAGCTCTAACCACTAGGCCCCACTCCCCCCAGAGCCAGGAGAGAACCCAGGAGTCCTGGCTCCCAAATCTAACCACTAGGCCCCCCTCCCCTCCCAGAGCCGGGGAGAGAACCCAGGAGTCCTGGCTCCCAGCCCCTCCTGCTCTAACCACTAGCCCCCACTCCCCTCAGGGATGCTTGCATGCTAGTTTGTTATTGTAGGCTGTGCTGCGCAAGTTGGTTTGTTATAGTAGGGTCTCTAGCTAGGGGGAAAGAAGCTACAGGCGAGGAGATAAACTTTAGTCAAATCCCTTATACGGTGTGAAATTTCCTGCGGCTAGCACCGCCCTCTAGTGACCATTTCCATCTCTGCAGTTGAAATGATCAGAGTAACAGAGTAGGGAAGAGAACCCAGGAGTCCTGGCTCCCTGCCCCCCCTGTGCCAACCGCTATACCCCACTCCCCTCCCAGAGCTGGGGAGAGAAGCCAGACGTCCTGGCTTCCAGCCCCCACTGCTCTAACCACTAGACCCCACTGCGCTCCCAGAGCCAGTGAGAGAACCCAGGAGTCCGGGCTCCTCCCCCCCCCCCCCCCCCCCCCCGCAGCGGGCTCAGAGGTCTGGGGAACGCATTATCCGTGCTATTGGCCTCCCTTCCTGTTGACAGCCCAGCTGTGTATTAACCAGCTGTCAGAGGGGAGTGGGGTCTAGTGGTTAGAGCAGGGTGTGGCTGGGAGGCCGGACGCATGGGTTCTCTCCCCGGCTCTGAGAGGGGAGTGGGGTCTAGTGGTTAGAGCGGGGGGGGGGGGGCTGGAACCCAGGACTCCTGGGTTCTCTCCCCAGCTCTGGGAGGGGAGTGGGGTCTAGTGGTTAGAGCAGGGGGGCTGGGAGCCAGGACTCCTGGGTTCTCTCCCCGGCTCCGGGAGGGGAGTGGGGTCTAGTGGTTAGAGCAGGGGGGGGCTGGGAGGCCGGACGCCTGGGTTCTCTCCCCGGCTCTGGGAGGGGAGTGGGGTGTGGTGGTTAGAGCAGGGAGGGCTGGGAGCCAGGACTCCTGGGTTCTCTCCCCGGCTCTGGGAGGGGAGCAGGGTCTAGTGGTTAGAGCAGGGTGTGGCTGGGAGGCCGGACGCCTGGGTTCTCTCCCCGGCTCTGGGCAGGGTCCCTCCCCTGGCGCACCGGGAAGAAGGACTGTTCCCAGCCCTCACAGGGTTAACCCCCCCCCTCTCCGCCCCCTTTGGGTGCCCCACGGAGCTCGGGTTTCCGATCAGCTGATGGCAGCGCGGTGACACCCTTCCCCTTGGGCGCTGCTAGGGCGCCCTGCCCGGCCCCACGGCCCAGCTCCCTCCCGCCGGGGGGTGTCTGCGCGCCAGGGCAGGGGGAGCCCCCCAGCCCCCCAAGCCAGGGGATCGGGGGCAGGAGAAGCCAGGAGGCGGCGATGGACTTTGCCCCAGGAAGCCCGTGAGTGGAGCTGGAGCGTGGCAGAGAGCGGGTGGCCCTGGGGGGCAGGGTGACTGGCCATGGGGGGCCAGCAGGGGGCACCGTGGGGCAGGGGGGCTCGGCAGGGGGGCGCCCTCCCCTGGCAGTGGGGCTGGGCGCTGGGGGGCACCGTGCTGCTGGGACTGGGGCGGGGAGCTCCTGTCTTTGATGCCATGAATCATAGCGGTGACTCAGTTTCCCACTAGACTCTGAATTTATCTCCCCCCCCCCAACCCGGAACTCATTCCTGTAGCTTCATGAGCAGAAACTTTCCGTAAACATGGACATGGATGTTTTTATAAAGAGGCAATAAATAGACAGTGAATGTATTTGCTTCCATTCCCAGCTGTGGGGGCTGGTGGGTTGGGGGGGGGGGACTGTGAGCCAGGACTCCTGGGTTCTCTCCCTGGCTCTGGGAGGGGAGTGGGGGCTGGTGGGTTAGAGCAGGGGGGGCTGGGAGCCAGGACTCCTGGGTTCTCTCCCCGGCTCTGGGAGGGGAGTGGGGTCTGGTGGTTAGAGCAGGGGGGGCTGGGAGCCAGGACTCCTGGGTTCTCTCCCTGGCTCTGGGAGGGGAGTGGGGGCTGGTGGGTTAGAGCAG